>CM061136.1:70363761-70404809 GCA_030789695.1 Scilla litardierei
AATACAGGTAAATTTTAGGTGTTAAGGAGCGGATAGTAGTAGTATATCTCACCCGATGTGTCGCCCCTGGAAGGAGAGTTTGAGAGGGATAGAGAGGTCGCTGGTGTGCTCGTGTCGCACCATGTCGGTAAATGATGGTTTTCTCCGTTTGTCCCAAGAAAAACCGAGATGAGTCTCGCTCCTGTACCTTGCACCGTTCGGGTACGGAGTTACGAGAGGCCCCTACAGTGCCCGTGTCGCTGGTGGTGGTACCATTTTTCACCCACCTTGGGTGAAGTCCAACTCCTTAGCGTCCTACGGTTTACACGAGTTTCCAAACATGAGAATCAATAACTTAAAGTAATTGTCTTTTAATTATAAATATTATTGTCACATGCTTTGTTAAGTTAATGTTGTTAACTCATACTGATCCATTCCATTGTTTATTATCAATGTCCAATACTTGAATGTTAATATGGTCTCCTACTTACCTCCAGCACTTGCATGTTATAACATGGTTACTTATGCATGTTCACAAGTTCTTCCTTGATGCTTACACATTGTGTTGTGATTACTTTTATGCCATGATACCATTACTTGTTAGACCACCCTCCCTAGATAGGGAGACCGGTTCTAAAACCGAGTCCTACTAGAGTGTTAGGAGTTCCTACTGGGTCACGCGTTGACGTGTCCCCGTTGACTTTTCAGGTTGGGGATAGCGGCTGGAGCCTTGGAGTTGGTGATCGGTTGTAGGATTGGGTGGCGAGGGGTATGATGAGAGACTTGTACTTTTGGTGTTTCTTTTTCGGGTAGAACTTTGTACCTAGAGTGGTGAGGATGAAATGTTGGTATTGTATAAGTTGGAACTGGACTTGGAGTTGTATAAGATTATCGTTGTCTCAGTGTAGCTTCCCTCTTTTGTACCCCTTGAACAGATGGGGTATGTAAAAGAATGTATCAATGTATTAAATAAATGAAATATTGTACTTTTGTTTATTTCTCAGTGCTATATCTGTGATGGAGTTTTACTTGTACTTCCCAGCACGTGCGCAGTGGCCTGCGTAGTTTTCTGTTCCGAGCAGTACTTCTCTTCTCTCTACTTGTTTTCTTCACGCCCGTCGTTTTGGGAATACCTGATACGGATTCGTACTTATCGGGTATCCTGAGAAGCGGATCGTGACATAGACTAAGTTTGTCTTCTCTTATTTTCCAGTCGAAGATGGTGATATCCTGTTTCCAACGGAATTTTTGCGAATTTTTCTGATCTCGTGGCTATTTTCTAAATTTTATCGAAGATGTCTCTCTTTGTAAAATGATATGATTTTTATAGTATAAGTTTGTCTTCTCTTATTTTTTAGTTAAAGATGGCGATCTCCTTGTTCCAACGGACATTTTTGCAGATTTTTTTAGCTCGTGGCTATTTTTTTTATTTTCTCGAAGATATGTATCTTTTTATTAAAAGATATGATTTTTTAGCTAATTTTGTCTTCTCTAATTATTTTGTTAAAGATGGCGATCTCCCTGTTCTAACGGACTTTTTTGCACATTTATAGCCTAAGTTTGTCTTCTCTTATTTTTAAGTTGAAGCTGGCGTTCTCCCCGTTTAAAGGACATTTTTGCGTTTTTTTGAGCTCGGTGCTGTTTTCTACATTTTATGGAAGATATAGAACTTTTTATTAAATAATATGATTTTTATAGCCTACTTTTGTCTTCTCTTTTTTAGTTAAAGATGGCGATCTCCCGGTTCCAACAGACATTTTTGCAGATTTTTTTAGCTTGAGAATATTTTTCTACGTTTTCTGGAAGATACGTCTCATTTTATGCATTGATATGATTTTTTGGCCTAATGTTGTCTTCTCTTTTTTTACTTTAAAGATGGCCATCTCCCGGTTCCAATGGATATTTGTGCGGATTTATTTTGAGCTCGGGCTATTTTCTATATTATTTGTATAATCTGAATCTTTATTCTAAATGATATGATTTTTATAACCTAATTTTGTCATCTCCTTTTTTTCTATTAAAAATGGCAATCTCCATGTTCCAAGGACATTTTTACGGATTTTTCTGAGCTCATGCTATTTTCTACATTTTTGAGAAGTTATGGATCTTTTTATTAAATGATATGATTTTTTGGCCTAATTTTGTTTTATTATATTTTTAAGTTGAAGATAGCGATCTCCTGTTTCTAAGTGACATTTTGCGTATTATTATGACATCGGGACTATTTTCTAAATTTTCTTGAAGATATGGATCTCTTTATTAAATGGCATGATTTTTGCCCTAATTTTAGTATCTGTTATGTTTAAGTTGAATATGGAGATCTCCCGGTTCCAACGGACATTTTTGCATATTTTTATAAGCTCAGAGCTATTTTCTGCATTTTTAAAATGATATGATTTTTATAGACTACGTTTGTCTTCTCTTATTTTTTTAAGGTGATGATGTCAATCTTCCAGTTCCAATGGACATTTTTGCAGATTTTTCTTAACTTGAGACTGTTTTTCAATATTTTCTGGAAGATATGGATTTGTTATGAAATGAAATGATTCTTTGGCCTAATTTTGTCTTCTCTATTTTTCAGATGACGATGACGATCTCCCAGTTCTAGTGAGCATTTTTGCGGATTTTCTGAGCTCTGCGATATTTTCTACATTTTTTGCAAAATAAGAATCTTTATATTAAATGATATGATTTTTATAGCCTAATTTTTTCTTCTCTTATTTTTTTAGTTGAAGATGTCGATCTCCTGGTTTCAAGGAACATTTTTGCGGATTGTTTTGAGCTCGGTGCTATTTTCTAAATTTTATGGGAGATATAGGACTTTTTATTAAATGATATTATTTTTATAGCCTACATTTGTCTTCTCTTATTTTTTCAGTTGAAGATGGCGATCTCTCGGTTCAACGGAAATTTTTTGCGGATTTTTCTGAGCTCAAGGCTATTTTCTACATATTTTGGAAGATATTGATATTTATTTTAAATGATATGATTTTAATTGTCTAATTTTTTCTTCTCTTATTTTTCAATTGAATATGGAGTTCTTTCGGTTCCAACAGACATTTCTGCGTATTATCTGACCTCCTGGCTATTTTCTAAATTTTTGGAATATTTGTATCTTTTATTGAATGATATGTTTTGGCCTTATTTTCTCTTCTCTTATTTTTCTTTTGAAAATAGCGATCTCTCGATTCCAATGAACTTTTTTGCAGACTTTTATGAGCTCGGTGCTATTTTCTCTATTTTTATGAAAGATATGAATCTTTTTATTAAAATGATATGATTTTCATAGCCTACATTTGTCTTCTCTTATTTTTTCAGTTGAAAACGGCGATCATAGTTTCTACAGAAATTTTTGCGGATTTTTCTTTGTTTGGGGTTATTTTTCTTCCTTTTCTGGAAGATATGGATATTTTATTAGATGATTTGCTTTTTTGGCCTAATTTTGTCTTCTCTTTTTTCAGTTGAAGATGGCGATCTCCCGGTTCCAATTTACATTTGTGCGGATTTTTTGAGCTCAGGTCTATTTTCTACATTTTCTATAAGATATGGATCTTTAAATTAAATGATATGATTTTTATAGACTAATTTTGTATTCTCGTATTTTTAGTAGAAGATGGAATTCTCCCAGTTTCAACGGATATTTTTGCGGATTTTTCTGAGCTCGATCTAATTTTCTAAATTTTCGAAAAGTTTTGGATCTTTTTATTAAATGATATGATTTTTTGCCAAATTTTGTCCTCTTACTTTTCAGCTGAATATGGCAATATCCCTGTTTCAACAAACTTTTTGGCGGATTATTCTGACCTCGGGGCTATTTTCTAAATTTTCTAGAAGATATGTATCTTTTTATTGACAGATTTGATTTTTCGCCTAATTTTGCATTCTTTTATTTTTTTGATTGAAGATGGTGATCTCCCGGTCCTAACCGATATTTTTGCAAATTTTTATGAGCTCTGTGCTATTTTCTACATTTTATGAAAAATATGTATGTTTTTATTAATTCAGATGATTTTTATAGCCTACATTTTTCTTTTCTTATTTTTACAGGTGAAGGAGGCGATCTACCAGTTTCAACAAACATTTTTGTGGACCTTTCCATAGCTTGCGACTATTTTTCTATATTTTCTGTAAGATATGTATTTTTTATGAAATGATATGATTTTTTCGCCTAATTTTGTCTTCTATTTTTCTTTGTCAAACATAGTCATCTCCCGGTTCCAACGGATATTTTTACAGAGTATTCTGACCTCGGGGCTATTTTCTAAATTTTCTTGAAGATATGCATCTTTTTATTAAATGTTCTGATTTTTGGCCTAATTTTATCTTCTCTTATTGTTTAAGTTGAATATATAGCGATCTACCAGTTCCAATGGACAGTTTTACTAATTCTTCCTATCCTGGGGCTATTTTTACATTTTATGGAAGATATGGATCTTATTATTATATGACATGATTTTTTGGCCTAATTTTATCTTCTCTTATTTTTCAGTTTAAGATGGTGTTCTCCCGGTTCCAACAGACATTTTTACGATTTTTTGACATAGATGCTATGTTCTATATTTTCTGGAAGATATGGATCTTTTTAATAAATAATATGATTTTCGGCCTAATTTTGTCTTCTCGTGTTTTTCGGATAAAGATGGCGATCTCTGGGTTCCAACTGACATTTTTGCAGTTTTTTCAAGTTCGGTGCAATTTTTCTACTTTTTATGTAAGATATGGATCATTATATTAAATAATATGTTTTTGGCCTAATTTTGTCTTCTCTTATTTTTTTTCGTTGAAGATGGCGTTCTCTCGGTTACAACAGATATTTTTACATATTTTTTTGACCTAGTGGCTATTTTCTACATTTTCTGAAAGATATGGATCTTTGTATTAAATAAATTTATTTTAAAGCCTAATTTTGTCTTCTCTTATTTTTCAGATTAAGATGGCGATCACTCGGGTCCAACGGACATTTTTTGCGGTTTTCTCATATCTACTGGCTATTTTCTTAATTTTTAGTAAGATAAGTATCTTTAAATTAAAAGATATGATTTTTCTAACCTAATTTTGTCTTCTCTTATCTTTGAAGATGGTGATCTCCCGGTTCAAACAGACATTTTTACAGATTTTACTTATCTAGGAGCTATTTTCTGTATTTTCTGGAAGATATAAATCTTTTAGTTAGATGATATGATTTTTTTGCCTAATTTGTCTTCCCTTATTTTTCAATTGAAGATAGCAATCTCTCTATTCCAAGGGACATTTTCGCAGGTTTTTCTGAGCTCGGATCTATTTTCTGCATTTTCTGGAAGATATGGAACATTTTATTTGATGATATAATTTTTGGCTTAATTTCTCGTATTGTTTAGTTGAAGACGGTGATCTCCCTATTCTAACGTTTATATTTGGGGATTTTTCAGTGCTCGATGTTATTTTCTATATTTTATTGAAGTTATGAATCTTTTAATAAATGATATGATTTTTGGCCTAATTTTTCTTCTCTTATTTTTCAGTAGAACATGGCGATCTTCTGGTTCCAACAGACATTTTTGCGGATTTTTATGAGCTCAGGACTATTTCTCTACATTTTCGTGAAGTTATGAATCTTTTTATTAAATGATATGATTTTTGGCCTAAAATTATCTTCTCCTATTTTATAGTTGAAGATGGCGATCTCCTAATTCCTACAGACATTTTTGCAGATTATTCTGACCACGGGGCTATTTTCTAAATTTTCTTGAAAATGTGGATATTTTTATTAAATGATATGATTTTTGGCCTAATTTTGTCTACTCTTATTTTTCAGTGGAAGATGGCGATCTTTCGATTCCAACGAAAATTTTTGCAGATTTTTCGAAACTCGGTGCTATTTTCTACATTTTATGGAAGATTTGAATTTTTTATTAAATGATATGATTTTTATATTCTGCTTTTTTCTTCTCTTATTTTTCAGTTGAATATGGCGATTTACCAGTTCCAACGAACATAATTATTGAGTTTTGTTAATTGGGGCTATTTTTCTTCATTTTATGAAAGATATTGATCATTTTATTAAATAATGTGCTTTTTGGCCTAATGTTGTCTTCTCTTATTTTTCAGTTGAAGTTGGCGTTTTCACGATTCCAACGAAGTTTTTTGTGGATTTTTTGACCTTGAGGCTATTTTCTACATTTTCTAGAAGATATGGATCTTTTTATTAAATAATATGATTTTTGGGCTAATTTTATCATCTCATATTTTTCAGATGATGGCGATCTCCCAGTTCCAACAGATATTATTTTGGATTTTTCTAAGTTCTGGGCTATTTTCAACATTTTTGTAAGATATATATGATTAGATTAAATGATATGTTTTTTATTTCTAATTTTGTCTTATTTTATTTTTAAGTTGAAGACGACGATCTACCGGTTCCAACGGATATTTTTGCGGATTTTTCTGAGCTCGGGGCTATTTTCTACATTTTATTGAAGATAAAGCCTCTTATTATTAAATAAGATAATATATGGCCTCTTATTATTAAATGATATAATATTTTAGCCTAATTTTGTCTTCTCTTATGTTTTTTCATTTGAAGATGTCGATCTCCTGCTTCCAACGGACATTTTTGCAGATATTTCTGAGCTTGGGACTATTTTCTACATTTTCGGAAAGTTATGAATCATTTTATAAATTGAAATGATTTTTGGCCCAATTTTGTCTTCTCTTTTCTTCAGTTGAAGATGGTGATCTCGAATTTCCAACTACTATTTGTGCGGATTTTCTATGATCTAGGCTATTTTCTAAATTTTCTGGAAGATATGGATCTTTATATTAAATGATATGATTTTTATATCCTAATTTTGTTTTCTCAGATTTTTTAGTTGAAGATGTCGATCTCCCTAATCCAACAGCCATTTTTGCAGATTTTTCTAAACTCGGAACTATTTTCTACAATTTATTGAAGATATAGATCTTTTTATTAAATGATATGACTTTTATAGACTACGTTTTTCTTCTCTTATTTTTCAGTTGAATGTATCGATCCCGCGGTTTAATCGAAAATTTTTGCGGAAATTTCTGTGATCCGGGCTTCTACATTTTATGTGAGCTTTCGATCTTTATATTAAATGATATGATTTTTATGTCCTATTTTTTTCCTCTTATTTTTCAGATGAAAATGGCGATCTCCTGGTTCCAACGGAAATGTTTGCGGATTTTTCTGAGCTCTGTGCTATTTTCTTCATTTTCCGTAAAATATGGATCTTTATATTAAATGATGTTGTGGCCTAATTTTGTCTTCTCTTATTTTCAATTGAATAGGGCGATCTCCCATTTCCAATGGAAATTTTTATGTGTTTTTCAGAGGTCGGGGCTATTTTCTTTATTTTTGGAAGATAAGGATCTTTATATTAATTGATATGATTTTTTTGCCTATTTTGTTTTTTCTTATTTTCCAGTTGATGATGTCGATCTTTTTATTAAATGATATGATCGTTTGGCATTATTTTGTCTTTGCTTTTATTTCGGTTGAAGATGGCGATCTCCCGGTTCCAACAGACATTTTTGCGGATTTTTTCACATTTTTTCGGGCTATTTTTCGGGCTATTTTTCGCCTTTTTGAAAGATATCTATTTAATAAAAGGATTTTTCCAAATTTTGCCTTTTTTGAATATTGCTATATCCCGGTTTAAACGGACATTTGTGCGGATTTTTCTGAGCTCGGTGCTATTTCTACATTTTATGGCAGATATGTATCTTTTTATTAAATGATATGATTTTTGGCCTAATTTTGTCTTCTTTTATTGTTGTTGAAGATGGCGATCTCCCGGTTCCAAGGGACATTTTTTCGGATTTTTCTGAGCTCAGGTCTATTTTCCACATTTTCTGTATGATTTGAATCTTTATATTAAATGATATGATTTTTATAACCTAGTTTTGTCTTTTCTTATTATTTAGGTGAAGATGGCGATCTCCCGATTCCAACGGACATTTTTGTCGATTTTTCTGAGGTTGAGGCTATTTTTTTCCATTTTCTTGAAGTTATCGATATTTTTATTAAATGATAAGATTTTTTGAGCTAATTTTTTCTTCTTTTAATTTTTTCAGATGAAGAAGGCGATCTCCTAGTTTCAACAAATATTTTTGAGGATTTTTCTAAGCTGCAGGCTATTTTCTACATTTTCGGAAAAGTATGGATCTTTATATTAAATGATATGATTTTTATAGCATAATGTTGTTTTCTCTTATTTTTCAGTTGAAGATGGCGTTCTTTCGGTTCCAACAGATATTTTTGCGTATTTTTTAAGATCGATACAATTTTCTACATTTTATTGAATATATATAACTTTTATTAAATATTACGATTTTTATAGCATTTGTTTGTATTCTCTTATTTTTTTCAGTTGAAGATGGCGATCTCCTGGTTTCAACGGATATTTTTACGAATTTTTCTATATTTTCTGGAAGTTATGTATCTTTTTATGAAATGATATGATTTTTTGGCCTAATTTTATTTTCACTCTTTTTAATTTGAAGATGGCGATCTCTCGGTTTCAAAGGACATTTGTGCGTATTTTTTTGAGTTTCGGGCTATTTTCTATATGTTTTGTATAATGTGAATTTTATATTAAATGATATGATTTTTATAACATAATCTGTCATGTCTTATTTTTTAGATGAAGATAGCGATCTCCTGGTTTCAAAGGACATTTTTGCGGATTATTCTGAGCTCGGGGCTACTTTTCTACATTTTGAAAATTTATGAATCTTTTTATTTAATGATATGTTTTTTGGCCTAATTTTATTTTCTTTTATTTTTCAGTTGAAGATGGCAATCTCCCGGTTCAAACAGATATTTTTGCTGATTTTTATAAGCTCTAAGCTATTTTGTACATTTTTATGAATAATATAATTTTTATAGCATATTTTTGTCTTCTCTTATTTTTTCAGTTGAATATGGCGATCTCCCGGTTACAATGGACATTTTTTGCGGATTTTTCTTAGCTTAAGTATGGTGTTCTACATTTTCTAAAAGATATGGATCTTATTATGAAATGATTTGATTTTTTTGGCCAAATTTTGTCGTCTCAATTTTTCGAAAGAAGATGACTATCCTCGGTTCTAACGAACATTTTTGCGCATTTTTCTGAGCTCTAGGATATTTTCTATATTTTCTGTAAGATATGAATCTTTATATTAAATGATATGATTTTTATAGCCTAATTTTGTCTACTCTTATTTTTCAATTGTAAATGGCGATCTCCCGGTTCTAACGGAAATTTTTGCATATTTTTCGAAGTTCAAGGCTATTTTCTACATTTTGTGGAAGATATGAATTTTTTTATTAAATGACATGATTTTTATATCCTATGTTTTTCTTCTCTTATTTTTTAAGTTGAATATTTCGATCTACCGGTTCCTGCGGACATTTTACTGATTTTTCTTAGCTTGGAGCTATTTTTTTAATTTTATGGAAGATATGGATCATTTTATTAAATGATATGATTTTTGGCCTATTGTTGTTTCTCTTATTTTTTTAGTTGAAGATAGTGTTCTCACCGTTCCAATAGCGATTTTACGGATTTTTTGACCTAGAGGATATTTTCTACATTTTCTAGAATGATGATTTTAGGCCTAATTTATTCTTCTCATATTTTACAGATGAAGAAGGTTTCTCTCCGTTCTGACGGACATTTTAGCGTATTTTTCTGAGCTCCGGGCTATTTTCTAAATTTTCTGTAAGATATGAATCTTTAGATTAAATGATATAATTTTATGGCTTAATTTTGTTTTATCTGATTTTTCTATTGAAGGTGTCGATCTCCCGATTCCAATGGCCAATTTTGCTGATTTTTCTAAACACTGAACTATTGTTTACAGTTTATTGAAAATGTGCATCTTTTTATTAAATGATATGATTTTTATAGGCTAAGTCTGTCTTTTCTTATTTTTTTACTTGAATATGGCGATCTCCCTATTCCAACGGAAATTTTTGTTGAATTTTCCGTTCTCCGTGCTATTTTCTACGTTTTCTGTATGATATGTATCTTTGTATTAAATGATATAATTTGTATGGCCTAATTTTGTCTACTCTTATTTTTCGGATGAAGATGGCGATCTCCCGATTCCAACAGACATTTATGCGGATTTTTCTGAGCTCTGTGCTATTTTTTTCATTTTCTGTAAGATATGGATCTATATTAAATGATATTATTTTTATAAACCAATTTATCTTCTCTTATTTTTCATTTGAAGATGGCAGTCTCCCGTTTGCAACGGAACTTTTTGCGTATTTTTGTGATCTCGGGGATATTTTCTATATTTTCTGAAATATAAGAATCTTTATATTTTTAATATGATTTTGGTTGCCTAATTTTGTCCTCTCTTACTTTCCAGTTGATGATGGCGATCATTTTATTAAATGATATATTTTTTGGCCTTATTTTGTCTTCTATTATATTTCAGTTTAAGATGACGTTCTCCCGGTTTCAAAGGACATTTTTGGGGAATTTTAAAAATAGATGCTATTTTCTATATTTTCTGGAACATATATATCTTTTAAATAAATAATATGATTTTTCGCCTAATTTTGGGTTTTCATATTTTTCAGATAAAGATGGCGATATCCGGGTTCCAACTGACATTTTTACAGATTTTCTAAGGTCGCGGCAATTTTTCTACATTTATGGAAGATATTGATCATTTTATTAAATGATATGATTTTTGACCTAATTTTGTCTTCTCTTATTTTTCAGTTGAAGATATCGTTCTTTCGGTTCCAACTGATATTTTTGAGGATTTTTTTTGACATAGAGGCTATTTTCTACATTTCCTGGAAGATACACAGCTTTTATTATATAATTTGATTTTTAAGCCAAATTTTTTTCTCTTATTTTTCAGACTAAGATTGCAATCTCCCTATTCCAACTGAAATTTTTACAGTTTTTTCTTAGCTACTGGCTATTTTCTAATTTTTCTGCAAGATAAATATCTTTAAATTAAAAGATTTGATTTTTCTAGCCTAATTTTGTCTATTTTTCAGTTAAAGATGGTGATCTCCCAGTTCAAACAGACATTTTTCCAGATTTTACTTAGCTTAAAGCTATTTTTCGTATTTTCTGGAAGATATGCATCTTTTAGTTAAATTATATGATTTTTGCCTAATTTTGTCTTCTCTAATTTTTCATTTGAAAATAGCGATCTCTCTGTTCCAATGGACATTTTCGCGGATTTTTCTGAGCTCGGAGCTATTTTCTATATTTTCTGGAAGATATCATTTTATAAAATGATGTCATTTTGGCCTAATTTTATCTCCTCTTATTGTTTACTTGAAGATGGCAATCTCCCTATTTCAACGTGTATTTTTGGGTATTTTTCTGTGCTCGGGGCTATTTTCTATATTTTGTTGAAGATATGAATCTTTTTATTAAATGATAGTATTTTTTGCCTAATTTTGTCTTCTCTTATTTTTTTTGTTGAAGATGGTAATCTCCCAGTTCTAAAGGACATTTTTGAAGATATTTCTACGCTCGGGACTATTTTTCGACATTTTTGTGAAGTTATGAATCTTTTTATTAAATGATATGATTTTTTGGCCTAAATTTGTCTTCACCTATTTTTCAATTGAAGATGGTAATCTCCCAATTCCTACGGATATTTTTGCATATTATTTTGAACATGGGGCTATTTTCTAAATTTTCTTGAAGATATGGATATTTTTATTAAATTTTATTTTTGGCCTAATTTTGTCTACTCTTATTTTTCATTTGAAGATGGCGATCTTCCGGTCCCAACGAAAAATTTTGCGGATTTTTCGAAGCTCGGTGCTATTTTCTACATTTTATAAAAGATATGAATTTTTTTATTAAATGATATGAATTTTTTTATTAAATGATATGAATTTTATATCCTACGTTGTTCTTCTCTTATTTTTTTCAGTTGAATATTGTGATCTACCTGTTCCAGCAGACTTTTTTACTTATTTTTGTTAGATTGGGGCTATTTTTCTTCATTATATGAAAGAAATGGATAATTTAATTAAATGAAATGATATTTTGGCCTAATGTTGTCTTCTCTTATTTTTTTAGTTGAAGATGGCGTTCTCACGGTTTCAACGGAGATTTTTGCCGATTATTTTGATCTTGAGGCTATTTTCTAAATTTTCTAGAAGATAATTATCTTCTTATTAAATAATATGATTTGTTGGCCTAATTTTATCTTCTTCTTTTTAGATGAATATGGCGATCTCCCGGTTCTAACGGACATTTTTGCAGATTTTCTGAGCTCCAGGCTATTTTCAAAATTTTCTGTAAGATAAATATCTTTAGATTAAATGACATGATTTTTCTAGCCTAATTTTGTCTTCTCTTATTTTTCAGTTGAAAATGGCTATCTCCAGGTTCCAACGGACTTTTTTGTGGATTTTTCTGAGCTCGGTGCTATTTTCTATATTTTATTGAAGATATGGCTCTTTTTGTTAAATGATATGATTTTAGCCTAAATTTGTCTTCTCTTATTTTTTTCACTTGAAGATGTCAATCTCCCGCTTCCAACAGATATTTTTGCAGATATTTATGAGCTGGTGACTATTTTTCTACATTTTCGGAAAATTATGGATCTTTTTATTAAATGATATGATTTTTTGGTCTAATTTTGTCTTCTCTTTTTTATCAGTTGAAGATGGCGATCTACCATTTCCAACAAATATTTGTGCGAATTTTTCTAAGATTCGGACTAGTTTCTAAATTTTCTGGAAGATATGGATTTTTATATTAAGTGAGATGATTTTTATATCCTAATTTGTCTTCTCTAATATTTCTGTTGAAGATGGCGATTTCCTGATTCCAACGGATATTTTGGTGTCTTTTATGAGCTCGGGATTATTTTTCTATATTTTCAGGAAGTTATAGATCTTTTTATTAAATGATATGATATTTAGGCCTAATTTTGTCTTCTCTTATTTTTTTCATTGAAGATGGCGATCGTCCGGTTCCAATTGACATTTTTGCGGATTTTTCTGAGATTCGTGCTATTTCTAAATTTTCTGTAAGAGATGAATCTTTAAGTTAAATGATATGATTTTTATTGCCTAATTTTGTTTTCTCTGATTTTTTAGTTGAAGATGTCGATCTCCCTTATCCAACGACCATTTTTGCGGATTTTTCGAAACTCAAAACTATTTTCTACAGTTTATTGAAGATATGGATCGTTTTATTAAAGGATATGATTTTATAGACTAAGTTTCTCTTCTCTTATTTTTTTAGTTAAATAAGGCGATCTCCAGGTTCTAACGGACATTTTTGCGGATTTTTCTGAGCTCCGGGCTATTTTCTACATTTTATTAAAGATATGGATCTCTTTCTTAGATGACAAGATTTTTAGAGCCTAATTTTGTTTTCTCATATTTTTTCAGTTGGATATGTCGACCGCTCGGTTCCAAAAGATATTTTTGCGGATTTTTCTTAGCTTTGGGATTTTTTTTCCATTTTCTTGAAGATATAAATCTTTTTATTAAATGATATTATTTTTGGCCTAATTTTGTCTTCTTTTTTCCAGTTGTATATTACGATCTCATGGTTCCAATGGACATTTGTGTGGATTTTTCAGAGCTCGGTGCTATTTTCTACATTTTATGGCAGATATGCATCATTTTATTAAATGATATGATTTTTGGCCTAATTTTGTCTTCTTTTATTTTTCAGTTATAGTTGGCGATCTCCCGTTTCTAACAGAATTTTTTTGGATTTCTCTAAGCTCTGAGCTATTTTCCACATTTTATATATGATATGAATTTTTATTTTAAATGACATGATTTTTATAATGTAATTTGGTCTTTCTTATTATTCAGTTAAAGATGGCGATCTCCTGGTTCCGACGGACATTTTTGTCGATTTTTCTTAGCTCAGGGCTATTTTTCTACATTTTCGGGGAGTTATGGATCTTTTTATTGAATGATATGTGTTATGACCTTAAGATCGACCCAGTCAATCTAGGCCCGTATGATCGAAGCCTAAGTTATGGCCCACTGAATCTCCACAATGAGACCTAGTTCACCGAGGCTTAGACAATCTCGTCGGGGCTCAGAGCAGCCCGCACCTGCAGAGCAGTGAACTTGTCAACCGCACCAAAGAGAAGAGCCCTAAGGCTGATCACGCACGATCTACACCAGCTCGTCCCAAAGGTAGCTCGCCACAGATACAGCTCGCCTACCTCTCCACCCAGAAATAGTTCGCCCAAGGAGGAAGGTGACCTTCAACTAGTATCACTGCCAGTTTCACTACAGACAAGTCTGACAAAAGCACACCTGGCCGCTTTGCAGCCTGACAGCATGCCGAAAGCGCCCATGGCTGTTTCGTCGCCAGACATCCTGACAAAAGCGCACCTGACATTTACTGCTCTGACAAAAGCACGCCTGACATGTTCGACCCTGACATCCTTGGCCAAACCCCTGACACCCTGAAGCCGTCGGCTCAGCTAAAGAAACTGACTCCAACAGCATATATATACACCCTCTCCTCCAACAAGAAAGGGGCTGGCTAATCTGTAAGAAATCTTAACACGTCTACTTATATTCAAGGTTGAATATCCTCCACATATTCGCACCGTCCACATTAGTTTGCCATGCAAGCGCTGATCTGCCTCTAAGATCGCTCTGCATGTTCGACATTCTCCAAGCAGTCACCAACTGACTTAAGCATCAGAGAGGCTCTCGGTTGATATCCAACTGAGCCTTTCTGACCAGTTGCTCCTCTTGCAGGAAGTTCGTCCTAGCTACCGACGGTCAAAGCGACCCACGTCGAACTACTCCACTAGACGGACGACCCTGAGATTTCCATCTACAAAGCGTCTTCCAATCAGGATTAACTTCGTCTTCACCCCAAAACTTGTAATCGTTGTAACCATGATTCCCATTTGAATATAAATTCAGTGTTAGCAGATTTTACCCCGCAACATTTGGCGCTGTCTGTGGGAACATTGGTTACATTTATGACAGACCCCACAAAAAGTCACAACAGTCATCGTAGCGGTAAACAGCCAATACTTGAGGAGGCCCCCTCTCCTAGGAGGTCTCCCCGAGAGATGCGCCCCTTGGGTGCTGATGCAACAATCGAGGATGCAGCATGTGGCTTCTATCAAATCTTTGAGATCTTTGACGAAGTGATGACATGGCTGTGGTGAAATATGCGAGGAGGCATCTAACATCATGCCCCTCCAGACCTCTCAACGTGAGGCAGAACCTCCTCCCCGAGTTCGATGAAGAAGCAACCGCTCGGAGGAGGTGCTTCGATGAAGAGGAGCTTGCCGCTCTGTAAAGGTGTCTTGATGATGACGAGGTGGCCGCTAGGCAGAGATGGTTCGACGAGGAGAAGGCCTTGATTCAAAGAAGGCTTGATGAAGAAGAAGTTGTCCACATCGACGTTACATTTTCACTGCAGGGGAGAGGATCCAGCAGGGGAGCTTGGGATCCCCTACGCATAGATCGAGATAGTGCGGGAGCACATCCCGCAAGATCAAGCTGTGGAGAGCTGCTCTTGCATAAGATCGTCAAGCCCAAGGCGCAAAGGGTGCCTCTATCAAGGCCGAAGCCCCCCTCGGGCTGAGCGCCTCTCTCCTAGGTTCAATGGTCGGTGGGGGCAGAGTCGCGAGCGAAGCTCGATCCCCAGGGCATATAGAAGGGACTCTCCTGAGCATGGAGGTGGCTCATCTGGGGGTTCCAAACACAGGCAAGATCTCCAAGGCAGTCATGACGTCGCACGAAGGTCACCGTACCTCCCCAACATCTCGAAGAAGCCAACCCGCTTACGCGAAGGGTGATCTAAACCTCGATACCACGTAGGTTCAAGCTACCCCAGCTGGAATTGTATGACGACTCGGGCGATCCACTCGAACATGTGTAGCATTATAGGGGGTGATGGAGATCCAAGGAGCGAACGACGAGCTCCTCTGCCGTGCCTTCTCGATGACTCTGAAGAAGTCTGCCGTGGAGTGGTACAACGACTTACAGGATAGATCGATTGACTCCTTTGGAAATCTGTCCCACAAGTTTCGAATGCAATTTCGAGCGGGGCAAAGAAGGAAGAGGGCCCCTGACTATCTGTTTACGATAGTCCAAGAGGAAGGGGAGATCCTCGGAAGGTTCCAATGGTTCTTCAATGAAGAGCGTCTATGCGTGACGAGCTGCAGAGACAAGATTGCCATGGCAGCCTTCAAGAAGGGGCTCACCAATCACAGTCTACACAAATCCATACTCCACGACCCGCCAATGGACCTCGATGCTCTCTTCTCCAGAGCAGACAAGTTCATTCTCAATGAGGAGTCATTGGGGGCAAAGAAAGTAGTTACCGCCACCGAGCGACCCAGAGCTGAACCTCGGCCTCCACCTAGGCCGAGGCATGATGACTGCCCTGAGGGCGAGATCAAGATCGCCCCTGACGACGTGATCAGGGAGGCCCACGAGGGCAGGGTTGCCCCAGACCTCTAAGGGTTTCCTCGCTCCACCCCACCCCGAGGAACGAATCTAAAAGAGCGTTGGAGGAGGCGCATTATACAAGGCTCACTGTGCCGCTGGCCGAAGTGATGGCATCAGCCAAGACGGGCGGACTTCTCAAAGATCCGCCCTCGGAGATGAGGGAAAAGTCAAACACACATAATGTGCAGAAGTACTATCGGTACCACCACGACCACGGCCACGACACCGACAATTGCTTTGCTTTGAAAATGGACATATAACGGCTAAACCATGGTGGCCATCTTCAGAGGCTCACCGATCAAGAGGGCCAAAGCTGAGAAGGGCGAACTCCAAAGGAACCTGTCCAGCAGGCCTAAGCCCAAAACGCCAAACTAACCGCCCATCCTATCACTGGTCTGATCATATGCTTAGATGTGATATGCGGTGGGCCAGCCTCAGGCAAAACCTTGACATCACAGAGGAAGAATTATGCGAGGCAGGTCATGATGGAGAGTACTGATGAAGGGGCGAAGCGAAGAAGGGTAGCTCCACCCCCATCTCCTTCTCCGACGACGACCTAGAGAGGGTCGGGCTACCACATGATGATGCCATCGTCATCGAAGCACTTATCAGGCCGTAATTATGAGCAGGCTCATGGTCGACACCAGTAGCTCGTGCGACATAGTGTTTTTATCGATTATCCAGAAGATGGGACTGGGCGAGGTTGACTTGAAACCATGCTTGGGCCCGATTGTTGGCTTCACTGGACATTCGGTGCCTATTGTTGGAACGATCGATCTACCCGTTACCCTGGGGGAGAGGCTGAGGATTGTTATGCGAATGATGCAATTCTTCGTCGTCGACATCCCCTCGGCGTACAACAGCATCATAGGGCAGCCTTACATGACCGTCTTCAAAGCTCTCTCCTTGCTTCTGCACCCGATGATAAAGTTCCAGACTCCGTATGGGGTGGACAAGTGCGAGGAAGCCAGAGGCTATCACGAAGTAGCTACGTCGGCTCCACCAAGCATAAGCAATCCGAGCAAGCCCTGTCGGCCGAACTCCTTGACGGTCGGGATGACTTGGAACATCAGCGACCAACCCCGGTGGAGGGCGTAGAGGAGGTGCTACTGATGGAGGAGGCAGACAAAACTGTATCGATTGGCACAAAGTTAACTGTAAAGCTGAGGTGTAGGCAAAACATGGAATGTATCCTGATTCGATGCCACCCAAGTCAAACCCGACTTGTTACCGGTGCCCTAATCTAGCAACACCCGAGATCACACTCAGATACTCTAGTAAATATCACTAGAGCTTCCCTTTAGCCCACTTGTGGAAACCCCAACAAGTGCTATTGCCCTACAATCAATGTCCGTGTATCCCACAACTCGGGACACGCAAATACCTTAATCCCACAACTTGGAACTAAGCACACTCTCACAAAGCGAGAGCAAATCCTTTCCTTGACTCCCACAACTTGGGATCAAGCCAACCCTCTCACCAACCGAGAGTACTCAACAAAGTAGAAGTATTGAGAATGAAATATACAACTTGAAATACACTTACATATGCCTTAAATAAGAAATTACTTGTGAAGGGAGGAGATATCCCTTGAGATGCTTGCCTAAAGATGAAAGCAAATTTGGCTTAGATGTGTGCTTTAGAGCATAGAGGGCAAGAGAGAATTAGAGAGCACTTGAGAGGAGAAAGAGGTTTGAAATGAGACTTGAAATGTTTTCCTAAGGGACAAAGATTTCTCACATATTTAGCCTATCTCCTATATATATTAGCTCAAGGGAAACCCAAAACCCCAAGCAAAAGGACCCACAAACTAATCTTCCAACGGTTAGAAATGGGCTGAAAACGACTCGGACAGTCGCCTGTAGAAGGGGGGACATTCGCCTGGTCCACTGTAGCCAACGGCTATAAACTGAAAAACAATGGCAGGACAGAGGATGACCAATCAACTATAGAAGGATGACCAGTCGACTGTCCACCTGGGCAGGCGCATGTCGAACCGACAACAGGCGGCTGTTCGATGGGCAGATTCTGCAGATTTCAGTACAGCTGATCAATAAAACATCCATATTTGACACTACAGATGGAGTGATTCAAGTTTGGTTGGAAAGCAAACAAAATTTTCTTTCAAATGAGATTTGAATGGACACAAAATTTCAACTACAAAAAACTGACAGGACTTTGAATCTTACTGATAGATGCATGAAATCTGATATCGGCTCACGAAAACAGTCGTAACTTGAACTACAGATATCCGATTGGAGTGATTCAAGTTGGCTTGAAAAGCTTAGTGAGTTAGCTAACTACTGCAAGTGGATTAGATGAAAAATTCTAACTACAGAAAAATTGGCATCAGTTTGAAGGTAGTCTGGTCAGAAAAACAGAATATAGCTTCAAACAGATTTGGGCTCTCTTTAGAAATAGGCGACTGTTGAAGGGTAACCAGGCCTCTGGTGAGCACACCAGTCGACTGGTGATCCTTCATACGGTCCCTGTTTTGAGTCAAAAGTTCATATTCAAGTTTTGAAAGCATAGAAGCATATATGGTCAACCAGAAGCTATACTAACAATGTGTATAGGTAGTGTATGTGTCTCTAAGTTGTTCTAATTTAAAGCTTAACATTCTAAGACTCACAAAGAAGTAAATACTAAAGATTACAATGAATATCCTTACTTCTTCATGGACTTGAGTCTTTTAGTTGTATGTCTTGAATGTCTCCAACGTCATCTAGTCTTTGATCCTTAATATGTTCTTTGAAGCTTTTGAATCATCCATTCATTTCTTCTCTTTGGATTGAATCTCCATTCATTTGTTGAAGACATTAGCTTGAGGTTTGATGTAGTCTTTGAGTTCTTCAAGCCAATGCTTCACCTTTGTTTATTTACCAAGTTCTCCACTTGAATCAACACGTGTAGTAACGTTTGATCTTCTTGAATCTAATTGGTGACTCTTTAGTTAACTGCAATCACATGTGTTAATCACGATGATTTATATTTGATCATCATCAAAACCAAAGTGGAGAGTCCAATATTCAACAATATTGCCCTACTTAAAGTGCCTTGGGTCGAGAAGAGTCGAGGAGGTCATCCGCGAGATACATGAAGGATTCTGCAGGAATCATCATGGTGGCCGCACCCTGTCATATAAGGCAATCTGGTAGGGCTACTATTGGCTGACTATGCGGTGCGAGGAGTGCCAGAAATTCTTCAATCATACAAAGGCTCCTCCTACCGACCTGATTCCAATTCTCAACCCGGTACCATTTTCCAAGTTGGGCCTCGACATCCTCGGACCGTTACCAATGGCAATCGGAGGAAGAAAGTTCCTAGTTGTTGTCTTCGATTACTTTACCAAGTGGATTGAAGCGGAGCCCTTAGCGTGCATTACCTCACAAGACATGAAGAACTTCTTCTGGAAGTCTATCATATACCTCTTCGGGATACCCCGCTTCATTGTGACGGGCAACGGGACACAGTTCGACTCCACGAACTTCAGAGAATTCTGCTCAGATTGGGGCCTCAACCTCCACTTCGCCTCTATAGCGCACTTGTAGTGCAATGGCATGGCCGAGGCTATGAACAAGTGCATCCTCGAACCCTTGAAGAAGAAGGCTAGCATCACTCTTGGATCTTGGCCTAACGAGCTACCTGACATCCTTTGGTCTTACCTCACCACCTACAAAGCTTCAATCGGTGAGAGCTTCTTCATGCTAGCGTATGGGGTGAAAGCCGTCGTCCCAATTGAGGTCGGCAAACATTCTCTCTGCCTCCAGTACTTCGACGAACAAGCAAATGAAGAAGGATTCAACCTCAATACCGAACTCCTCGATGAGGTAAGGGATCGTGCTCTAACATGTCTTATCAAGCACAGCTAAAGGATGGCAAGGTACAACAATTCTCGGTCGAAGAAGCGAAGCTTCAGAGTTGGCAACCTCATCCTCAGGAACGCCACCTTCAAAGTCGAGGTCGGTCGCCACAAAAAGCTCTCCGTCAAACGGGAGGGCCCAAACAAAATAGCAGACGTCGTGGGACCTGCAACCTACATTTTGGCGACATAGAGGGCGAAGAACTAGCTCATCCGTGGAACGCCCAACACTTACTCAAGTACTATCAATAAAATTTGTAATTTTATATTTGTTCAAACAATGTGTTGTTTGAATAAAAGTTTCAGATCGCCTGCAAGATAGAAAGCGCCTCCATAAAGGTCGCCTTAATAATCCGGAGCGGGCTAACTCACTACAAGTAAACTCTTGTGTTTTTGTTTGTACGTACGTATTATGCAAACTAAAATTACAGCCCGCCAAACAAACCAAAATTATAAATGTGGTTTTGGCTACAACCCATCAATATCTGCCCTCTTAAAGACCTCCGAAGCAGTTTGCCATCCAACCCAGTGTGATAAATGCGGAACGGCTATGGCCCATCTATACCCGCACTCTTGAATACCTTTGGGGCAGTTTGCCATCCAAAATGGAGTAATAAATACGAGGTCGACTACGGCCCATCTATACCCGCACTCTTGAAGACCTCCGGGGCAGTTCGCCATCCAAACTGGAGTGGTAAATGCAGGATAGGCGAAGACCCAATACCCATCCGATTACAGAGGATGCAGGGTAGGCGACGACCCAATACCCGCCCTCTCAAAGACTTCCATGGCATGTCACGGTGCAGCTACCCATAGCATGCCAGACATCACTAACCAGATCGGACATGGGCTTGACGGAGGGGCTATGCCCCGACCTCGTCCTCAGGAAGACCTCTGGGGCAGTTCGCCATCCAAACTGGAGTGGTAAATGCGGGGTCGGCTGCGGCCCATCTATATCTGCACTCTCGAAGACCTCCAGGGCAGTTTGCCATTCAAACCAGAGTGATAAATGTGGGGTCAGCTGCGGCCCCTCATACCCACACTCTTGAAGACCTCTTGGGCAGTTTACTATCCAAACCAGAGTGATACATACAGGGTCGGCTACGGCCCATCTATACCTGCACTCTTGACGACCTCCGGGGCAGTTCGCCATCCAAACTAGAGTGATAAATGTGCAGTCGGCTACAGCCTATCTGTACCCGCACTTTTGAAGACCTCTGGGGCAGTTCACTATCCAAACCAGAGTGATAAATACAGGGTAGGTGACGGCCCAATACCCGTCCGGTTACAGAGGATGCTGGGTAGGCAACGGCCCAATACCCGCCCTCTCAAAGACTTTCGGGGCAGGTCGCGATGCAGTTACACATAGCGTGCCGAACCTTGCTAACAAACTGGAGAAGAAAGCGAGCTACTTCGCACCAAACTAAGATCCGGGGCATGCCACGTCTAGCTCCCCCAAAAGACAGCGAAAATGATCTATCTCTACAAAGAATTTCGCTGACTCGACTACATCCAAACTCAACAAGATTCTGCTTCTTCCCGCTCCTAGTCTTTTCCAAGCAGAAAGTTGGGGGCATACAAGTACAAACAAGCACAAAGAAAAATGAGGCGAACTACCTCAAACATGATATCTTTCATTAACATGAAAATATTTCACCTAGTTTCTTTTAAAGAAAAATATATACAAGTCATACGCCTGGCCCCAAGATCCGCCCTACATATGCTCCCCCCAACAGCTAACTATGGCGCTGCAACTCGGTCGTCGACCTCCTCATGTGCCTCCGCTTGTTTCTCCACCTCGCTCTCTGCCGGTTCCGTTGCTGCGACCTCCCCCTGGCCTCCCACATCGCCACCAGCCTGATCGCTGCCAGACAGACCTCCTATTTCTCCAGCTTCCTCTTCCTACTTGTCATTCGAAGCCGCCAACAACGTAGAGAAGTCGACCTCCAGCCCGAGATGCAGCCCCTTCAACCTCTTCTCTGCCCTCTCGAGGCCCGCCTAGAGGCCCTCCTGCTAGCCCGCCTGCCGACCCTCTTCCATGCTCTTAGCCCATACATCCTTCATGATAGGAAGGAGCTCGTCCATCTAGTATTTGCGGACGGCCTCCACCTTCATGGCCTCATGATCGATCTTCTTCAGCTCTGCCAACTGAAGCGTGAGCTCAACGATCTCCTGCCTCTTTGCCTCCACTTCCACGGCATGGGAGCTCTTCAAAGCGACCCTTCGGGCCTCCGCCTCTTGAAGCTAACGTGCCAGCTCCTCTGAGATTTGGTACTGCTTCTCCATCTCCCCTTCTAGGTCGCATAGAACCCGCGGTCTTCTTCCAACTTCTCCTCCCTGTTTTGCAGTCGCTTGACGACCTCCTTGAGTTCGGCTTCCCTCCTCCACAGCTCATCGGTGGCTGCCTTAAACTCCACCTTCTTTCACCTCATGGTTGCCTTGAGCATGGCCGCATTAGTGTGGCGCTGCAAGGACGTCATTGCCGCCACAACCTATAGAAGAAACAAAATATATGAGCCCGCATGAAAGAATGTAGACCAGCAACATGAGTAGGGGAGAGCAACGAACCTGCATGCTGTGACAAATTGCCGTGTTGCAGAGGCGCTCGGCACCAACATTGTACAGGGACTCCCGGTCCCTAGGCAACAGACTGTTCTCTGCCAGACGGGTTGCAACCCTGGCATCCTCGACCAACGATTCCTGGGCACCCACTGGGTAGCGCTGCCCGAAAAGCTCGATCTTCGGGATGGCCAGGACCTCGGCCTTCTTAGCTTTGAAGCAGGCGAGTGCTGCCTCATAGCTTGGATGCCCCAGCATCCTCACGGTCGACTTCTGCTGCTCCCAAGAGGGGCATCCAAAGGGCCCCCGCTCGACCCCTGTGCTTTAATATGGGACGGAAGGCCCTGGGCATGGTGATCGTCAGATCGTCCACCGGCTCCTCGACAGCATCGAGGTTGTCTAAGCTGCTCAACGTGGCCTCGTTCGGATGGGAGGAGGGAGCGGTTACTTTGGACTTCTTCTTCTTCGGTCTCTTGCTCCGCTCCTCTTCCTCTTCAGCCCGCGTAGTGGATGCCTCCTCTAGGCTCTGCTTCTGCCCGGCCTTCTTCGGCAAGCCCTTACACTCCCCCGCTTTACCTTTGACCTTGGATGCCTGTTCCTTGAGCACCGAATCCTCGGTCGATGGCTTCTCCATAGACATCCTCATCAGTTCGTCCCTCGACAGACTCATGGCTGCACCTGCAAAAAGAAAAGAGATCAGGGTGAGAAAATATGAAGAAGGTTGCTTAGATCGCGATACCTTTGGGCCAGATATGGAGGGAAATCTGGTAGTCCTTGACCTGCTTCACATGTTTTCGGAGCTCGTGTGGGATCTCCATCAAGATCTTGGAGTCCTCCAGATCCTGCTTGTGCAGAGTCACCTCCTTGTTCGCTTGGGGGTTCAACTTCCCCTAGTTCGACTGAAGAGTCAAGTCCACCGGTGTCGAGATGAAAACGAACTTCCCCTTCCGCTTCCTAACTTTACTCGGCAAATCAAGGGCGAGATGCCAATCCTTCCTTGCACTGACATAATAATACACTTCTCTCTGCTTCGCTTCGAAGAAATGCCAAAATAGCAGCAGAGTCGAACTTATGCCACTTCCGAAGCAGAGAACAAGGAAGCCGACCATGGTACTGATCGAGTTCGGCATCAGTTGGAAGAGCGAAAGCTCGAGGAAGTTCAGCATGTGCAGGAGGAAGGGGTGGAGCGAAAACCAAAGTCCGAGCTCGAAGGTCGGAAAATAGACCCCGACTCTGTTGTCCCCAGGCAAACAGACCCGTTCATCGAAGGTGGGGAGGCGAACTTCATATGGTGGCCGGATATAATTGGAACGAATTTCGGCGCGGCTGATATACTTAGTCTTAGGCACTATGGCCAGGATCTCTGCCGGAACTGCTGTTGTAACTACGTCGATGGTCGACCCTGAGCCCTTCTTTTTGGTTTTCTTGGAGACCGTCGACGTCGAGGGAACGACGAGGGCTGCTTCCTGCTCCTTCGGCCGAGACTTTGCCACGTCCACTAACATCGTCTGTTCCTCCGTCCCCTCGGAGCTAACATCCTCAAACCGTCGAAGTGCTTCTCTGCGTGTTTATTAAAGGAAGAAGATTCAGATGAAGTCATCTGATATAGATCAAAGAAAGTACCTAAGAAGAAGATCACCAGAGCTCGATGAAGCGTCAAATGGTAGAAAGAGCTCGAAGACGAAGAACGAAAGGAGTTTTTTGAAATTTGAAAGCAGGATCCCTCAACTGTTTCCCCCCCTCTCTGTTTTATATAGGGCATCAGCTAATCTCGACCATTGAAGGCAGGCCACGTGGCAAGATCTGAAGCGAAGCTGTCGCCTCTGCTTCTCCCCAGAGCCATACACAGCACATATCATGCTCCGAGTGGCGGGGCTCATCGATATCTCCATACTGCCAAATCTTCATAATGAATTTAGAGATTCACTGGTCATCTCGCATTAAATGCCACAGCTGTACCCAAACAGAGCGAAGCACGTCATCCGAGCCGAGCTGGACTTCTCGTTTCGAACTCGAATGACGGGAGCAATTGTTACGGCCTTAAGATCAGCCCAGTCGATCTAGGCATGTATGATCGAAGCCCAAGTCATGGCCCATCGAATCTCCACAATGAGACCTAGCTCACCGAGGCTTGGACAAGCTCGCCGTGGCTCAGAGTAGCCTGCACCTGCAGCATGACAAACTTGTCAACCGAAACAAAGAGAATAGTCATTCGGCTGATCATGCATGATCTACACCAGCTCGTCCCAAAGGTAGCTCATCCCAGAGGCAGATCGCCTACCTCTCCACCCAGAAGCAGTCTACCCAAGGAGGAAGGCGACCTGCCACTAATATCACTGCCAGTTTCACTACAGACAAGTCTGACAAAAGTGCACTTGGTCACTTCACCGCCTAATAGACTGCCAAAAGTGCCCATGGTCGTTTCGTCGCCTGACAGCCTGTTGAAAGTGCCCATGGCCATTTTGTCGCCAGACAGCCTAACAAAAGTACGCCTGACATTTATGGCTCTGATAAAAACACGTTTGACATGTCCGGCCGAACCCTTGACACCCTGACACTGCCATCTTACCTAAAGCAACCGACTCTAACAGCCTATAAATACCTCCTCTCCTCCAACGAGAAAGCGGCTGGCTAATCTGTAAGAAATCCTAACACATCTACTTATATTCAAGGTCGAATATCACCCACATATCCGTGCCTTCCGCATTAGTTCTCCACGCAAGCGCTGATCTGCCTATAAGATCGCCCTGCATGTCTGACATTCTCCAAGCAGTCACCAACTGACTTATGCATCGGATATGCTCTCGGTTGACAGCCAACCGAGCCTCTCTGACGAGTTGCTCCTCTTGCAGGAAGTTCGTCCTAGCTACCGGTGGTCAAAGCGACCCTCGACGAACTACTCACTAGACGGGCAACCTACTCTGATTGACGAGCGACCCTGAGATTTCCATCAACGAAGCGTCTTCCAATGAGGATTAACCTCGTCTTCACCCCCTAAACTTGTAATCATTATAACCATGATTCCCATTCCAATATAAATTCATTGTTAGCGGATTTTACCCCGCAACAATATTATTTTTGACATAATTTTTTCTTCTCTTATTTTTTCAGTTGAAGATGGCGATATCCTGAATCCAACGGATATTTGTACGGAATTTTCTGAGCTCTGGGCTATATTCCACTTTTTGGAAGTTATATATCATTTTATTAAATGATATGATATTTTGTCTTAATTTTGTCTTCTCTTATTTTTCAATTGAAGATGGCAATCTCCTGGTTTCAACTGACATTTTCATGGATTTTTCTGAGCTCAGGGCTATTTTGTACACTTTCTGGAAGATAAGAATCTTTATATTAAATGATATGATTTTTAGAGTCTAATTTGTTCTTCTCTTATTTTTTTTCTGTTGAAGATAGCGATCTCCCAGTTTCAACAAACATTTTTGCGAATTTTTCTGATCTCCAAGTTATTTTTGACATTTTATTAAAGATATGAATCTCTTATTAAATGACAATATTTTTATAGCCTAATTTTGTCTTCTCATATTTTTCAGTTCAATATGGCGATCTCATGGTTCCAACAGACATTTTTGAAGATTTTTCTTAGCTTTGGGCTTTTTTCTATATTTTCTGGAAGATATGAGTCTTTTTATTAAATGATATGATTTTTTGGCCTAATTTTGTCTTCTCTTTCTTCAGTTGAATATTGCGATCTTCCGGTTCCAATGGACATTTGTGCAGAGTTTTCTGAGCTCGGTGCTATTTTCTACATTTTATGGCAGATATTTATCTTGTTATTAAATGATATGATTTTTGGCCTAAATTTGTCTTCTTTTATTTTTCAGTTGGCAATCTCCCGGTTCCAACGGACATTTTTACGGATTTTTCAGAGCTCTGATCTATTTTCTACATTTTCTGTATGATATGAATCTTTATATTAAATGATATGATTGTTATAACCTAATTTTTTCTTTTTTTAATTCAATAGAAGATGGTGATCTCCAGATTCCAACAGATATTTTTGTTGATTTTTCTGAGCTCGGTGCTATTTTCTACATCTTCGGGAAGTTATGGATATTTTTATTAAATGATATGATTTTTATACTTAATTTTTTCTTCTCTTATTTTTTAGATAAAGATGGTGATCTATCGGTTTCAACGAACATTTTTGCGGATTTTTCTGAGCTTCGGACTATTTTCTACATCTTCTTAAAGTTATGGATCTTATTATTAAATGATATGATGTTTATTGCCTAATGTTGTCTTCTCTTATTTTTCAGTTGAAGATGTCGATCTTCCAAACTGACATTTTTTGCGTATTTTTAGCTCGGTGCTATTTTCTACATTTTATGGAAGATATAAAACTTTTTTTAAATAATATAACTTTTATAGCCTACGTTTGTATTCTCTTATTTTTTTGGTTGAAGATGGCGATCTCCCGGTTTCAACAGACATTTTCGCAGAATTTTCTACATTTTCAGGAAGTTATGTATCTTTTTATGAAATGATATGAATTTTTGGCCTAATTTTTTCTTCTCTTTTTAATTTGAAGATGGCAATCTACCGGTTCCAAAGGACAATTGTTCGGATTATTTTGAGCTTCGGGTTATGTTCTATATTTTTTTTATAATATGAATCTTCATATTAAATGATATGATTTTTATACCCTAATTTATCATCTCTTATTTTTCAGATGAC
Source organism: Scilla litardierei (assembly GCA_030789695.1). Lineage (NCBI taxonomy): Eukaryota > Viridiplantae > Streptophyta > Magnoliopsida > Asparagales > Asparagaceae > Scilla > Scilla litardierei. The sequence continues at coordinate 70,391,295 of CM061136.1, forward strand.
GATGGAGATCTCTCGGTTATAATAGACATTTTTGCGGATTTTTTTGGAGATCGGGGCTATTTTTATACATTTTCAAAAAGTTATGTATCTTTTTATTAAATGATATGATTTTTTGGCCTAATGTTTTCTTCTTTTATTTTTCAATTGAAGATTGCGATCTCCCATTTCTAACGGACATTTTGCGTATTATTCTTACTTCGGGACTATTTTCTAAATTTTCTATAAGATATATATCTTTTTACTAAATGATAAGATTTTTTGACCTAATTTTGTCTTCTCTTATTTTTCAGTTGAAATGGCGATCTCCCAGTTCCAGCGGATATTTTTGCTGATTTTTATTAGCTCGGTGCTATTTTGTACATTTTTATAAATGATATGATTTTATAGTCTACGTTTGTCTTCTCTTATATTTTTCAATTGAAGATGGCGATCTCTCGGTTCCAAAGAACATTTTTGCAGATTTTCTTAACTTGAGTCTGTTGTTCTACATGTTCTGAAAGATATGGATCTTTTTATGAAATGATATGATTTTTTGGCCTAATTTTGTTGTCTCTATAATTCAGAAGAAGATGACAATCTCTCGATTCCAACGAAAATTTTTGCGGAATTTTCTGAGCTCCGGAATATTTTCTACATTTTTTGTAAGAAATGAATCTTTAAATTAAATGATGTGATTTTTATTAGCCTAATTTTGTTTACTCTTATTTTTTAGTTGTAGATGGCAATCTCCGGTTCCAGTAGAAATTTTTGCAGATTTTTCGAAGTCCAGTGTTATTTTCTATATTTTATGGAAGATATGAATTTTTTATTAAAAGAAAAGATTTTTATATCCTATGTTTTTCTTCTCTTAATTTTTCAGATGAATATTGCGATCTACCGGTTCCAGCGGACATTTTTACTGATTTATTTTAGCTAGGGGCTATTTTTCTTTATTTATGGAAGATATGATCAATTTATTAAATGATATCATTTTTGGCCAAAAGTTGTCGTCTCTTATTTTTTTAGTTGAAGGTGGAGTTCTCACGGTTCCAACATCGATTTTTGCGGTACTTTTTGACCTTGAGTCAATTTTTTATATTTTCTTGAAGATATGGATCTTTTTATTAAATGATATGATTTTAAGCGCAATTTATTCTTCTCTAATTTTGTAGATGAAGATGGCAATATCCCAGTTCCAATGGAAATTTTCGCGTATTTTTCTGAGCTTCGGGATAATTTCTAAATTTTTTGTAAGATATGAATCTTTAGATTAAATGATAAGATATTTACGGCTTAATTTGGTCACCTCTGATTTTTAAATTGAAGATGTCGATCTCCTGGTTCCAACGACTATTTTGCGGATTTTTCTAAACACGGAACTATTTTCTACAGTTTAGTGAAGATATGGATCTTTTTATTTAATGATATAATTTTTATGGACTAAGTTTGTTTTCTCTTATTTTTCACTTGAAAATGGCAATCTCTTGGTTCCAACAGAAATTTTTGCAGAATTTTTCGAGCTTCATGCTATTTTCTACATTTTCCGTAAGATATGGATTTTTGTACTAAATGATATGATTTTTATGGCGAAATTTTGTCTTCTCTTATTGTTCAGATGAAGATAGCGATCTCCCAGTTCCAACGGACATTTTCACATATTTTTTGAGCTCTGGGCTATTTTCTAACTTTTCTGTAAGATATGAATCTTCGGATTAAATTATTTGATTTTATGGCCTAATTTTTTCATCTCTGATTTTTTAGTTGAAGATGTCGATCTCTCTGTTCCAATGGCTATTTTGCGGATTTTTCTAAACACGAAACTATTTCTACAGTTTATTGAAGATACGGATCTTTTTCTTTAATGATATGATTTTTATGGACTAAGTTTGTCTTCTCTTATTTTTCACTTGAATATGGCGATCTCCCGGTTCCAACAGAAATTTTTTGGGGACTTTTTCTGAGCTTCGTTCTATTTTCTACATTTTCTGTTAAATATAGGTCTATATATTAAATGAGATGATTTTTATGGCCTAATTTTGCCCTCTCTTATTTTTTCAGTTAAAGATGGTGATCCCCCGTTCCAACAAAAATTTTGCGTATTTTTCTGAGCTCGAGGCTATTTTCTATATTTTTCTGGAATATAAGGATCTTTATATTTTTTGATATGATTTTTGTTGCCTAATTTTGTCTTCTCTTATTTTCCAGTTGATGATGGCAATCTTTTTGTTAAATGATGTTATTTTTTGGCATTATCTTGTCTTCTCTTATATTTCAATTTAAGATGGCGTTCTCCCGGCTACAACAGACATTTTTGCGAATTTTTGACATAGATGTTATTTTCTATATTTTTGGATTTTTAATAAATAATATGATTTTTGGTCAAAATTTGTCTTCTCATATTTTTCAGATGAAGATGGCGATCTCCGTGTTTCAACTGACATTTTCACAGATTTTCTAAGTTCGGATCAATTTTTCTACATTTTATGGAAGATTTGGATCATTTTATTAAATGATTTGATTTTTTGGCCTAATTTTATCTTCTCTTATTTTTTTCGTTGAAGATGGCGTTCTCTCAGTTCTGATGGATATTTTTGCGGAATTTTTTTAACCTAGAGGCTATTTTCTACATTTTCTGGAAGATATGGATCTTTTTATATAAAATTTAATTTTAAGCTTAATTTTGCCTTCTCTCATTTTTTTAGATATATATATGGCGATCTCCCGGTTCTAACGGACATTTTTGCGATTTTTTCTTAGCCACTGGCCATTTTCTAAATTTTCTCCCAGTTGAAGATGGTGATCACCCGGTTTAAACAATCATTTTTGCATATTTTACTTAGCTCGAAGCTATTTTCTGTATTTCCTGGAAGATATGCATCTTTTAGTTAAATGATATAATTTTTTGCCTAATTTTGTGTTCTCTTATTTTTCAATTGAATAAGTGATCTCTCTGTTCCAACGGACATTTTGTGGATTTTTAAGCTCGGGGCTATTTTCTGTATTTCCTGGAAGATATGGATCATTTTATTAAATGATATCATTTTGGCCTAATTTTATCTTCTCTTATTGTTTAGTTGAAGGTGGCGATCTTCATGTTCCAACGAGTATTTTTGGGGATTTTTCTGTGCTCGGGGTTATTTTCTATATTTTATTGAAGATATGAAACTTTTTATTAAATGATATGATTTTTAGCCTAATTGTATCTTCTCTTATTTTTTCAGTTGAAGATGGCGATCTTCTGGTTTCAACAGACATTTTTGTCGATTTTTCTGAGCTTGGTACTATTTTTCTACATTTTCGTGAAGTTATGAATCATTTTATTAAATGATATGATTATTTGCTTAAATTTGTCTTCTCCTATTTTTCGGTTGAAGATGGCGATCTCCCGCTTCATACGGACATTTTTGCAGATTATTCGGACATCGAGGCTATTTTCTAAATTTTCTTGAAGATATGGTTATTTTTATTAAATGATATAATTTTTGGCCTAAATTTGTCTACTATTATTTTTTAGTTGAAGATGGTGATCTTCCGTTTCCAACGAAAATTTTTGCGGATTTTTCGAAGCTCGTGCTATTTTCTACATTGTATGTAAGATATGAATTTTTGCATTAATTGATATGATTTTTATATCCTATGTTTTTCTTCTCTTATTTTTTCAGTTGAATATTGCGATCTACTAGTTCCAGCGGACATGTTTGCTGATTTTGTTAGCTTGAGGTAATTTTTCTTCATTTTATGAAAGGTATGTATCATTTTATTAAATGAAATGATTTTTTGGCCTAATGTTGTCTTCTCTTTTTTTCCAGTTAAAGATGGCATTCTCACGGTTCCACCGGAGATTTTTGTAGATTTTTTGACCTTGAGTCTATTTTCTACATTTTCTGGAAGAAAAGGATCTTTTTATTAAATAATATGATTTTGGGCCTAATTTTATCTCTTATATTTTTCAGAAGAAGATGGCGATCTCCCTGTACCATGGACATTTTTACAAATTTTTCTGAGCTCCGAGCTATTTTCTACATTTTCTATAAGATATATAATATCTTTGGTTAAATGATATGATTATTATAGCCGAATTGTGTTTTCTCTTATTTTTCAGTTGCAAATGGCGATCTCTCGGTTCCAATGGATATTTGTGCAGTTTTTTCTGAGCTTAGGGCTATTTTCTACATTTTATAGGAGATTAGCTCTTTTTATTAAATGATATGATTTTTAGCCGAATTTTGTCTTCTCTTATTTTTCACTTGAAGATGTCAATCTCCCGCTTCCAAGGACATTTTTGCAGATGTTTCTGAGCTTGGGACTATTTTTCTACATTTTTGGAAAGTTATGTATCTTTTTATTAAATGATATGATTTTTTGCCCTTATTTTTTTCTCTTTTTTAGTTGAAGATGGCGTCTCCCATTTCCTACAAACATTTGTGCGGATTTTCTAAGATCCAAACTAGTTACTAAGTTTTCTGGAAGATATGTATTTTTATATTAAGTGATATGATTTTATAGTCTTATTTTGTCTTCTCTTATTTTTCAGTTGAAGATGGCGATTTCCCGTTTCCAACGAATATTTTTGTGGCTATTTCTGAGCTCAGGACAATTTTTCTACATTTTCAAGAAGTTATAGAACTTTTTATTAAATGAAATGCTTTTTAGGCCTAATTTTGTCGTCTCTTATTTTTTTTCATTGAAGATGGTGATCGCCAGGTTCCAACTGACGTTTTGCAGATTTTTCTGAGCTTCGAGCTATTTTCTAAATTTTCAGTCATATATGAATCTTTATGTTAAATGATATAATTTTTATTGACTAATTTTGTTTTCTCAGATTTTAGTAGTTGAAGATGTCAATCTCCCTGATCTAACAGCTTTTTTGCAGATTTTTCTAAACTCTGAACTTTTTTCTACAGTTTATTGAAGATATGGATCTTTTTATTAAATGATATGATTTTAATAGATTAAGTTTTCTTCTCTTATTTTTCAGTTGAATATGGCGATCTCTTGGTTCTAGCGGAAATTTTTGCAGAATTTTTTTGAGCTCTGGGCTATTTTCTATAAAATATGGATCTTTATATTAAATGATATGATTTTTATGGCCTAATTTTGTTTTCTCTTATTTTTAAGATGAATATGGAAGTCTCTCGGTTCCAACAGACATTTTTGCGGATTTTTTGAGCTCTGGGATATTGTCTACATTTTCCGTAAGTTATGGATCTTTTTATTAAATGATATTATTTTTATGGACTAATTTTTTCTCATATTTTTCGGATGAATAGGGCGATCTCCCATTTCCAATTGAAATTTTTGCGTGTTTTCTAAGGTCGGGGCTATTTTCCATATTTTTTGGAAGATAAGGATTTTTATATTAATTGATATAATTTTTGTTGCCTAATTTTGTCTTCTCTTATTTTCCGGTTGATGATGGCGATCTTTTAATTAAATAAAATGATTTCTTGGCCTTATTTTATCTTGCTTATATTTCGGTTGAAGATCACGATCTCCTGGTTCCAACGGACATTTTTGCGAATTTTTCTGAGCTCCGTGCTATTTTCCACTTTTTTGAAAGATATGGATCGTTTTATTAAATGATATGATATTTTGGCCTAATTTTGTCTTCTCTTATAATTTGGTTGAAGATGGCGTTCTCTCGGTTCCAGCGGAATTTTTTGCAAATTTTTCTGACTTGGGGCTTTTTTGTACACTTTATGGAAGATAAGAATCTTTATATTAAATGATATGATTTTTATAGCCTAATGTTGTCTTCTCTTTTTTTTCAGTTGAAGATGGCAATCTTCATGTTCCAACGGACATTTTTGCATTTTTTTGGGCTTGGTGCAATTTTCTACATTTTATGGAAGATATATCACTTTTTATTAAATAATGCGATTTTTATAGCCTACGTTTATATTCTCTTATTTTTTTCAGTTGAAGCTGGCGATCTCCCAGTTCCAATGGACATTTGTGCAGAATTATTTTGTGCTCCGGGCTATTTTTCATATTTTTTGTATAATATAAATATTTATATTAAATGATATGATTTTTATAACCTATCATTTCTTATTTTTTCAGTTGAAGATGGCGATCTCAATGTTCCAAGGGACATTTTTGCGGATTTTCCCGAGCTCGGGGCTATTTTCTACATTTTGAAAACTAATGGATCGTTTTATTAAATGATATAATATTTTTGTCCTACTTTTGTTTTCTATTATTTTTTAGTTGCAGATTGCGATCTCCCATTTCTAACAGACATTTCGCGTATTATTCTGACTTCGGGACTATTTCAAAATTTTCTGGAAGATATATATCTTTTTATTAAATGATAATATTTTTGCCTAATTTTGTCTTCCTTTATTTTTCAGTTGAAGATGTCGATCTCACTGTTCTAACGGATTTTATAAGGTCAGTGCTATTTTCTACATTTTTATAAATGACCTGATTTTTATAGCCTACGTTTGTCTTCTCTTATTTTTTCAGTTAAAGATGGCGATCTCCCGGTTCCAATGGACATTTTTGCTGATTTTTAGCTTTTGTCTGTTGTTCTACATTTTCAGAAAGATATGGATCTTTTTATGACATGATATGATTTTTGGCCCTATTTTGTCTTCTCTATTTTCAAAAGAAGATGACGATCTCCCAGTTCCTACGAACATTTTTTTGCGGATTTTTCTAAGCTCCGGGATATTTTCTATATTTTCTGTAAGATACGAATCTTTATATTAAATGATATGATTTTTATAAACTAATTTTGCTTACTCTTTTTTTAGTTGTAGATGGCGATCTCCCAGTTCCAACGGAAACTTTTGCAGATTTTTCGAAGTTCGGTGCTATTTTCTACATTTTATGGAAGATATCAATTTTTTTATTAAATGATATGCTTTTTAGTTCCTACATTTTTCTTCTCTTATTTTTAAGTTGAATATTACGATCTACCTGTTCCAGCAGACATTTTACTGATTTTTGTTATCTTGGGGCTATTTTTCTTCTTTTTAAAGAAGATATGGATCATTATATTAAATGATTTGATTGGTTGGCCTAATGCTGTTTTCTCTTATTTTTCAGTTGAAGATGGCATTCACACAGTTGAGGATATGGATCTTTTTATTAAATGATATGATTTTTAGGCCTAACTTATTTTTCTCTTATTTTGCAGATGAAAATGGCGATCTCCCGGTTCCAACGGACACTTTTGCGTATTTTTCTGAACTCCGGGCTATTTTCTAAATTTTCTGTAAGATTGAATCTTTAGAATAAATGATATCATTTTTATGGTCTAATTTTGTCTTCCCTGATTTATCAGTTGATGATGTCGATCTCCCGGTTCCAACGACCATTTTTGCATATTTTTTTAAACACGAAACTATTTTCTACTGTTTATTAAAGATATGAATCTTTTTATTAAATGATATGATTTTTATAGACAAGGGTTGTCTTCTCTTAATTTTTCACTTGAATATGGCGATCTTCCAGTTCCAATGAAAATTATTGCGGATTTTTCTGAGCTCTATGCTATTTTCTACTTTTTCTGTTAGATATGAATCTTTGTATTAAATGATATGATTTTTATGGCCTAATTGTGTCTTCTCATATTTTTCAGTTGAAGATGGCGATCTCCCGGTTCCAACGGACTTTTATACGGATTTTGTGAGCTCTGGGCTATTTTCTATATTTTCTCTAAGCTATGGATCTTTATATTAAATGATATGATTTTTATGGCCTAATTTTGTCTTCTCTTATTTTTCAGTTGAAGATGGCGATCTCCCACTTCCAACGGAAATGTTTGCGTATTTTCCTGAGCTCGGTGCTACTTTCTATATTTTCTGGAATATAAGAATCATTATATTTTTTGATTTGAATTTTGTTGCCTAATTTTGTCTTCTCTTATTTTCCAGTTGATGATGGCGATCTTTTTATTAAATGATATGAATTTTTGGCCTGATTTTGTCTTCTCTTATATTTCGGTTGAAAATAGCGATCTCCTGGTTCCAACAGACATTTTTGCGGATTTATTGAGCTCCGAGCTGTTTTCACATTTTTGGAAGATATGGATAGTTTTATTAAATGATATCAGAGAAGACAAAATTAGGCCAAAAAATGTCTGTTGAAACCAGGAAAACATCTTCAACTGAAATATAATAGAAGAAAAAATTCGGAACTGGAAAATCGCCATCTTCATCTATAAAATGTCCATTGCAACCGGAATATCGCCATCTTCAACTGATAAGATTTTTATACACTATTTTCTGAGCTATTTTGTACATTTTATGAAAGATATGGATCTTTTTATTAATTGATATGATTTTTATAGCCTAAGTTGGTCTTCTCTTATTTTCCAGTTGAAGAGGTGATCTTTTTATTAAATTAGATGATTTTTTGGCCTAATTTTGTCTTCTCTTATATTCTAGTTGAAGATGGCGATCTTCCAGTTCCAATGGACATTTTTGCGGACTTTTCTAAGCACCGGGCTATTTTCCACTTTTTGGAAGATATGTATCATTTTCTTAAATGGTATGATAATTTGGCCTAATTTTGTCTTCTTTTATTTTTCAGTTGAAGATAGCGATCTTCCTGTTCCAACGGACACTTTTGTGGATTTTTCTTAGTTTGGGGTGGCTATTTTGTATATTTTCTGGAAGATAAGAATTTTTATATTAAATGATGTGATTTTTATATCTTAATTTTCTCTTCACTTATTTTTCAGTTGAAGATGGCGATCTTCCAGTTCCAATGGACATTTCTGTGAATTTTCTAAGCTTCACGCTATTTTCTACATTTTATTAAAGATATGTAGATTTCTATTGGGATAACCCCACACTTACTGCGAATAGCAGGGTTGACGCATTTTACTATTTCTGACTGCCCCAGCTATCAGCCAATCCTGGCATCAAACGACAGAAATCTTGGATCCTACGACAACGATAGTGCATCACCATCACTTTCCATGGGATAACTATATGAATCCACACACGGTTTCAATACACGAGCAATTGCCACAATTAACGATTTCAGAGACTCGCTCGAATTTTGCTAACATTTGGGGTAAAAAAAGAGACCAAATGAGGAGCGTTCGTGGTTTCTATGTGAAGAGGGGGTAGTTTCCATTATTTCCATGAGATTTCGGTAGGGATAACCCGACGGTTACTGCGAATAGCAGGGCTGAAGCATTTTACTGTTTCTAGCATCCCTAGCTATGGGCAAATCCGGGCATTAAACGATCGAAATCTTGGCTACTATGACATCGATAGTGCATCACCATCACTTTCCATGGGAAATCTATAAGAATTCACTCGCTGGTTCAATACAAAAGTAATTGCCACGGTTAACGATTTCTAGGATTCGCACTGATTTCGCAGGCGTTTTGGATTTAAAAAGAGTCCAAATGAGGAGCGTGCATGGTTTCCATGTGAAGAGAAGGTAGTTTTCATAATTTCCCATGAGATTTAGATTGGATAACCCCACGGTTGTTGCAAATAGCGGGGTTGAAGCATTTTACTATTTCTGGCAGCCCAAGCTATGGGCAAATCCGGGCATTAAACGGCCGAAATCTTGGCTTCTACGACATAGATAATGCATCACCATTTCTTTCCTTAGGAAAACTATAAGAATTCAGTCATTGGTTCAATATACAAGCATTTGACATGGTTAACGATTTCTGCGACGCGTTGGGATTTCGCAGACGGAAAATAAGAGGCCAAATGAGGAGCGTTCGTTGTTTCTATGTGAAGAAGAGGTAGTTTCAATGACTTTCTATGAGATTTCAATTTGTATAACCACACGGTTGGAGCGATTATTGGGGTTGAATCATTTTACTATTTCTGACAGCCCCAACTATCGGCCAATCCGGGCATCAAACGACCGAAATCTTAGCTCCGACAAAATCAATATAGCATCACCATTACTTTCCATGTGATAACAATAAAAATCTGCTCACTGGTACAATACACTAGAAATTTACACAGTTAACGATTTCTGAGGCTTGCACAAATTTCACAGGCATTGTAAGGAAATAAGAGGTCAAATGAGGAGTGTCCGTGGCTTCTATGTGAATATGAGGTAGTTTCCATGACTTCCAATGAAATTTTGATTTGTATAACCACAAGGTTGCTGCGAATATCAGGATTGAAGCATTTTTCCTATTTCTGGCAGCCCCAGCTATAGGCCAATCAAGATATCATACGACCGAAATCTTGGCTCCTATGACACCGATAGTGCATCACCATCTCTTTCTATGGAAAAATTATAAGAATTCACTCACTGGTTCAATAAACAAGCAATTGCCACGGTTAACAATTTCTGGGACTCGCATGGATTTCGCAGGCGTTTTGGGTAAAAAAAGAGGCCAAATTAGGGCGTCTGTGGTTTCTATATGAAGAGGAGATAGTTTCCATGATTTCCCATGATATTTTGATTGGGATAACCCCACGGTTGCTGCGAATAGTGGGGTTGAAGCATTTTACTATTAGTGTCAGCCCCAGTTATCGGCCAATCAGGGTATCAAACGACCAAATTCTTGGCTCCTATGACATCGATAGTGCATCACCAACGATTTCCATGGGAAAACTATACGAAGGCACTCATGGGTTCAATACACAAGGAATTGTCTTGGTTAACGATTTCTTGGAATCAGAGGGATTTTGCAGGCATTTTGGATTAAAAAAAGAGGCCAAATGTGGAGTGTTCGTGGTTTCCATGTGAAGATGAGGTAGTTTCAACGATTTCCCATGAGATTTCGATTGGTTAACCCCACAGTTGCTGCAAATAGCAGGGTTGAAGCATTTTACTATTTCTGACAGACCCAACTATCGGCCAATCCGGGCATCAAACAACCAAAATTGTGTCTCCTACGACATCGATAGTGGATAACCATCGCTTTCCTTGGAAAAACAATAAGAATTCACATACGGGGACAATACACATGCAATTGCCATACTTAACGATTTCTGAGACTCGCACGGATTTTGCAGACGTTTTGGGTAAAAAAAGAGGCCAAATGAGGAGCGTCCGTGATTTCTGTGTGAAGAGTAGGTAGTTTCTATAATTTCCATTTAGATTTCGATTGGTGTAACCCCACAGTTGCTGCAAATAGGGAGGTTGAAGCATTTAACTATTTCTGGCAGCTCTAGCAATCGACCAGTACGGGCATCAAACGACCGAAATTTTGGCTCCTATGACATTGATAGTGCATCACCATCGCTTTCCAAATATAAGATTCCACTCACGGATTCAATACACAAGCAATTGCTACCCTTAATGATTTCTGGGACTTGCACGGATTTCGTAGACGTTGTTGAGAATAATAGGCCAAATGAGGAGCGTCCGTGGTTTCTATGTGAAGAGGAGTTAGTTTACATGATTTTCCATGAGATTTTGATTGGTATAACACTATGGTTGCTACGAATAGCGGCTTTGAAGCATTTTATTATTTCTGGCAGCATAGCTATTGGCATATATGTGCAACAAACTACCGAAATCATGTCTCTTACAACATTGATAGTGCATCACCATTTCTCTCCATGGGAAAACTATAAGGATCCACTCATGGGTTCAATACTCAAGGAATTACCACGGTTAACTATTTTTAGAACTTGCATAGATTTCGCAAGCATTTTGGTTTTTAAAAGGGGCCAAATGAGGAGCGTCCTGGGTTTCTATGTAAAGAGAAGGTAGTTTCCATGATTTTGCATGAGCTTTCGATTGGGATAACCACATGGTGATGCAAATAGCAGGGTTGAAGCATTTTACTATTTATGGCAGCCCCCAGCAATCGGCCAATCATGGCATCAAACAACCGAAATCTTGGCTCCTACAAAATCAATAGTGCATCACCATCGCTCTCCATGGGAAAACTATATGAATACACTCACCGGTTAAATACATAAGGAATTGCCACGGTTAATGATTTTTGGGAATCGCACAGATTTCGTAAGCATTTTCGGTAAAAAAAGAGGCTAAATGACTTTCCATGAGAAGATGTATTAGTTTCCATGATTTTCCATGAGATCTCGATTAGGATAAGCCCACGGTTGCTGCAAATAGCGGGGTTGAAACATTTTATTATTTCTGGTAGCCCCAGCTATCGACCAATCCGGGCATCAAACGATAGAATCTTGGCTCCTACGATATTTTGCATCACTATCACTTTCCATAGGAAACTATAAGTAATCACTCACGGGTTCCAAATTTACTATTTCTGGAGCCCCTGCTATCGACCAATCTGGTCATCAAATAATAGTAATTTTGGCTCCACGACATTTATAAGGCATCACCATCGCTTTCCATAGGAAACTAACAGAATTCACTAGCAGTTTCAACATTTTACTATTTATGGAGCCCCAACTATTTGCTAATCCGGGCATCAAATGATAGAAATCTTGCCTCCTACGACATTGATAGTCCATCACCATCACCATCCTGGTAAAACTATAAGAATTCACTCATGTGTTCAGTACAAAAGCAATTGCCACTGTTAACGATTTCTGAGACTCGCACAGATTTCACTGGTGTTTTAGATAAAAAAAAGAGGCCAAATGAGGAGCGTATGTGATTTCTATATGAAGAGGAGGTATCGTCCATGATTTCCCCTGAGATTTTGATCATGAAAACCCCATGGTAGCTGCGAATATCGGGGTTGAAGCATTTTACTATTTCTGGTAGCTCTATCTATCGGCCAATCCGGAGATCAAACGACTGAAATCTTGGCTCCTACGACATCGATAGTGCATCACCATCGATTTACATGGGAAAACTATACGAATGCACTCATGGGTTCAATACACAAGGAATTGTCGTGGTTAACGATTTCTTGGAATCAGGATTTCGCAGGCATTTTGCATAAAAAAAGAGGCCAAATGAGGAGGGTTCGTGGGTTTTATGTGAAGATGAGGTAGTTTCAATGATTTTCCATGAGATTTCGATTGGGTAACCCCATGGTTGCTGCGAATAGCGGGGTTGAAGCATTTTACTAGTTCTGACAGACCCAGCTATCGGCCAATCCTGGCATCAAACAATCGAAATTTTGGCCCCTACGACATCGATAGTGGATAAACATCGCTTTCCTTCAAAAAACAATAAGAATTCACATACGGTGACAATACACAGGCAATTGCGATGCTTAACGATTTCCGAAACTCACACGGATTTCACAGACGTTTCGGGTAAAAAAGGCCAAATGAGGAGCGTTCGTGATTTCTGTGTGAAGAGTATGTATTTTCTATAATTTCCATTTAGATTTCGATTGGTGTAACCCCACGGTTGCTGCGAATAGGGGGGTTAAAGCATTTTACTATTTTGGCAGTCCTAGTAATCGACTAGTACGGGCATCAAACGACCGAAATTTTGGCTCCTACGAAATTTATAGTGCATCACCATCGCTTTCCTTGGGGAAAACTATAAGATTTCACTCACGGGTTTGATACACAAGCGATTGCTACCTTTAACGATTTCTGGGACTCGGACGGATTTTACCGTCGTTGTGAGGAATAAGTGGCCAAATGAGGAGCGTCTATGGTTTCTATGTGAAGAGGAGGTAGTTTCCATGGTTTTCCA
>CM061136.1:70405309-70449816 GCA_030789695.1 Scilla litardierei
TTTCAACTAAGCTCAAGTGAGCAATTAGGTTCCTAACAATTTCATGAAGTTATAAGATCTTTTATTTAAGAATTGTAGAAATAGCTCCGAAGCTCAGAATAATCTGCAAAACATGATCAGTTGGAACCGGAAGATCGCCATCTTCAACTGAAAAATTTGAGAATGCAAAATTAGGTCAAAAATCATATCATTTAATTAAAAGATACATACCTACCATAAAATGTAGAAAATAGCACCGAGCTTAGAAAAATCTGTACAAATGTCCGTTGGAACTGGGAGATCGCAATATTCAATTGAAAAAATAAGCGAAGACAAAATTAGGCCAAAAAATTCATTTTGATTTAATAAAAAGATTCTTCTCTTCCAGAAAATGTAGACTATAATAGTCCCAAGCAAAGAAAAGTTCGTAAAAATGTCTGTTGGAACTGGTAGATCGCAATCTTACCTAAAAATAAGAGAAGAAAAATGTTGGCAATAAAAATCAACTCATTTAATAAAATGAAACATATCTTCCATACAATATAGAAAATAGCACCGAGCTCAGAAAAATCTGCAAAACATATCAGTTGGAACCGGGAGATCGCCATCTTCAACTAAAAATTTGAGAATGCAAAATTAGGGCAAAAATCAAATCATTTAATAAAAAGGAACATATCTTCCAGAAAATTTCGAAAATAGCATCGAGGTCAGAATAATCCACAAAAATGTCTGTTGGAACCGAGAGATCGCCATCTTCAGCTGAAAAATAAGAGAAGACCAAATTTGGCCAAAAAAATTCATACCATTTAATTAAGAGATCCTTAACTTCCCAAAAATGTAGAAATATAGCCATGTGCTCAGAAAACTCCGCAAAAATGTCTGTTAGAACCGGGAGATCGTCATCTTTAGCTGAAAAATTAGAGAAGACAAAAATTAAGCTATAAAAATCATATCATTAAAAATAAATACCCATATCTTATAGATAATGTAGAAAATAGCCTAGAGCTTAAAAAATAGCATTGATGTAAATTTGAACCGAGAGGTCGCCATCTTCAGCTGATAAAAGAGAAAGATAAAATTAGGCCAAAAATTCATATCATTTAATTAAAATATCCATATCTTCTTGAAAAGTTAGAAAAATAGTCCCAAGCTAAGAAAAATCCGCAAAAATGACTGTTGAACGGGTAGATTGCCATCTTCAATTGAAAAAAAGAGAAGACAAATATAGGCTATAAAAATTATATCAGTTAATAAACGGATCCTTATCTTTCATAAAATATAGAAAATAGCACCGAGCTCATAAAAATCGGTAAAAACTGTCCGTTTGAATCGGGAGATCGCCATCTACAACTGAAAAATAAGAGAAGAAAAAATTATGCCAAAAATCATATCATTAAATAAAAAGATACATATATTCATGAAATTTTAGAAAATATCCACGAGGTCAGAATAATACGCAAAAATATCAGTTAGAATCGGGAGATCGCCATCTTCAACTGAAAAATAAGAAAAGACAAATTTTGACCATAAAAATCATATCATTTAATTTAAAGATCCATATCTTCCAGAATATGTAGAAAATAGCCTGGAGCACAGAAAAATCTGCAAAAATTTCCATTGGAACCGAGAGATCACCATCTTCAACTGAAAAATAAGAGAAGACAAATGTAGGCTATAAAAATCATATCATTTAAATTTAATAAAAAATTCTATATCTTCCATATAATATAGAAAATAGCACCGAGCTCAAAAATCCATAAAATTGTTCATTGGAGCAAGGGGATCTCTATCCTCAACAGAAAAATAAGAGAAGACAAAAGTAGGATACAAAAATCATATCATTTAATATAAAGATTCATACCTTTCATAAAATATAGAAAATAGCCCAGAGCTCAGAAAACTCCGCAAAAATGTTCGTTGGAATTGGGAGATCGTCATCGCCATCTTAAAAACATAGAAGACAAAATTAGCCCAAAAATCATATCATTGGAACTGGGAGATTATCATCTTCACCTTAAAAATAGGAGAAGACAAAAGTTGGCTATAAAAATCATATCATTTAATATAAATATTCATATTATACAAAAAATATAGTAAATAGCCCAGAGGTCAAAAAAAATCAGCACAAATGTCCATTGGGGACCGGGACATCGCCATCTTCAAATTAAAAAAGGGAAAACAAAATTAGGCCAAAAATTATATCATTTCATAAAGGGGAAATCACACAAAAATACCCCAATGTTTGGGGTCTCTTTCATATTAATACCTTGAACTTTTAAGTCATACGCAACAGTACCTTTTTTGGTTTTTTGTTTAATTTATACCAATTTTGCCCTTTACCCTATTCAGAAAAATAATACCCTAACGTTTGCGGTATCTTTCTTAAAAATACCCCTGTGATTTGGGTTTTAGTGTGATTTGGGTATCTTTTTGAAAGATACCTCAAACGTTAGGGTATTATTTTTCTGAATAGGGTAAAGGGCAAAACGGGTATAAATTAAATAAAAACCCAAAAAAGGTACTGTTGTGTATGACTTAAAAGTTCAGGGTATTAATATGAAAGAGGGCTCAAACGTTTGGGTATTTTTGTGTGATTTCCCCTTTCATAAAAGGATACATATCTTACACAAAATGTAGAAAAATAGTCTCAAGCTAAGAAAAATCTGCGAAAATATCCGTTGAAACCAGGAGACTGCCATCTTCAACTAGAACAATAAGAGATTGCAAACGTAGACTATAAAAATCATATTATTTAATAAAAAGATCTATCTCTATCATAAAATGTAGAAAATAGCACCAAGCTCAAAAAACACAAAAAATGTCCGTTGGAATCGGGAGATCGCCATCTTTAACTGAAAAAATATGAGAAGACAAAATTAGGCTATAAAAATCATATCATTTAATAAAAACATCCATAACTTCCTAAAAATTTCGAAAATAACCCGGATCTCAGAAAATCCGCAAAAATGTTCGTTGAAACTGGAAGATCGCCATCTTCAACTGAAAAATAAGAGAAGAAAAAATTAGGTCAAAAAATCATATCATTTAGAAAAATATCCATAACTTCTCGAAAATGTAGAAAAATATCACCGAGCTCAGAAAAATCGACAAAAATGTCTGTTGGCACTGGGAGATCGCCATCTTCAACTGAATAGTAAGAGAAGATAAAATTAGGTTATAAAAACCAAATCATTCAATATAAATATTCATATCCTACAGAAAATGTAGAAAATAGCAGGAGCTCAAAAAATCCGAAAAAATGTCCTTTGGAATTGGGATATCCCCATCGTCAATTGAAAAATAAAAGAAGACAAAATTAGCCCAAAAATCATCTCATTTAATAAAAAGATACATATTTACCATAAAATGTAGAAAATAACACCGAGCTCAGAAAAATACGCACAAATGTCTGTTGGAACCGGGAGATTGCAATATTCAACTAAAAAAGAGAAGACAAAAACTAGGCCAAAATGCATATCATTTAATAAAAAGATTCATATCTTCCAGGAAAAATAAAAAATCTCCTAAGCTAAGGAAAATCTTCAAAAATGTACGTTGCAACCCAGAGATCGCAAATTCAACTAAAAAATATGAGAAGACAAAATTCGGCTACAAAAATCTTGTCATTTAATAAAGAGATCCATATCTTTAATAAAATGTAAAAAGTAGCATGGAGCTTAAAAAACACACAAAAATGTCTGTTGGAACTGGGATATCGCCATCTTCAATTGAAAAATATTAGAAGACAAAATTAGGCTATAAAAATCATATCATTAAAGATTCTTATCTTCCAGAAAGTGGACAAAATAACATCGAGCTCAGAAAAATCCGTAAAAATGTCCATTGGAACCGGGAGATCGCCATCTTCAACTAAAAAAATAAGAGAAGACATATTTAGGCCAAAATATTATATCATTTAATAAAATGATACATATCTTCCAAAAAGTGAAAAATAGCACGGAACTTAGAAAAATCCGCAAAAAATGTCTGTAGCAACCAGGAGATCGCCATCTTCAACTGGAATATATAAGAGAAGACAAAATTAGGCCAAAATATCATATCATTTAATAAAATGATGCATATATTCCAAAAACGTGGAAAATAATCTGGAGCTCAGAAACATGCGCAAAATGCCCGTTGGAACCGGGAGATCACCATCTTAATTTGAAAAATAAGAGAAGACAAATTTAGGCCAAAAAGTCATTTCATTTAATAAAAATATCGCCATATTCAACTGGAAAATACGAGAAGACAAATTTAGGCTATAAAAATCATATCAATTAATACAAAGGTCTATATAGTTCATAAAATGTAAAAATAGCACCAAGCTCAAAAAATGATATATAAAAATATTATCAATAGAAGATGGCGATATCATAATTACAACGGACATGTTTATAGATGAAGATGGTGATTTCTCGGTTCCGAATTTTTTCTTCTCTTATATTTCAGTTGAAGATAGCAATTTCCCGGTTTCAACGGAAATTCTTTTTGCCTAATTATGTCTTCTCTGATATGCTTTAATAAAACGATCCATATCTTTCAGAAAATGTGAAAAATAGCCCAATGCTCAAAAAAATCTGCAAAAATGTCTGTTGGAACCGGCAGATCGCCATCTTCAATCAAAATATAAGCGAAGACAATATAAGACTAAAAATCATATCATTTAATAACAAGATCGCCATCATCAACTGGAAAATAAGAGAAGACAAAATTAGGCAATAAAAATCATATCAATCAATATAAAGATCCTTATCTTCGAGAAAAAAATAGAAAATAGCCACGAGCTTAGGAAAATACGCAAACAAATCCGTTGGAAATGGGAGATCACCATCTCCAATTGAAAAGTAAGAGAAGACAAAAAATTAGGCCATAAAAATCATATCATTTAATATAAAGATACATATCTTAAAGAAAATATAGAAAATTTAGCTTAGATCAGAAAAATCCGTAAAATTGTCCGTTGGAACCGGGAGATCACCATCTTCATCGGAAAAAAAATAGGGTAAGACAAAATTAGGCCATAAAATCATATCATTTAATATAAAGATCCATATCTTACAGAAAATGTAAAAAATAGCCTGGAGCTCAGAAGATTTCCCAAAAATTTCCGTTGGAACCGAGATATCGCCATATTCAACTGAAAAATAACAGAAGACAAACTTAGTCTACGAAAATCAGATCATTTAATAAAAAGATCCATATCTTCAATAAACCGTAGAAAATAGTTCCGAGTTTAGAAAAATCCATAAAAATGGCTGTTGGAACCGAGAGATCGACATCTTCAACTGAAAAATCAAAGAAGACAAAATTAGGCTATAAAAATAATATCATATAATATAAAAATTGATATTTACTAAAAAATTTAGAACATAGCCTGGAGCTCAGAAATATATGAAAATGTCAGTTGGAAGTGGCGATTGCCATCTTCAACGAAAAAAATAATAGAAAACAAAATTAGGCCAAAATATCTATCATTTAATAAAAAGATCAATTACTTCCCTAAAATGTGGAAAAATAACCTCGAGCTCAGAAAAAACGGAAAAAATATCTGTTGGAATTGGGAAATTGCCATCTTCAACTGAAAAATAAGAGAAGACAGATTTAGTCTATAAAAATGATATAATTTATTATAAAAATCCATATCTTCTAAAAAATTTAGAAAATAGCCCGAAGCTAAGAAAATCTGCACAAATGTTCGTTGGAAATGGGAGATCACCGTCTTCAACAGAAAAAAGAAGACAAAATTAGGTAAAAAAATCATATCATTTAATAAAAAGATCCATTACTTTCTGAAAATGTAAAAAAATAGTCCCAAGCTCAGAAAAATCCTTTAAAATGTCCGTTGGATGCGGAAGATCGCCATCTTCAAGTGAAAAATAAGAGAAGACAAAATTAGACTACAAAAATCATATCATTTAATAAAAAGAGCCATATCTTCAATAAAATATAGAAAATAGCCCTGAGCTCGGAAAAATTCGTAAAAATGTCCGTTGGAACCGGGAGATCGCTATTTTCAACTTAAAAATAAGAGAAGGAAAAATTATGTTATAAAAATCATATCATTTAATCTAAATATCATATCTTATTAGAAATGAATAAAATAGCCCAGAGCTAAGAAAAATCTGCAAAAAATGTCCGTTGGAACTAGTAGATCATCGTCTTCATTTGAAAATATGAGAAGTTAAAATTAGGCCAAAAATCATATTATTTAATAAAAAGATCCATATCTTCCTGAATATGTAGAAAATAGCCTCTAGGTCAATAAATCCGCAAAAATCTCCGTTGGAACCGTGAGAATGCCATCTTCAATTTAAAAATAAGAGAAGACAAAAATTAGGCGAAAAATATATCATTTAATAAAATGATATATCTTCCATAAAATGAAAAAAATAGCCCCAAGCTAACAAATATCAGTAAAAATGTCCTCTGAAACTGGTAGATCGCAATATTCAACTGAAAAATAAGAGAAGAAAAACATAAGATATAAAAATCATATAATTAAATAAAAAAATTCTTATCTTCCATAAAATGTAGAAAATATCACCGAGCTTCAAAAAATCCGTAAAAATTTCCGTTGAAATCGGAAGATAGCCATCTTAAACTGTAAAATAACAGTAGAAAAAATTCTGCCAAAATCATATAATTTAATAAAAATACAAATTTCTTCAAGGAAATTTAGAAAATAGCCTCGTGGTCAAAATAATCTGCAAAAATATCCGTAAGAACTGGGAGATCGCCATCTTCAACTTAAAAATAGGAGAAGCCAAATTTAGACCAAAAAATCATATCATTTAATAAAAAGATCCATAATTTCCCGAAAATATAATAAATGGAACCGAGCTCAGAAAAATCTGCAAAAATATCCGTTGAAACCGGGAGAGCGCGATCTTTAACTGCAAAATAAGAGAAAACAAAATTAGGCTAAAATCATATCATTTAATAAAAATATTCATATCTTCAATAAAATATAGAAAATAGCACTGAGAACATAACAATCCCCAAAAATACCCGTTTGAACATGGAGATTGCCATCTTCAACAAAAAAATCAAAGAAGATAAAATTAGGCCAAAATGATATCATTTAATAAAAAGATATATATCTTCCAGAAAATGCAGAAAATAGCCACGAGCTCAAAAAATCCGTAAAAATGCCCGTTGGAACAGAGAGATCGTTATCTTCCACTGAAAAATAAAAGAGAAGACAAAATAAGGCAAAACATTATTTTATTTAACTAAAAGATGCATATCTTCCTGAAAATACAGAAAATAGCTTCGAGCTAAGTAAAATCTACAAAAATGTCTATTTGAACCGGGAGATCACCATCTTCAACTGAAAAATAAGAGAAGACAAAATTAGGCTATAAAATCGTATCTGTTAATTTAAAGATAAATATCTTACAAAAAATTAAAAAAATAGCCAGAGCTCAGCATATACCGCAAAAATGTTCGTTGGAATCGGGAGATCGTCATCTTTGTGTGAAAATAGAGAAGACAAAATTAGGCCAAAAAATCATACCATTTCATAAAAAATCCATATCTTCCAGAAAATGTAGAAAAACAACCTTAAGTTAAGAAAAATCCGCAAAAATGTCCATTGGAACTGGGAGATTGCCATCTTCAACTGAAAAAAAGAGAAGACCAACATAGTCTATAAAAATCATATCATTTATAAAAATGTAGAAAATAGCAGCAAGCTTATAAAAATCTGCAAAATTGTCCATTGGAACATGGAGATCGTCATCTTCAATTGAAAAATAAGAGAAGGCAAAATTAGGCCAAAAATCATATTATTAAATAAAAAGATCTATATCTTCCAAAAAATTTAGAAAATAGTTTCGATGTCAGAATAATACACAAAATTTAGAAATAAGAGATTGTTATGAATAGGCCCATGAGGCCCATTGGGTATCCGGCCCATCATTGAAAGCTATAAATATGAGGGTAGGGGGGCTCTTAACCCCTTACACCTATTACTCTACTTTTCCCTTCACAACACGTTATTAGCATGATCACGCTCGTTGGAAAAGGCCATGGCGCTCGAGGAAGGAGATCCATCAACCGCTCAGTTTTAAGAAGATCGTAATCTTCTCAACGGGGAGCGAAAAGGGCATCCTTCACCAACCGTCGTCTAGATTCCCTTGTCTAATCTAGAGGTAAATCTCAAAACTTTTTAGATCTAAGCCTGCGTTTCCCGTAGATCTGCATGATTTAAGATCAAAAAGTTTGAAAACACGGTAAAATAACATTTTTTGGATCTAAACATTTATAGTCAATAAAAAATCGTTTTAGATCTGAATGTTCCAAAAATCAGTTTTTACCCCCCACCTTGATCTATATACCACACACCCAAATAAGGCGGAACGGCGACGCTTTACCAGCGCAGCCGCCGACACGAACGCCGCGGCCATAGGCCTGAAGCCGCGGCCTGTAGCTGTGGCCCACCGTCGCGACAGGCCGCGGCCAGCCGTCGCGGCGGCGTGCCGCGGGTCCCCTAGGGGTTTCGGAAACCCTAGCCCTTAACGGGCCAACTTTTTTAGGGGAGGCCCAAATTAACCCTAATGGGTTGTTTTCTTGGACCAAAGCCTGAAAATTAGCCCATTTACCCCTAATTTTTCTTTTTTATTTTTTGCCCCAAAAGCCCAAAATAATTAAAGAAATTTTAACTTTATAATAAGGGTTAAAGAGGAAAATAAAAAATAATATGGATCAAGGTAAAAAGTTTTTCAAAATATTTTTTAGCACGTCACACACTATTTTAGATTATTTATTAATCTTTACATGCATGTGAAATGATTATCTGCGTGGTTGTATATTCGTAATATATTATCTGCATAGATGTGCTATTAGGCTATATTTTTAGGGATCAGCCAGGTTTCCGACACCTTTACTTTGCTGCAATTTTTTCTTTTTTGAGAGAAATTTGTAAGTGAGGTTATACCTGTAAAAAGAAGCCGAAGGACACCAAAAGGAGCTGAAGGCGTCTGCACAAAGAAGAAAGGGGCTTCTCTTTGAAGTTCACATGTTGTATTTACTTTTTCATGCAATTTTTGATGTAATTTCAGACTATCTTTTTTCTGTTGGTGTCGGCTGGCTGATCCCCATAGTCCTAATTTATCTTCATTGCTTATACATTAAATGCGTGGATGTTAACTATTTCATGCTATCTTAATGTTAAAATGAAAATGTTAAAAAGCATGCGTGGATGTTTATTTTCTTAAATAATTCACGTTATGAAAATGTTAAAAAGCATGTGTGGATGTCTATTTTACACAGTTTAATAATGCATGCTATTTTTATATTGCTAGATCGTTTAATGGCCAGACTTGCGAATGTCGATTTCTCGGTTCTGAAGGCCGATGGGTCGAACTACTTGAGTTGGCAGTTGGACCTGAAGTTCCATCTGCGATCTCATGGGTTCAGTCTGACACCCACTGAGAAGGCAACAACAAGTACTGCCACAGCTGAAAAGGATGCTTCTAAAGAAGCACCTCATACAGAAGAAGTTTCCGATATACTAAAGGCGAAAGCCATTATCTATATCAGGAAACATTTAGACTTGACCCTGAAGGACGAGTATCTTACTGTAAAGGATCCTTACGAACTGTGTGACGCACTTGAGGAGAAGTACATGCATCAGAGGGATGTCATACTCCCCCGTGCACAGTTCGAGTGGACTCACCTCCGCATACAGGATTACAAATCCGTAGCGGAGTACAACTCAGCACTTTTCCGTATCACCTCACGCCTGAAGTTGTGTGGTGAGATTGTGACTGAGAAAATGTTGCTGGAAAAGATGTTCACGTCTTTCCACGAGAAGGACATGATCCTCATGCAACAGTACTGTAAGAGGAAGTTCACGAAGTACTCTGATCTGCTTTCATGCCTGCTAATGGTTGAACAGAATAGAGATTTGTTGATTGCCACTCACAACCTGCGCCCTCCTGGCTCCAGCCTAATGCCACCTCCTGCAGAGGCACACTTCCAGTCTTCCCAGAAGAAGAAGATGGACAAGAAGGCTAAATTCCAGAAATGGAAAGAACACAAGAAGCGAAAGAAAGCCACTCCTCAAGCTCCTCCTCAGAACCAGAAGTTCGTGGAAAAGAAGCAAAAGTGGACGTCTAAAGGTGGTACTCCCAAGAAAGGCTGTGAGGATAAATGCTCCAAATGCAGAATGACGGGCCACTGGTCCAGAATCTGCAGCACCCAGAAACACCTACATGACCTCTACCAGGCAAGTCTCAAGCCTCGTGCTGAGACAAACCTGATAGAGAGCGCAGCGTTGCCAGAGACCACATGGACTCCAGAAGATTTCATGGGAGACGACACTCTCTAGTTATGGACCATATAAACAATTTTCATTTGCTAGCAATGTATCTCCTTTCTATCGTATCTAGTTTTCATTCCATGTCGAACATTTTTGAGCACCTTAAATGAAAGTAGATTTCTTCTTTTTCATATTATTTACTGCTTAAATGTCTTTCTTAAATATAGATATGGAATCAATTTGCCTTGTGGACAGTGCATCGACGCACTCGATCCTTCAAAACATAGACTACTTTACGAGCATAGGTAGCTACTCTGGTCCACTGAGAACAATCTCAGGACCAGCTAATATAATCGAAGGATTGGGGGAAGCAATCATATTGCTCCCCGGTAACACACTAATCACACTTAGAAATGCGTTATACTCCCCTAAATCTATCCGAAACCTCCTAAGCTTTAAAGATATCCGTTTAAACGGGTATCACTTAGAGACGGTCGAGGAAAATGAAAGGGAATACTTGCTTGTAACGTCTCTTACAAATGGTTCAAAAACCATTATAGAACGTTTGAAGGGACTCCCCTCGGGACTCTACCAAACAAGTATTCAAACTCCAGATACATTAATGGCTGAGCACCAGCAGTGCCCCCAAACACCAGAATTCCAACTTTGGCATAGTAGACTGGGACACCCTGGATCTGTTATGATGTACAGCATCATAAAAAGTTCAAGAGGTATAGATTTGAAGAACCTGAAGATTCTTCAAAAAGGTAAATTCCCATGTCCACCCTGTTACAAGGGTAAACTAATTACGAGACCCTCTCCACTAAAAGTGGACCTGGAGTCTCCAAGCTTTCCGGAAAGAATCCACGGAGACATTTACGGGCCTATATACCCATCAAGTGGTCCGTTCAGGTACTTTATGGTCCTGATAGACGCATCTACTAAGTGGTCACATGTGTGTCTACTGTCCACCCGTAACCTAGCACTGTCTAAGCTTTAGCTCATATAATCAGGTTGCGAGCCCACTTCCCCGACTACCAGATAAAGAAACTTCGTCTAGACAATGCGGGAGAGTTTACATCACAAGTCTTCTTAGACTATTGCCAAGCACAGGGCATTGAAGTCAAACATTCTGTAGCGTATGTTCACACCCAAAACGGGTTATCAGAATCTCTAATTAAGAGACTGCAATGGATAGCTCGTCCATTATTACTTCAATCCCAGCTGCCAGTCAATGCATGGGGCCATGCAATTTTGCATGCTGCATCTTTAATAAAATTAAGACCTTCTGGATGTCAGTCATCTTCTCCAATGCAACTAGCACTTGGAGCCCCACCAATTGTCTCACACTTGAGTATATTTGGTTGTGCAGTATACATCCCCATAGCACCACCATAAAGGACAAAGATGGGTCAACAACGTCGCCTAGGCATTTATGTTGGGTTTGACACCCCCTCCATAATAAGATTCCTAGAACCCCTTACGGGAGACATTTTCAAAGCACGTCTAGAAGACTATGAATTTGATGAAACATCATTCCCAAGACTAGGCTCACAAATAAAGAAGCCCGAAGCTTCAGACTGTATCACTTGGGATACAAAGACACTATGTCACTTTGATTCGCCCACAAGCCAGTGCGAGGAGGAGGTCCTGAAGATTCTCCATATCCAAAACACTGTCCATCTCTTGCCGGACAAATTTACTGACAACCAGAAGATTGTCAGATCACACATCCCTGCTGCTAACACTCAAGCTAGGATTGACATACCACAACATAGATGCAATCCGCCTGCAGCAGAAATGGTTGGACCTCTTAAAAAGAGAGGACGACCATCGGGATCCAAGGACCAAGTCCCTCGAAAGAGTAGGACCCTTGGCAATGGTAAAACAATACCACCACATGATGCTACTATCAGCCCTGCTACCCCATCTCTCCTAAACTCTCAAACAGAGGAAAAACCGGGAGAAAATGAAGTTTCGATACACTATATACGAACTAGGGAGTATTGGGACAGAAAGAGCACAACCATAGATGACACATTTGCGTGTAATTTTGCCATCAACGTCACGTACTGCAACAATGATATTGAACCACGCTCTCTGACAGAATGTCAAAGCAGAGATGATTGGCCAAAGCGGAAATCGGCAATAGGAGTGGAGATTCACTTACAAAACGCAAGGTCTTCGGACCTATAGTCCAGACACCAAAAGGTGTAAAACCTGTGGGTTATAAATGGGTATTTGTTAGAAAACGAAATGAACAAAATGAGATCGTTCGCTACAAAGCAAGGCTTGTAGCATAGGGTTTTACCCAACGTCCAGGGGTGGATTTTGAAGCCACATACTCCCCGGTCATGGACGCGATCACCTTCTGATTCCTCATTGGCTTAACAGCCCAAGAGGGTTCAGATATGCAGCTTATGGACGTCGTGACTGCATACCTATATGGAAACTTAGACCGAGACATCTATTTGAGATTGCCTGACAGTTATTCCTTGCCTGTAGCACTAAAAGAGAGACAACGTGACATCTACTCAGTGAAACTGCAAAGATTATTGTATGGTCTAAAACAATCTGGAAGGATGTGGTATAATAGACTGAGCGACTTCCTTACAAAACAAGGATTTACAAATGACCCAGTCTATCCTTGCATCTTTATAAGAGCAAAGGCAACAGGATTTGTCATTATAGCCGTCTATGTGGACGACTTGAACCTCATCGGATCTCCTGAAGAGATCGCCGAGATTTCTAGAAGCTTGACAGAAACCTTCGAGATGAAAGACCTCGGAAAGTCAAAATTCTGTTTAGGTCTTCAAATAGAGCATCTTAACGATGGGATCATGTTACATCAGTCAAATTATACATCGAACTTATTGAAAAGTTTCAGATGGATAAGTGCCACCCCCTCAGCACCCCAATGGTCGTCAGATCATTGGATGTGCATAAAGACCCCTTCTGGTCGCTGGAAGAGGGGGAGGAAGTAC
Source organism: Scilla litardierei (assembly GCA_030789695.1). Taxonomy (NCBI): domain Eukaryota; kingdom Viridiplantae; phylum Streptophyta; class Magnoliopsida; order Asparagales; family Asparagaceae; genus Scilla; species Scilla litardierei. The sequence goes on from CM061136.1 coordinate 70,418,540, forward strand.
TAGGCCCTGAAGTGCCTTATCTAAGTGCTATCGGTGCACTCCTTTACATGGCTAACTGCACTCGTCCTGACATAGCATTTGCAGTCAACTTACTAGCCAGATATAGTGCTGCACCTACACAACGGCACTGGGCTGGAGTTAAGCATCATCTGCGCTACCTCCAAGGGTCCATAGACTTAGGTCTATTCTACAGGAAAGGGGCATCAACTGGTTTAGTTGGTTATGCTGATGCAGGTTACAGATCCGATCCTCAAACAGAGAAGTCTCAGACCGGATACATGTTTACCTATGGCGGCACTAATATATCCTGGAGATCTGTAAAGCAAACCATGACAACTGTCTCATCCACTCACTCAGAACTTCTAGCGATCCATGAAGCAAGCAAGGAGAGTTTCTGGCTACGCTCTGTGATCCAGCACATTCTCACCTCCACCGTCCTGATGACCGGCGTCCTTGTGCCTACTCCACTCCATGAAGACAATGTAGCATGTATAGCCCAACTACAGGACGGCTACATCAAAAGCGACAAGACAAAGCATATCTCCCCAAGTTCTTCTGGATGACGACCTTCAAAAGCAAAAGCAGATTGAGGCACAGAAGATCCAATCATGTAATAACTTGGCGGATTTGCTTACCAAATCCCTGCCTACTAGTATCTTTGAGAAACTTGTATATGTGATTGGGATGAGAAGAGTGAAGAAATGTAAACTGAGTCAAGATGAGAGGACTATGAACACATAGATACATATGAGACTGATGTATAGATTCATAGGAAATCTCAAGCCTGAAGCTTGGTCAGATGAGGGGGAGTCAACTGCAGAGTTGTACCCTTTTCCCTTGGCTACTGGTTTTTTCTCACAGAGTTTCCGTAGTCAAGGTTTTGACGAGGCAACCTTGTTGACTCTGGATACTGAAGTATCCAACCCTAGACACATCCCTAAAACAGGGGAAGTTATGGATAAACTGTTCTTTATTTAACAAGGCAGTTATCCTAACTCGGATCCTGAAGAATCCACCTCTTATTCAATGTTGGTTGGATAAGGGGAAGTGTTATGAATAGGCCCATGAGGCCCATTGGGTATCCGGCCCATCATTGAAAGCTATAAATATGAGGGTAGGGGGGCTCTTAACCCCTTACACCTATTACTCTACTTTTCCCTTCACAACAGAGATCATTATCTCCAACTGAAAAAATAAAAGAAGACAAAATTAGGCTAAAAATCATATCATTTAAAAAAGATCCATAACTTCTCGAAGATATGGAAAAATGGCCTCGAGCTCAAAAAAATCCACAAAAATGTCCCTTGGAACCAGAAGATCGCCATCTTCAACTAAAAAATAAGAGATAACAAAATTAGGTTATAAAAATCATATAATTTAATATAAAGATTCATATTATACAAAAAATATAAAAAATAGCCCGGAGCTCAAAATAAATCTGCACAAATATCCATTGGAACCGAGAGATCGTCAGCTTCAAACTAAAAAAAGAGAATATAAAATTAGGCAAAAAATCATATCATTTCATAAAAAGATATATATCTTTCAAAATATGTAGAAAAATAGTCTCAAACTAAGATATCTGCAAAAATAGCTGTTGGAATCGAGAGATTGCCATCTTCAACTGAAAACAAATGAGAAAACAAATGTATGCTATAAAAATAATATTATTTAATAAAAAGTTCTTTATCTTCCATAAAATGCAGAAAGTTAAAAATAGCACCAAGCACAAAAAATGCAAAAATGTTTGTTGGAACCAAGAGATCGCCATCTTCAACTTAAAAACAAGAGAAGACAAAATTAGGCTATAAAAATCATATAATTTAATAAACGATACTTAACTTTTCGAAAATGTAGGAAATAACCACGAGCTCAGAAAAATCTGCAAAAATGTTTATTGGAACCGGAAAATCGCCATCTTCAACAGAAAAAATAAGAGAAGAAATAATTAGGTCAAAAATCATATTATTTAATAAAAGATCTACAACTTCTCGAAAATGTAGAAAAATAGCCCGGAGCTCAGAAAAATCGGCAAAAATGTATGTTGGAACTGGGGGTCGCCTTCTCCAACTAAATAATAAGAGAAGACAAAATTAGGTTATAAAAATCATATCATTTAATATAAAGATTCATATCATACCGAAAATGTAGAAAATGGCTCGGAGTTCAGAAAAATCCAAACAAATGTCCGTTGGAACCGAGAGATCGCCATCTTCAAATGAAAAATAAAAGAAGACAAAGTTGGGCAGAAAAATCATATCATTTAATAAAAATATACATATTTTCCATAAAATGTAGAAAATAGTATCAGGCTCAAAAAAATCCAGACAAATGTCTGTTGGAACCGGGAGATCGCAATATTCAACTAAAAAAAGAAAAGCCAAAATTAGGCCAAAAAATCATATCATTTAATAAAAAGATTCATATCTTCCAAAAAATGTAGAAAAAAGCCCATAGCTAAGAAAAATCCACAAAAATGTCCATTGGAACTTCGAGATCGCCATCTTCAACTGAAAAATATGAGAAGACAAAATTAGGCTGTAAAAATCTTGTCATTTAATAAAGAGATCCATATCATTAATCAAATATAGAAAATAGCCTAGAGCTTGGAAAAATCCGCAAAAATTTCCTTGGAACTTGGAGATCTCCATCTTTAATCGAAAAATAAGAGAAAAAATTAGGATAAAAAATCATATCATTTTAATATAAATATTCTTATCTTTTAGAAAGTGTGGAAAATAACACCGAGCTCGGAAAAATACGCAAATGTCCGTTGGAACCAGGAGATCGACATCTTCAACTGAAAAGTAAGAGAAGACAAAATAAAGCGAAAATATCATATCATTTAATAAAATGATACATATTTGCCAAAATTTGGAAAATAGCCAGAGCTCAGAAAAATCCGCAAAAATGTCCGTTGGAACCAGAAGTCGCCATCCTCAACTAGAATATAAGAGAAGATAAAATTAGACCAAAAATCATATCATTTAATGAAAAGATCGCCTTCTTCAACTGGAAAATAAGATAAAACAAATTTAGGCTGTAAAAATCATATCAATTAATAAAAAGATTCATATCTTTCATAAAATGTAGAAAATAGCACCAAGCTCAGAAAATGATATATAAAAATCTTATCAGTTGAAGATGGCGATATCCCGGTTACTACGTTCATTTCTATAGATGAAGATGGTGATTTCTCAGTTTCGAATTTTGTCTTCTGTTATATTTCAGTTGAAGATGTCGATTTCCCGCTTTCAATGGACATTTTTGGGCTAATTTTGTCTTTTCTGATATTATTTACTAAAACGATCCACATCTTCGAGAAAATATGAAAAAAAGCCCGGATTTCAGAAAAATCCGCAAAAATGTTCGTTGAAACCGGTAGATCGCCTTTTCAATCGAAATATAGGAGAAGACAAAACAAGGCCCAAAAATCATATCATTTGATAAAATGATTGCCATCATCAACTAGAAAATAAGAGAAGAAAAAATTAGGCAATAAAAATCATATCAATTAATATAAAGATTCTTACCTTTCGAAAAAAAGAAATAGCTCCGAGCTTAGAAAAATACGCAAAAAAATTCGTTAAACCTAGGAGATCGCCATATTCAACTGAAAAATAAGCAAAGACAAAAATAGGCTATAAAAATCTTATCATTTAATATAAAGATCCATATCTTACAGAAAGTGTAGAAAATTGCCCGAAGCTCAGAAAAATCCGTAAAAATCCCGTTCAAACCGGAAGATCGCCATCTTTAACAAAAAAAATAAGAGAAGACAAAATTAGTCCAAAAATCATATCATTTAAATATATATATTTTTTCCAAAAATGCAGAAATAGCTCTGAGCTAAAAAATCGAAAAATGTCCATTGGAACCAAGAGATCACCATCTTTATCTGAAAAATAAGAGAAGACAAAATTAGGCTAAAAAATAATATCATTTAATAAAAAGATTTATATCTTCAATACAATGTAGAAAATAGACCCGACCTCAGAAAAATCCACAAAAATGTCTGTTGGAACCGGGAGATCGCCATATTCAACGGAAAAATAAAAGACGACAAACTTATGATATAAAAATCATATCATTTATTAAAAAGGCACAAAAAGGTGCAAGACACAAAAAGGTGGGGGCCCACGAGTACAAGCTCATGTGGGGGCTTGTACTTTCCACCTTTTTTGTGTCTAAGCACCTGATCTAATGGATCAAGTGCCACCTTTTCTACATTAAATCCATGTTAAAATAAGAAGATTTATACAATTTGCAGATTTTCAAAATTATCAATCAGGGGCTTTAGCATGGCCTTAGTAGGATTTTAGCAACAATAAGTCCACATATCAATATTTCAATGAGTGCATCGACGTGAGGTAGAATGAAAATTGGGATGTTCTTTTTAATGCAATTTAGACATGTGCTAAAGTAAAGTTTCTCAAAAACTCATGGACATGCTTATATATAAAGGCAGCCGACTCCAAATTTTCCTGGTATATTGCATGATTATCTGTCTACATCTACCACTAGTAACCGGTTAATCACATATGAAAATGCCATTTGGCTATAAAAGGACATGTTGCATTTGAGAAAATTTTGTGGAGATCCTGCAACCCTTATAATTCAGATATAACTCTAACAATATCATAAAGAACAAGAAGTCATGTGAGAAATGAAGGATTCTTATCAATTCATGTACGCTGAATCACTTACAGCTTGATAGCGCACAACACATATGACTTTAAAGTAGCAGATAATACTGATGCATGAATATCTAATGGGAGGCTAGTAATTAATCCCATAATACATGAATTATTCATTTTGAGGGGATATAATATCTGAACTACAAATTCTCCACAAATACATAGTCATTCTGATACCAAATCATTGAAAAAGAAATTTGAAAGTCAATCTGATACCTTACCTAATAGAAGTGTATGAAGCCTGTAATATGTTCAAATGTGTCATGGTCTGTATCCTTCTAACCTCTTTACTTCACTTCTAGTATCAAAATTTACATAAGGTGCCCATCTTGTTTCTTTCCATGTTGATTCATTAAATTCTCTTCATAATGAGAATGAAACAGGGTATGTAATAAAAACACAAAGCATTCACTCAACAATAACCACCAAGTTGAAGCATATAAAACAAATGCAAAGCATTCACCCAATCACTACTATATGAATTGCCCACAATCCGTCTCAACCAAAGATTCAATTTTTATTCCCACAACAAAGGTTTTGAAATATGATAAAATTTTGAGAAAAATTTGTGAAGAAATTTTCTCCTTAACTGGTCACAATTCAAGTGGACATATCTTAGGAAAATGTTCTAGGAACTGGCTTGGAAGTGAGGTTTCTTAAAACATTTATCAAAATATTGCAAAAAATTTGATATCAAACAATATACTCTCAATGCATAACTTACTCAATTTTCATTGGTTGCTGAATAACTTCCTCCGCTTGATTTACATGACGGCCTGCTACTAGCATCAGGAGCCTGTATTTTCACCCAACATACGAGGGACATTTCAGATACGATACATGAAGGTTGGTCAGAATATCGTTGTTAGTTTCTCACAGATTCAGATGAGACCCTCGATAAATAGAAAAATCGTACACACAACATGTACAGTATCATAGCCAACTTTGAAAAAACATCGAAAAAGACTATAGCCATGCTAAGGGAAGGAAGTCTAGAAACTACAACTAACTGGAACAAAACAATGGAAAACCATTGAAAAAGCATTGAAAAATCAGCAATGTTTTAGATTACTGCCTAAAATAAAAACATTTGGGTTTGGGAGAATATGTAAAAATACATGTCTATCAAAGGGAGGAATCATTTGATCGTTAATTGGTTCAGGCTCATTTGGGTGCATTTCTTCCTACAAGCAAAGCGTAAGTTGTTTATAAAACTTTACTTCACTCTCCATCCTAAACACTTCACTCTCCATCCTCAACACTCGTACCTCGCCTTGACTAGAACTAGATGGCGTACTTTTGTTAAGCTTAGATCGTGTGACACCAAGTCCATATTCTCGAACACGGCCAGGCCGTTCTTTTCCCAAGGGCTCATTAAGCAACGTTTCTTGTGCTGCATGAACTTGTTCTATGTCTGTTGAATCTTCAACTATTTCATCCACCCGATCATTAACAATGTTCTATTGTCAATATAAAAATTAGTCAATATCAACTTAAATCAATTGTAAGAATAAAAACCAAGTGAAATTTAAATAAAATATATACAATAATATTTGCATTAACAGGATCAAAGGTGTTATCCTTTTTCAAGTGAGTGATAGAGAAAACATCTACTGGTCCGGGCTCAACGCCATGCTCTTGCACCTGTAAATAGAAGTTTTCATAAAAGAGACCATGTTAAAAAGATAAAGAAGCCTAGAGAATAATAATAAATTATACGGATTTCACATATATGCACTAATTTTTATAATTAAAAATGATATACAAATAAAAATAACAATTAAAACTAAAATAAGGTATACATACATAATCATGTCTTTCTCTGGCCTAACTCTTGGAACCATTTCTATGGCGAGTTATTTGTGATTCCGCAATTTCTTTCGCCTTTTGAGACTTTCTCTACAAAGTTATGAAATTAAAATTTTTAATGAGACGAAAGTAGTCATCATATAGAAGATTTTAAAAAATTTAATAAAACTCAGAAAATAATAACAAAGATCACCTTTATATCCTCTGAATTCCACCTCTCAACCCAAGTTTGCCAATCATACTCAGGAATTTCTGTTGGCTGCTTGTTTTTTGCATAATAATCACGCTTTATCTCATATCTATAATCATGTAATTTATTACCGGCTGATTGTACAAGGAATTCATCCATGGTCGGGTTGTATTCAAATTTTTTCTGTAATAAAAAAAACGAAAACAAATCACGCATCAAGCAATTTATGGTTTCATCGCTTATAAAATCAAAATAGATACTGACCAAGTGAGAGACATACCTTTAAAAGAGTACGAAGATGATCTTTGTATGGCTGATCAACCTTATGCCATGACTTTGCACGAAAAGGAATTATTGCATTACTCCTTACTAATGTGCCAAGGTAGTTCATTAGTAACGATGTAGTTTCAGAAATCGGTTGATCATGACTGTTTGTCACTACATGTATTCTCTTTTCTTCTAGTAAAGTACAGACATCTTTCATCGTTGTTTTACCTCTTGTATAATTATCTACAACAAAAATGTGTTAAATCCATAATGTAGCTAAAACATGACAAATATAATATTTCAAGTGATGAAGAAACTTTTATTCAAATGAAGATGTGACTTACCATTAGCAGGTGTAGTAGTAGATGATGGTGTAGTAGATGATGAAGGTGTATTAGATGATGAAGTTGCCAAAAAAGACGCTACAATTGGAGGTGCAAGTGGCACGTCTACATGCTGTGTTGGAGCAGACTGTCTCGGTGCAGGCACAGTTGGCACGGGTGCAAGTGGAGGTCTAGATAATACAGGTTCATCTCTTATAGGTGCAGATGATATGCCACCCTATTGACTTTGTCTTGAAACGATCAATTTCAGCTTTCTCTTGACTGGGGCCATAGTTAAGTCACCTAAATCTGTATCTGTAGAGAAGTGTGTAGATCATAAGCACGCTGGGAAAAGTATTTCTCATTAAATGGTCATTGTCCATATCCTGAAAAGTAATTCCAGTTCAAGAGAAAAAAATCAAACTTTACCCAGAAACATGCCATAAAAAGAACAATGAAGAGTTATGTTACAAAGAAATAAATTTAATTTTTTTCCTCACTACGAGAAGTTTAGCTAGAAAGTTCTTAAAAGCATGCTTTGTTGTCAGAATTGAGCCAAAAACAGCATATGCAAAGTATTTAAACTATATCTGTATTAAAGCATACCGACAAATGCAATCCTTTATTTCAGTGTTGGGAGGGCTGGCCTGCTGAACTCACGGTCACTCTTTTCTACCTGCATTTAGCACAAACAAAGTCACCAGTGGATGACCAGAAATGACCAGAATTGGATATCTTCCTTTACAGCTAATATGGTCAATGGTATAACAATACTCGCTGAGATGGTGGTACTCCATGCACAATTATTTTACTATATAGGATATGCATGTTGGTTGATCTTTATAAATACTACAGATTTTGGAGGCTCGTTAAGTATTAAGGAGATAAACAATTGTGACTAGTTATATGAAAGTCAAAATAGACAAAAGCAATGAATATTTTGAAAAGATAAATAGGAGGGAACATAATGAAAAACAGCATTTGTCTACTTACTTGACATCGCATCCATCCCATGACATTACTCTTGCATGTGCATTTCTTTTGTAAAACTGTAATTTTTGCTTTTGTATGGTTTTCCATTAATTATTAGGCTATTGACCACCCTGAACAGTTGCAGGTTATAGAACCTGACCATTTAAGAGGGTGATACATTATGTGAATGCGCCTTCTTTCATCGAGTCTTTGTATTTTCTTTGTTTAATGATGTAAAACCTACTGTAATAAATAGAACAACTTTTTGATGTGTTCATATATATATATATATATATATATATATATATATATATATATATATATATATATATATATATATAGAATTGTTGTACAGTGGACAAATTCCAAATGATTTATTGTGCTTACTGACATGAACAAAAAGAAAATAGAACAAGCTACAACACAATATTTGCAAATACTGGGACTGGGATGCATCGAACCAAATTGGATTCAAGTGATGGAATCAAAGACCAAATAATCCAGGCTTAGGGCTAATCCAGTAAGGAACCTGCCTATTTGTATGTTGATATTCTCATTTCTCAGTAGGATGATTCTAACACGTGGGCTATTATTCAACCATGAGACCCATGCAATAATTTGCACGATGCAAAATCTATGTATGCCTCATATTTAGTCTACAGATTCCTTGTCCTTCAGAATAAAAGAGCTTAAATGGGACTTTTCCAAGCATAAATTAAATGAAAGCCACTGATACAACAATAAAATTTTCATGTTATACCTCTATCAGTTTCCAAATTCTGATCCAACAGTCAACTAAGAAGAAATTTTAAACAAAATGAATTAATTTAGTCCAGACCTAAAGAACGAAAGCTAATGTAATCATGCACACAGACAAAGAAACAAATATTAAGGGGACATTGACTAACAGGAGGTGACGTAATTTTCAGTGTGAGCTAAAGCCAAATATTCAAAGAAAACAATGGGCTGCCAATAGATTCGTAACAAAACATCTTATATTATACATGGAGAATCAAGCAAAGTTGGATTGCAAAGGAGAGAAGCTCGGCATAATAAGTATGGAGAGAGGAAGTTCCCAAAGATTAAAGAAAATTATACAGAACTCATGTTATGTTTTACATGAATGATGAATGATAATCCGATGTCTGTTCCCTTTGTCCAATCCATTGCCAACCAGATGGTAACATGAGCCTAATTTTGGTTGATTAATTAAATGAAGATGACCCACCTCTAAGCATTGATTCCTAACAGATCAAAATTTAGGGAGATACCAAACTTATCAGCACACAAAGAAATATTCAGTTATCAAACTCCTCAGCACACTTAATTAACTGAACTCCTGATTCATTGAAGTTTACAGGATGTGCTTAGGAAGCCCAAATATACTCCAAAAGGAAGGATCAATTGTAGGTTTCAATGGCATGGCATGAGATCAAAAAGAGTACAACAGTACCCTTACAAACAAGCTAATAAGCAGCATTATCAGCAAATATAAAAAAGAAATACACAATGTATGACTTTTGTAAGGCCATGGATTCATGACTGACCTCTGTTAGGTCTATAGGCCTTTCCCAAGGGTAAAGAAAAGGCATAAAAATAAACATGGGCCAACATACAGAGTGAGAAAAGAAACCATAACAGTAAGGCAGTGAAGTTTCAAACACAAGCAGGGTAAAAACACATCTCTAGCAAACAGATACATGTCAGGTCAATGCACATCCATGGAATCTGAGCCATGCATTGAAAAGAAAGACAAAAATAAAATTAGCAGACCAGAAGGATGAGGACAAATCAAACCCCAAGGAGCCATTGAATATGGTCAATAGAATAATGCAAATAAAAAGTAAAGGGAGAGAGGAGAAACAGTGAGGTCAAGAGGTTGGGGTTTGGCCTTTCTGGGCACACGTGTGTTTCCAAAGCTCTAACTAATCCCATGAGATCTCAAGACCAAGGTCTTTATGCCAAAAAGCAATGTTTTTAAATTTTGTAATCAAACATATGTGATCATAAGCAAACAATAAAATAGGTAGTTACTTTGATTTGCCCTTTTGGAACTAGCAAGTAACACTATTCTTCTTTCTTTTCTTTATGTGGGTCTTTTCTTGTTTTTACAAACCCTTTCAAAGTAGAGCACCAAATCCAACTATGTAATCACACCAACAAGAAAAGCAAAAGGTGCTCTTGAGAGAGATCCCCTTTTATTCTTCACATATGATGAGAATTTATGTCACAGACTACAAGTTAATAATAAAAAACAAAGAACAATGTGTCATGAAATGAAAGAGAATCAACCAATTACCTAAGTTATTGTATGCCTCCGCCAATGAAGAATTTACAACAATTGCTCTATCAATCATGCTTGCTGCATCATCTGTTTTGCCCTTAATTATAAAATTCATAATTAAAACTTCGGGAAGAAATAATATCAAATATATGTGAAAGAATATCATGTAAACATACCTGAACAGTATAAACAACACACAGAAGATTTGGAATGACTACTATATACCTCTTGGCTTATTAAAAAAAGATTTGGAAAAAACCCAGGCTATCACGACGCCAAAATGTTCCTACAAAGTAACTATAAAATAAGTAAATAAAATTGACTACTCCATATGTTGTCAATTATATGCATACAAGGTAATTTATTAAATTTCATTACAATGGTAATGATCTTCGTTCAAATCAGCATCATTTTATTTGGTAATGATAATGATGTAATACGAACATTATCATCATCATCTACTCCCATATTATATAAGTCCTTCGGTTTTGTTTTCAGTACAACGTGTCGATTTGGGGGTTTTAGCATCTTGAACATAGAACACTTGTTGAACTTGGGATGCAAGAATAAATGGATCATCCTGCCATCGAGATCCAGTATAAATTTGCCTATCAAAATTTAACAACGTATATCCATATTCGTCTTTTCTCATTCCAGTATGATGAATGATATCATACCATTGACATTTGAACATGACTATTCTAAAGCTGTTGAAGTAATTTAATTCAATAATATCAGCGATAGATCCATAATAAACTTCCTCATCGTCATCTCCATATCTGTCAGTATGGTTGTTTTCAACCGCAACCATAACACCACTATTTTGGGTGGTCTTTCGTTGTTCACTTGATTTGGTTCAAAATTTATAACCATTAATCATGAACCCTTTAAACCTCCTTACCACTGGACACGGACCAGGTGCCAAAGCAATTATAACGTCTGGCTCATTATCTTCAATCATTTTAGGAACATACAAAAAATAAAGTAGCATTCATTTAGTTTTAGAAAAAGCGTTACAACCTTTGGGAATTTTGAAGTTAACATATGGTTTGCACCTTGGATTGTAACCATTTGGAGAACTCTTTTATCACTAAGGTTTGTAACTCCGCATCTGTAAGATGTCTTGGTCTAGCCTCAAGTTCTTTTTGTGTAATGAATTTCATGTAAGATATGTTAATTATCAAGATGCAGAGAAGAACACCCTAATCTACAGTCTTTGTGTAATCAAGAAGCACTTACTCCCGCCATTTATCAAGTTCATTACTATGTATAAGTACATATCTATGAGCAAACATCATGGATTGTTTATCAATAGTGTCATTGATGATACCACCAAGAGCACGTCCTGATCTATCAAACAAGTAAGCTCATGTTAACTCTTCATTTCCAAATATTTATTAACTCTCCCTTCAAATAACAATGTGTTAACTCCCTTGAAGTATCTAGAATAAAAAACCAAACATTCATTGGCCAAATATCCTTGAGCAATCGATCCTTCGGGTCTGGCTTTGTTCTTGACAAAAGTTTTCAAACCCAATAAATCCTTACAAAAAAGATATGTGCTGTTAAATTTACTAATCAATATGAACATTATAAATAATACCAATTAAAAATCAAAATATACCTCTCAATAGGATACATCCATCTGTAATGAACTGGTCTCCCAAGCTTTGCCTCGGTTGCAAGATGAACCACCAAATGTACCATAATGGTGCAAAAAACTGGGAGGAAAAAGTTTCTCCATCTTACAAAGCATCACAACTACACGATTTTGCATTATATCCAAATTTGCAAGATCCAAAACTTTTGAACACAAGCTCTTGAAAAAAGCACATAATTCAATTATTAATGATGCTACTTCTTTTGGCATGAAGCATCATAGGGCTAGTGGGAGTAGATCTTGCATCAACACATGTGAATCATGGCTCTTAAGGGGCATTAGTTTCTGTTGATCAATATTAACACACCGAGATATATTGGATGAATATCCATCTGGAACCTTAATATTCTTCAAGGTCTTCAAGAACAATTCTTTTTATTTTTTATTCATTGTATACATGGTTGGATGATATTCGCCATTATCATCTGGGTGAAGCCATTCTCTAATACCCCAATCTTGCAAATCTCTTCTAGCAGCTAAATTGTCTTTTGATTTTCCTTTGATATTCATCAATGTGCCAATAATATTGTCGCAAACATTTTTTTCTATATGCCTGACATCCAAATTATGATGTAACAAGTTATGCTCCCAATATTCCAGCTTAAAAATATACTTTTTTCTTCCACTTTTTATAAGCAAGACCACCAAGAGCAGCACCGTCCCTGTTAATTTCATTGTCTTCACCAACTTCATCCTTCTCCTCAATGGCTAATTCTTCATCTTCCCACAAAGCTTGTTGTTCATCTATTTCTCCAATTTTCTTTCTTTTTTGGCCAATATCTTTACTTTTTCCATACTCGCATACCTTAGATATAGTTTGTCTTAGTATATCAGTTCCACTTGGAGGGTTCGGAGCTTGTCCATATTCAGCAAATTTATCAAAAGCTTCTTTCTGTCTACGGAAGAGATGCCCTTCAGGTAGCCATCGCCTATGACCCAACTAACACCACTTTTTTCCAGCATTCAACCATGTAGAGCATGTTGATGCTTGGCATGTAGGACATGCAAATTGACCCAGAGTACTCCAACCAAACAAATTAGCAAATACTGGAAAATCATTAATTGTAAATAATAATGCCCAACGCAGTGTAAAAGTGTTCCCAGCGAAAGAATCAAAGGCCTCCACGCCTTCCCACAACTGCTGCAACTCTAGTATAAGAGGTTGTAAGTAAACATCAATGTCATTTCCTGGACCTTTTTCACCAGGAATGACCATTGACAATATGATAGAAGTCTTACTCATACACTACCATGGTGGCATGTTATAAGGTATAAGAATCACTGGCAAAGTACTATAAGTTGTATTCATTGTTCGAAATGGGTTAACACCATCAGAAGCTAAACCCAATCTAACGTTGTGTGGATCAAAAGCAAAATAAGGGTACTTTAAATCAAAAGCTTTCCACGACTGAGCATCGGCCAGATGTCTCAACATTCCATCTTTTGTATAATGCTACTATGCCATCTCATTATGGATGATGTTTTAGATGACATGTAGAGTCGATTCAATCGAGGTATCAATGGAAAATAATGCAACACTTTGGCAGGAATGTTTTTTAAGGGGTGCATTTCACCGTAACTTTAGCTTCCACCGCCCTTTATACCTTTCCAACGTGATACCTTACAAACATCACATGATTGATAATTAGATCTATCATGCCAATACAATATGCAATCATTTGGACATGCATGAATTTTCTGAACACCAAGACCAAGTTGATTAACCACTTTCCCTGCTTCGTAATTTGAAGTCGGTAATGCAATATTAGGAAATGCATCGTTAAGCAATTCAAATAACATAGAAAAGTACTTCCCAGGCATTCCACTTAGGCATTTAATATGCAAAAGGTGTAAGAGCAATGATAACTTAGAATATTTCTCACACCCCGAATATAATAATGGATTTGAGATATCATTAACTAACTCAAGAAAATTTCTCATATCAGGAATGTGTTTGCTAGAATTTTGTCCATCATTGACCCCGTCCGTTTACTCTGAAACATTTGAATCCATTGGTGCATTGTCCATAGTTTGATTATTATCCGCATTAGATGTGTATGTCTGAAATGCATCATTTAGTAACTGCCTCATATCAACATGCTCATTTAGTGGTTGCTGGTCATCAACCTCCAAATGTGTAGAAGATTGTTCACATGACACATTGGTAGAATCACTCCTGTCACTCATTACTTTCTCTCCATGATGGTACCAAGTGGTATAATTAGCTAACATCCCTTTTATAATAAAATGCTCATATATGATGTTGTAGTTGTGATGACCTTGAAACACACATTTCTTGCAAGGACATGGAATCTTTGAATCTCTAAACTTATCTCTAAATGCAAAGTCCAGAAAACTTTTTACACCATCCACTTATTCGTTGGTAACTCTAGACTTGTTTATCCAACCTTGATCCATTATGAAACTACAAAAAAAAATGAAACGATATTACATTATTAAAAAATAGAGAAATTTTGAATATTATATGTTTCATTATTCTTCTCTTGCCATTTTTGTTTTGTTTTGGAAGTAATTATCCTTTGCTGTCTAAACCATTATCAAGTAATGTTGTACTAAATGGTGATGTGCATGGTTACATGTTGACTGCTGATTGCATAATCCTACTAACCTTGTGTTTAGTAAATAACTTTCATCCTGTCAAATTTTATGTCTTGTGCTAATGTCAAGTCTGCTTCCTAGTTTGCTAAGATAGACAAACGGGTGACAGGCATGTATGTATTAAAGCCTAATTAGGAGTCACTCTTCCGATTTAAATATGTTAAGTGTCTCTACTAAAATTACAAGTCAGAAAATTAACACAAAGAATAGTAAAAAGATTCATCTCAAACTTCATACGTTACAAGCATTAAGATCAAAGAATTTTATAACATATTACAAAAAATTAGAAGATTTGAATTAAGTTGTCATTACTCATACAAAATAGAGGTTTGTTTGGACAATTGTGCATTATATAACTGCAAAATCAGCAGCTTCTTGGGATTATATAACTGCAATCCAAAGAATGTTCTGGTGTTGTTTGCCATACATATACAATGTAGGCCAATAAGAAGAAAGATGATGCGATGATGCATCAAATTGCTTGTGCGAGATTTACATAAATAGCATTCGTCCTTGCACAGATCAACATCCTTGAATATTGTTTATGATAAATAAATACATAAAGGGCAATGTAAAGATAAAATAAACAGTAAAAACCCCATTTATTGTTTCAGCAATGTACACAGTCAAAAGGCAATAGGGGACCTTCACTGTATCACGTGACGACACACAATTGCAATTTCTAAGCGAAACTTCTGAGATATGGATTCAGTGAAAATCCACAGTTGCAGCAAACCAAAAGATGGAAACTTAGCTCAAATTCTAAAAAATGGAACTCCAGGATTTCAAATTAGACTGTAAACTTTTTTGTGATATTTCACAGACACTGTAAATAACATGGAACCTTTGCATATAAGGTATGCAATATAAAGACATTGGCCAGGCACACATAGCTAGAAGAATATTTCAGAACAATTCGATCAAAATTGTAACTCGTATCTGTTGCTTTCATGTGATGATTACACTATTCGTGACACTCCCTCACCCCCCGACCCAAAAAAACCACACACAGACCCACAAGATCATTATTATTCAGCAGAGCACACTTGAGTCTGTATATTGAGGCTGATGTCACCTCCAAATATGGTTTGCAAAGCCAAATCAGGATTATATAACTGCAATCCAAAGAATGCTCTGGTGTTGTTTGCAACAAATGAAGTTTAATCTGACTTAAATGGATATGGGTCAAGTTTTATTTTTTTTCCTTTCAGCTCATCCTAATGTTCTGTTCCAGAGTTTGGGCAATTGTGCATTAAATCATGGTAGTATAAATGCTAATAAAAAGTGACAGGGAACTAACCATGATACTTTGATCATTAGTCTGCAGATTAGAAACAGCCGAAAGTTGCTACTTTATTCTTAATTAGGTCGTTTAAGCAATAGAACCTCTGGGTCTATCACTCATTGTTTGAGTTGTCTGTCCTCGAATCCTACTAATATGCAGCTAAGTTACCTGCTTGTGACGTATTCCACACTAAGTGTATTTTGTGGGTATTGGTTGGGGACGAAGACCACGGGAAGTAAATTACAGGTTGTAATGTTTAACTGTATGTGCACATGATTATTGAAGTACAATGACTCTTTGGAACACATTTGTGTGGTTAAAATACGTCAAATTTCGCCAAATCCCCTCATTTGAATGCAATCAGGTGTTAGTAATTTAATTATTGTATACATTACGCCTTTCTTTGGGCCCATGATTTTTTTTCTTGTTCTCTAAAATTCAACCAAGTTCTCAAATTTTGCTGAAGTATGTTTCTTGAATAAATATGGGTAACTTCAGTTCCATTTCATTCAAATATTATATGGGTAAAATAGTATAATACCATAACAATATCATAACAGGTTCAAACAGCAAATAAGCATAAGAAAAACTCCATTTTAAAATTATTAGCAAGCGATAAATTCAATGAATCAGGTAGCTTTTAATACAACAGATTGTTACTACGAAGGCAGAAATAATAACATATCATCTATGAATATATGAGCTTATAATTAGCTCTAAGTGGTCCTATTTTATTGTGTAATATGACCTGTTTCCCGATTTCTGTTTCAGCTATGGAAATTCTCCGTTGACATTTTTCTTCAAGTACAAAAAAACGCTTTGGCATTTATTATTTTATTTGACCAAAGCAGCTTAACGTATGAAGGAAACTTGGCAATCAAAATTTTGAGGAACATCTCACCGATCAAATTTTTTCTTTAATTAGCATGCTTTCATAGGACGTCGATGTTTTCATTTGAGGAACATCTCAGTTGAAAAAATCAAACATAATAATAATAACAATGAAAACAAAAATAAAATAACAAGAGGGGATATGAGATTGCATGGGTTCAAGATTCAAACTTTAGTTTCAATTTTTATTTATTCACTACAAAAAATAACAAGAAAATAAAACAGACCTCGTTAGCGATCCGATCGGAGTGGCGACGAGAAATTCCTCTGCTCTTGCCTGTCTCTTCAATTGCTTTGCCTTCAAATCAATGAAACAGAACAAAATAAATCATCCCAACAAAATATAATGAAATGGGGAAAGACCCAAACAAGAACAGAAATGGAGGAAGAGAGAGGAAGGGTGTGGGGACTCACGCGAGAGGGTTTAGGGCTGGGGGCGGGCGTTTATTGGATGGAGAAGGAGAGATTGGGAAGGCGGCGAAAGAGAGGGGGGATGAAATAAAATGGCTATACGAATTGAGCGACAACAAGAGGTAACTTCGTGACCTTAGGAACGCAGGCAGCCGAGATTTGGCGGGAGGAATTTCACTTTCGCGGGAAAATGTAGGGCTTCGATCGGTGACGGGGAAAGATCTGAATATTTCTCATAGATAGATTGGTCTAAATCCTCTAATTTTGGGAGGGAATTGGAAGATTAATGGGGGAGTGTCGTGCCCTAGGTTTTGGCAGATCGTCAAATTTTGGGGAGTGAGGCGCGTCCTAGTTTTTTGGCCGAAGGCCAAATTTTTGGCATTTTATTGTATTTTTGCAATTAAAAATAGATATAAATATTTACAAGAATGTCATTTAAACATTTTGGATGTTTATTACAAGATCACATATTTACAAGCTTGCCATTAAAAATTTATAAGAATGCCATAGCACTAGATTTCTCAACGTTTTTAATACCGCACTGGGAATGGTCAAGCATTTGTTGACGTTTTTAGTATAGCACTGGTAAATGTTAGGCATTTACCGACGTTTTTAGTGAAGCGCTTGGAAAGGTCCGGCTTTTGTCTACGTCTTAAGAAACGTCGGGAAAGGTCTCGCATTTATCAGCGTTTATAGAAATGTCGGAAAATGTCGAGACACCAATAGACATTTACCAACGTTTATTTAAAACGCTGATATAAAAACTTTGGTAAAAGTCAAATTTTTAGCAGTGTATCCACTCGATCCTCTTGGGAAATCACCTTCCCAAGTCCTTCCAAAGTGTTCATGATTTCTGTGAACCTTGTGAACATATCTGAGATGTTTTCACCTTCCTGCAGCTTAAACAACTCATATTTAGATCTAAATATGCATTGTTTAGATTTCTTTACCTTTGAAGTCCCCTCATGAGAAATCTCCAATGTATGCCAAATTTCGTTGGCCGTTGTGCACATGCAAATGCGGGTTGAACTCATTTGAAGTGAGGGCGCAATGGAATGCATTCATAGCCCTCGCATTGGATTTGATCGAGTCCTTCTTCGCTTTTGTCCTTGAAGTCGTGGGTGTAGTAGGCTTCTCAAATGGCGACTCCGTGATATCCTAAAGGTCTTGACTCTCCAGGTAGATCATCATCTTGATCTTCCAACTTGGGTAGTTGGTTCCGTTGAAGAGCGAGGGTCGTACGGTTGATAGACCTTTTTCATGAGACACCGATATAGCGTTGAATGCCATCGTTGTTGTATGTTATAACCTCGCTCTGATACCAATAGTAAGGACCGTCTACCTTGCAATACTAACAACAAACACTCTAGAGGAGGATGAATAGAGTAATGACAATAAATTGTGCAATTAAAATTTAACTTGCAAATGCAGAATAATAAATGCAAGAGGAATTAATCAACACAATCAATCCAAACGCAAACACAAGATACTCTGGTTCCCCCAAACTTGGGTACGCCCAGCCACACCAATATTCACTATAATTCCCACAAAGAGAAGTGAATACAATCCCACAAAGAGATACCTCACACAGAGGATTTTGTCCTACACAAGAACCAAACCAACCCTACACAGGGGTCAAACTCCCACATAGAAAATTACTAACTCTCACACAGAGAATTAGGGTTAGCCATACAGTAGGACACCAAACTCCCACAAAGAGAGTAAATCCCACAAAGAGAGTATCTAATTCCCACAAAGGGAATTAGGGTTTCAATGAAACACACAGTAAAACAAATACTCTTACCTATGCCTTGAGATGAACTTACTCATTAATGAATGAAAGGCATGGAAGAGGATCTCCAAGTGATGAGATTTGCTTGATATGCACTTGGATGATTTCCTTTAAGCTTGACTTCAATGCATGAAGGAGAGAATGGGCTCTAAGAGGGAAATGAGAGAGTTTGAGAGTGGCTTAATCATTCTCTAAAGATTTACAATAGTTCCAAGAAGTTCTAATAAACTCAGCCCTCTCATATATATAGGAACCCTATATGAAGTCTCAAAACCCAAGGATAAAGCCAAAAACAAAAGGCTGTTACAGCTAGAATCTGGGCTGAAAAGTCAGCGACAGTCGACTGATGAACATCAGACAGTCGACTAACCAACGGCTAAATAAATCCTAACGGCTATAATCTGAGCCAGGATAAGCGACTGTAGAAGACTACACATGCGACTGTACAATGGACAGGCGCATGTCTATCCTTCAACAAGCGACTGCTGTAGGGGATGGAAATAAAACAGAGAAGGGCAACATATGCACTTGAGTATAGACGACTGATGACCAAAGTACAGATGACTGTAAATATACAGGCGACTGTAAATACTGCATCAGTCGACTGACTTGCAAATTGGGATGAAGCCCAGAAAATGCAAGTTACGCACAGACGACTGTAGAATAATTCACAGGCACCTGTCGGAAGACAGGCGATTGTAAATAGACCTTCAGTCGACTGTTCCATAAGCTCAAGTAAGAGTCAATAAAAGGTTGACTTGAGCAGTGCACTAAGTCGACTGTAGAAGACTCGACAGGCGCCTGGAATCACCCAGTCACCTGTAAGACCTTCATCAGTCGAATGTAGGAGAGCCAAAAACTCCAGTTTGAGTTTAGGGCATGGTAAACATATTGGGATGATTTCTACGATAATCCTGAGGCTCACTAAGATGGAAAATGCATATGCATGAATGAGTTAATCCATCTATCAAGGCATTACATTAAACTTAGACTCAAAAAGGAGAAAATCAATAAATAAAATATTACATGGATTACATTGCTTCCCTTAGAGTCTATGGCTTCAACCTTGATAGTCTCCATCATCTCCAAGCTTTGGCACCACTTGAGTCCAACCTACGGCATTGCTCCTTTTGATGTACATCCTTGCACCAAGTGTTTAGTCTCCAAATATGATATTCTTGAAATGTTAACTATGCGACTAAAACAAGAGAGTCATTAGCAACAACATAATGTAGTGATCATCATCAAAAATAACATTGGTATGAAACACCAATACTCAACACTTTGTTCCAATAATGGTTCCATCCTCTAGATGCAAACTGGTAACAAATGATGAATCTTTTAAGAATTTGGTCCTGAGTGAAGCAACTTTGGATGAAAAGCCATTATATGTACTCTTCATGTAAAAACCAAAGAATAAATGAGCCATGGCATACAATATCCTAGAAAGGTTAAAGCATCTATTTAAAATAGATTACTAATTATATCGCAAGTGTTTAGAACATTCATAGTCTGCCCAATAACAAGCATGTGCTACATAGAATGTGCAAGCATGTAGTACAACTGGGCATCAGCTAGAAAATAGTGATGTCCCAAAACATGCACTGCATTTGAGAACTTAGTTATGCATGAAAGATCAATACACGTCATTCTAGAGCAATGGAAGAGCACTCTTTAAAGCATGAAAAGTTATCAGCCAGCGAAAAATTGAATGAATGTTATGCAGAAGTATAAATCACACCTAAAATTTGGTTACGCGACACATATATCTTTTGAGGTTTTGAGGAAAGGAAAACACACATTTTACCACCAATTTTGCTAAAAACATTCAGATAGGCTTCATAATATTTTTAGGATAAACAGCTTGATGAAACTGAGAATGCAAATGCAAGAACTTCCCAAAATAACCAAGCAATTCACAAAGCAAAATAACAAATACCTGCCACAATCCTTCACAAGCCCGAAAACCCCATAAGAATCTGCAAGCTCGATCCCGTGATAAGGGCGCCCTGTATTGTCCTCATGGTGTACTCAAATCTCTAATACATCAACCCAACAAATTTGAGTGAAGGATGTGCAGAAGTATAAATTACACCCCAAATTTGGTTACGCGACACCTATATATTTTGAGGAAAGGAAAACACACATATTTTACCACCAATTTTGCTAAAAACATTCAGATATGCTTCATAATACTTTTGGGTTCAACAACTTGATGAAACTGAGAATGCAAATGCAAGAAATTCCTAAAATAACCAAGCAATTCACAAAGCAAAACAACAAATAATTGCCACAATCCTCCACAAGCCCGAAAACCCCACAAGAATCTGCAAGCTCGATCCCATGATAAGAGCGCCATGTATTGTCCTCATGGTGTACTCAAATCTCTAATACATCAACCCAACAAATAAATCGAAAATGATTCTAGAGATTAAAAAACGGTATAAACACACTGAGAGATTTAAACTAAACCTCATATGGGTCAATAATGTAAATGAATCTGTGATTGAGAATAATCAAAAGGGTCGGAAAATGATGGTAAACGACCCTACGATCTCGGTCGGAAGCCGACAGCAGAAATGGGTCTGAAGCAGCGTATTGATTCCAGCAACAAACAACATTGTTTGAATTTAACTTTTGCCTTCTCTTCCTGCAAAATTCAAACAAAATTCCAATAAAAACAATCAGAAACAGAGAGAAATCAACTAGAGAAACCAATTTAACTAAAAAATGATAAACTAAAGAAACCCATTTATCTCGTAAAATCCGTCGTGTAACGTAATTTGTTGTCATATTTATTGATATAGAGCATGCGTATGACTTCCAGCACTACTTTTTTTGTCAAAAAATAAGTTAAGAAAGAAATAAGTAATTAAAATAAACGAAAGTAGAGCATTAAAATTCTTCATGCTTGAAAAGAAAACAAGCCAACACAATATTAATCACGAATCTGATTCAATTACATCTTAATTATGAATTTTCCAAAATCCAAATAGAAGCACATAATCATTACCCTCATGGCATCATCAACCACAATTGATGTCCTAATTTATAAGGATTCAGTTTGCTTAGTAAATTAAGTCCTAAATTCCTAAATCATAGTATATATCACCAAATGGAATTTGTACCAGAAGTTAAGCCTCGCATGGGTCTTTACGGTTACAAATAATCATACAAAACCAATAATAGTTGATGACACGCTCTATTTTTCATATAATCATGAAATTAAAAATGCCAACTTTTTAAACCATGATGATAAGCAGATGAATAAAGCAAAGAATTTAAAAAATTAAAATCTACAATCTGATTCATATCAAACCTACAATTCATAGTTGTGCAATGGAAAAATCAAAACTTTTTCAGCTCTTCACCTTATTTATCACTGCCTTGCGCTAAAGAATATTTGAAGAAACAACTCCTTTCCGTGTTTTTTGACACACACACACACACACACACACACACACACACACACACACACACAAACGATCATTAAGAAAATTCGGCATTTAGGGTATGCTTCATCTGAATTTGGTGATATTGAAAGAAAATTCACCACACTCAAGCAAATCAGGAAGAACCCTTTTTAAGAGAAAAAAAGGATAAACCTTTTTTCGTTGGAGAGCGGGGAGTCAAATCCATCAACAACGAAGTTGTACTTGTCATTTTGCCTCCCTAATATGCTTCACGGTGAGCAAAAGCACGCCATGGCCCCCACGGCTTCAAAGCAACGGAGATGCGAGAGTTAGAACTCAAACAAGATCGATGAAACCCTAACCCAAAGTTTTTCTCAGTGGATGAAGCTTGAGCAGTGGCAACGGCAACGAAGAAGTAAGACCTTCGATCGATTACACGAAGAGGGAAGACGATGAAAATTTCTGGGTTTCGGCGATGGTGGTTAGTGTAAGAGAGGCCACTGCGCTTCGAATCGCTCGAGTTATTGACGATCACCTGAGGAGAGTGTGAGCGTTGACGATCGCTTGAGTAGAGCGCATGAAGAGGACTCCAAATGGGCTTGGGGAGAGGAGATCGCGAGCTATGGCTTGGGGGAGAGGAGATCGCGAGCTACGGCTTGGGGGAGAGGAGATCTCGAGCTACGACTTGGGGGAGAGGAGATTGGAGCGAGCGCAAGATGGGGCTAGGCGAGAGGGGAGAAAGAGAGCAGCAACAGTTTGGATTAGGGCCGGCATACTAGAGTAACTTGCTAGTGTTTTATTTTCCTCTTTCATGATCTCAAAATTGTTGAAGCTGTCTTACGTTCGCACTTTCTCCCCCAATTCCACATAGTCAAATTCCTTCTTACTTTTAATTTAATGTTTGTAAATAGAAAACAGGATTATTTCGAAAAAGCATTGACGACAAAGTACGGTGTGTATCTTTTTATAATGTTGCTAACCTATGGATCTATCAATTATAAGCCACGTGTAGCATTAGAAAAAAAATTTCGTCTCATGCACAAATGAACCCACTTTCTTCTTTTTTTAATCATTTCATATAAACTTATTATGACTATCCAAAAATGGCCCTGATGGAATTTTTTTCCTCAAACTTAATGTCCTAACCATATAGTTTAGCCAAATAAAAAAATTGTTCATTAGCAATAGGTAATAGTTGTGGTGTCAAAATTAACATTTACAACTATTCACGGAAAAAAGTGGTAATAACCATTTTTTACAACTATCCACGAAAAAAGTTGTAATAAACATTTTTTACAACTTTCAGAGAAAAATAGTTGTGCTGTCAAAATTAACATTAACAACTATTCACGAAAAAAGTTGTAATAACCATGTTTTGCAACTATCCACGAAAAAAGTTGCAATAACCATTTTTTACAAATTTCAGAGAAAAAAGTTGTGGTGTCAAAAGAACATTTACAACTATCACGAAAAAAGTTGTAATAACTATTTTTTACTACTATCCACGAAAAAAGTTGTAATAACCATTTTTTACAACTTTCAGCGAAAGAAGTTGTGGTATACATTTATTACAACTACCAAAATAAAAACGTAGTCCTATAAAAGTTGTAAATGACTAGTTTTGTTGTAGTGTAGCTTCCATAAAATGTAGAAAATAGCACCGAGTTCAAAAAAATCCACAAAAATTTTTGTTAGAACCGGAAGATCGCCATATTCAACTGAAAAATAAGAGAATGCAAAATTAGGCCAAAAATCAAATCATTTAATAAAAAGATCACTATCTTCCAAAAAATTTAGAAAATAGCCTCAAGGTCAAAATAATCCTCAGAAAATCCGTTAGAACAGGGAGATCGCCATCTTCAGCTGAAAAATAAGAAAAGACGAAATTTGGCCAAAAGCATATCATTTAATAAAAAGATTCATAACTTCCTGAAATTGTACAAAAATAGACCGAGCTCAGAAAAATCCGCAAAAATGTCCGTTGGAACTGGGAGATCTCCATCTTCTGCTGAAAAATAAGTGAAGACAAAATTATGCTATAAAAATCATATCGTTTAATATAAAGATCCAAATCTTATAGAAATATAGAAAATAGCCTGGAGCTCAAAAAAATCCGCACAAATGTAAATTGGAACTGGGAGATCGCCATCTTCAACTAAAAAAAGAGAAGACAAAATTGGGCTTAAAAATCATATCATTTAATTAAAATTTTCATATATTCAGAAAAGGTAGAAAATAGTCCCAAGCTAAGAAAAATCCGTAAAAATGTTCGTTGGAATGGGTAGATCGTTATTTTCAACAGAAAAAAATAAGAGAAGACAAATGTAGGCTATTAAAATCGTATCATTTAATAAAAAGATTCTTATCTTTCATAAAATATAGAAAATAGCACAGAGCTCATAAAAATCTGTAAAAATGTCCATTGGAAGCGGTAGATGGCCATCTTCAACTGAAATATAAAAGAAGACAAAATTAGGATAAACATAATATCATTTAATAAAAAGATACGTATATTCTAGAAATTTAGAAAATAGCCCCGAGGTCAGAATTATATGCAAAAATATCTTCAATAAAATATAGGAAATATCCCCGAGCAAAGAAAAGTCCCCAAAAATGTCCGTTGGAATGGAGATCTTCAACCAAAAAATAAGAGACAATAAATTTAGGCCAAAATGATATCATTTAATAAAAAGATCTATATCTTCCAAAAAATAAAGAAAATAGCCACGAGCACAGAAAAATCTGCAAAAATGTTTGTTGGAACTGATAGATATAAATATTCAACTGAAAAAAATAAGAGAATACAAAATTAGGCAAAAAAATCATATTATTTAATAAAAAGTTCCAGATTTTTTCAAAAAATAAAGAAAATAGCTCTGATCTAACTAATCTGCAAAAATATTTGTTTGAAGCAGGAGATCACCATCTTCAACTAAAAAATAAGAGAAGACAAAATTAGGCTATAAAAGTCATATATTTGAATTTAAAGATACATATCTTACAGAAAATTTAAAAAATAGACATGAGCTTAGAAAAATCCGCAAAAATGTCAGTTGGAACCAGGAGAGCGACAACTTAATCTTAAAAAAAGGAGAAAACAAAGTTAGGCTTAGAAATCAAATTATATGATAAAAAGATCCATATCTTCCAGAAAATGTAGAAAAAAGACTCTAGGTCACAAAAATCTGCGAAAATATCTGTTGGAACCGTGAGAACAAAATCTTCAACTGAAAAATAATAGAAGACAAAATTAGGCAAAAATATCATATCATTTAATAAAATGATTCACATCTTCCACAACATGTAGAAAAATAGAACCGAAACAAAAATATCAGTTGGAACCGGGAGATCGAAATCTTCATCGGAAAAATATCAGAAGACAACATTATGCCAAAAATCATATTATTTACTTGAAAGATCCATAACTTCCAGAAAATATAGAAAATAGACCCTAAGTCAAAAAAATCCGCGAAATGTCCATTGGCAGGAGAACACCATCTTAAAATTTAAAAAAATAATAAGAGAAGAAAAAATTAGGCCAAAAAATCATATTATTTAATAAAAAGATCTATATCTTTTAGGAAATTTAGAAAAAAGACCCAAACTAGGAAAACGCAGTAAAAATGTCTGTTGGAACCGGTAGATAGCCATATTCAACAGAAAAAAATAATAGAAGATAAAGTAGGATATAAAAATCTTACCATTTAATAAAAAGATCCATATCTTACATAAAAATGTAGAAAATAGCACCAAGCTGCGAAAAATCCGCAAAAATGTCCGATGGAACCGGCAGATCGTCATCTTCAAATTAAAAATAGTGAAGAGAAAATTAGGCCAAAAATCATATTATTTAATAAAAAGATGCATATCTTTCAGATAATTTAGAAAATAGTCCCGAGGTCAGAATAATCTACAAAAATGTCTGTTGGAATCGGTAAATCGCCATCTTCCACTGAAAAATAAGAGAAGACAAAATTAGGTCAAAATAATATTATTTAATAAAAGATTCATGTCTTTTTAAAAATTTAGAAAATAGCCCGATGTCAAAATAATATGCAAAAAGTCCTTTGGAACTAGAAGATCACCATCTTCAACAAAAAAAATAAGAGAAGAAAAAATTAGGCCAAAACCATATCATTTAATAAAAAGATCCATAACTTTCAGAAAATATAGTAAAATAGTCCCGGGCTCAGAAAAATCCACAAAAATATCTGTTGTAACCGGGAGATCTCCAACTTCAACTGAAAAATTAGAGAAGACAAAATTAGGCTAAAAATCATATTATTTAATAAAAGATCCATATCTTCAATAAAATGTAGAAAATAGCTCCGGGCACAGAAAAATCCGCAAAAATGTCTGTTGCAATAGGAAGATCGACATCTTCAATGGAAAAATAAGAGAAGACAAAATTAGGCCAAAAGGATATCATTTAATAAAAAGATTCAAATCTTGCAGAAAATGAAGAAAATAGCACCGAGTTCAGAAAAATTGACAAAAATGTCTGTTGGAACAGAGAGATGGCCATACTCAACAAAAAAATAAGAGAAAGCAAAATTATGCCAAAAATCATATCATTTAATAAAAGATCCATATTTCCATAAAATACAGAAAATAGCTCCGAGCTAAGTAAAATACGTAAAAATGTCCGTTTAAACCGGGAGATCATCAGTTTAAACTGCAAAATAAGAGAAGACAAACATTAGACTATAAAGATCATATCAATTAATTTAATGATTCATATCTTACAGAAAATGAAGAAATTGTCGGGAGCTCTGGAAAAACTGCAAAATGTCTGTTGGAACAAGAAGATCGCCATTTTCAACTAAAAATAAAAGAAGACAAAATTAGGCCAGAAATCATGTCATTTAATAAAAAGATACACAACTTCCAAAAAATGGAGAAGAAAATACTGATCTCTGAAAAATCTGCACAAATGTCTGTTGGAACCGAGAGATCGCCAATTTTAACTGGAAAATAAGAGAAGACAAAGTTAGGCAAAAAATCCATATCTTCAACAAAAATGTTGAAAATAGCTTCGAGCACAAGAAAATCTGCAAAAATGTCTGTTGGTACAGGGAGATCGCCATCCTCAACTGATTAATAAGAGAAGACAAAATTAGGCCAAAATGACATCGTTTAATTAAAAGATCCATATCTTCCAGAAAATACAAAAAATAGACCCGAGTTCAGAAAGATCCGTAAAAATGTTCGTTGGAACAGGGGCATCGCCATCTTCAACTGAAAAATAAGTGAAGACAAAATTATGAAAAAATCTTATCATTTAATAAAAAGATTCATATCTTCTAGAAAAATGCAGAAAATAACTCCGAGCAAAGTAAAATCTGCAAAAATATCTGTTGGAACAGAGAGATCGCCATCAACTGGAAAATAAGAGAAGACAAAATTTGGATATAAAAATCAAATCTTTTAATATAAAGATTCATATCTTGCAGAAAATGTAGAAAATACCTGGAGCTCAGCAAAATCCGCAAAAAAGTCAGATGGAACCGGAAGGTCGCATCTCCAATGTATGCCAAATTTCGTTGGCCGTTTTGCACATGCAGATGCGGTTGAACTCATTTGAAGTGAGGGCGCAATGGAATGCATTCATAGCCCTCGCATTGAATTTGATCGAGTGTTCTCCACTTTTGTCCTTGAAGCCGCGAGTGTAGTATGCTTCTCAAATGGCGACTCCGTGATGTCCCAAAGGTCTTGACCCTCCAAATAGAGATCATCTTGATCTTCCAACTTGGGTAGTTGGCCGTTGAAGAGCGAGGGTCGTACGGTTGATAGACCTTCTTCATGAGACGCCAATATAGCGTTGACTGCCATCATTGTTGTACGTTATAACCTCGCTCTGATACCAATAGTAAGGACCATCTACCTTACAATACTAACAACAAACACTTTAGAGAGGGTGAATAGAGTAATGGCAATAAATTGTGCAATTAAAATTTAACTTGCAAATGCAAAATAATAAATGCAAGAGGAATTAATCAACACAATCAATCCAAACACAAACACAAGATACTCAGGTTCCCCCAAACTTGGGTACGCCCAGCCACACCAATATTCACTATAATTCCCACAAAGAGAAGTGAATACAATCCCACAAAGAGATACCTCACACAGAGGATTTTGTCCTACACAAGAACCAAACTAACCCTGGTTAAACTCCCACATAGAAAATTACTAACTCCCATATAGAGAATTAGGGTTAGCCATACAGTAGGACATCAAACTCCCACAAGAGAGTAAATCCCACAAAGAGAGTATCTAATTCTCACAAAGGGAATTAGGGTTTCAATGAAACACAAAGTAAAACAAATACTCTTACCTATGCCTTGAGATGAACTTACTCATTAATGAATGCAAGGCATGGAAGAGGATCTCCAAGTGATGAGATTTGCTTGATATGCACTTGGATGATTTCCTTTAAGCTTGACTTCAATGCATGATGGAAGAATGATCTCTAAGAGGGAAATGAGAGAGTTTGAAAGTGGCTTAATCAATCTCTAAAGATTTGCAATAGTTCCAAGAAGTTCTAATAAACTCAGCCCTCTCATATTAATAGGAACCCTATATGAAGTCTCAAAACCCAAGGATAAAGCCAAAAACAAAAGGCTGTTACGGCTAGAATCTGGGCTGAAACGTCAGCGACAGTCGACTGACCAACGGCTAAATAAATCCCAACGGCTATAATCTGAGCCTGGATAGGCGACTGTAGAAGACTACACAAGCGACTGTATAATGGACATGTGCATGTCTATCCTTCAACAAGCGACTGCTGTAGGGGATGGAAATAAAGCAGAGAAGGGCAACATATGCACTTGAATATAGATGACTGATGACCAAAGTACATGCGACTGTAAATATACAGGCGACTGTAAATATTGCATCAGTCGACTGACTTGCAAATTGGGATGAAGACCAGAAAATGCAAGTTATGCACAGACGACTGTAGAACAATTCACAGGCGCCTGTAGGAAAATAGGCGACTGTAAATAGACCTTCAGTCGACTGTTCCATAAGCTCAAGTAAGAGTCAATAAAAGGTTGACTTGAGCAGTGCACTAAGTCGACTGTAAAAGGCTCAACAGGCGCCTGAAATTACCCAGTCACCTGTAAGACCTTCATCAGTCGCATGTAGGAGAGCCCAAAAACTCCAGTTTGAGTTTAAGGCATGGGAAACCTATTGGGATGATTTCTACGATAATTCTGAGCCTCACTAAGATGGAAAATGCATATGCATGAATGAGTTAATCCATCTATCAAGGCATTACATTAAACCTAGACTCAAAAAGGAGAAAAGCAATAAATAAAATATTACATGGATTACATTTCTTCCCTTAGAGTCTATGGCTTCAACCTTGATACTCTCCATCATCTCCAAGCTTTGGCACCACTTGAGTCCAAGCTATGGCATTGCTCCTTTCGATGTCTATCCTTGCACCAAGTGTTTAGTCTCCAAATATGATATTCTTGAAATGTTAACTATGAGACTAAAACAAGAGAGTTATTAGCAACAACATAATGTAATGATCATCATAAAAATAACATTGGTATGAAACCAATACTCAACACTTTGTTCCAATAACCGTTCCATCCTCTAGATGCAAACTGGTAACAGATGATGAATCTTTTAAGAATTTGGTCCTGAGTGAAGCAACTTTGGATGAAAAGCCATTATATGTACTCTTCATGTAAAAACCAAAGAATAAATGAGCCATGGCATACAATATCCTAGAAAGCTTAAAGCATCTATTTAAAATAGATTACTAATTATATCGCAAGTGTTTAGTATATTCATCGTCTGCCCAATAACAAGCATGTGCTACATAGAATGTGCAAGCATGTAGTACAACTGTGCATCAGCTAGAAAATAGTGATGTCCCAAAACATGCACTGCATATGAGAACTTAGTTATGCATGAAAGATCAATACATGTCAATCTAGAGAAATGGAAGAGCACTCTTTAAAGCATGAAAAGTTATCAGCCAGGGAAAATTGAGTGAATGTTGTGCAGAAGTATAAATCACACCCAAAATTTGGTTACACGACACATATATCTTTTGAGGTTTTGAGGAAAGGAAAACACACATTTTACCACCAATTTTGCTAAAAACATTCAGATAGGCTTCATAATATTTTTAGGATAAACAGCTTGATGAAACTGAGAATGCAAATGCAAGAACTTCCCAAAATAACCAAGCAATTCACAAAGCAAAACAACAAATACCTGACCACAACCCTTCACAAGCCCGAAAACCCCATAAGAATTTGCAAGCTCGATGCAATGATAAGGGCGTCTTGTATTGTCCTCATGGTGCACTCAAATCTCTAATACATCAACCCAACAAATTTGAGTGAAGGTTGTGCAGAAGTATAAATCACACCCCAAATTTGATTACGCGACACCTATATATTTTGAGGACGGGAAAACACACACATTTTACCACCAATTTTGCTAAAAACATTCAGATATGCTTCATAATACTTTTGGGTTCAATAACTTGATGAAACTGAGAATGCAAATGCAAGAAATTTCCAAAATAACCAAGCAATTCACAAAGCAAAACAACAAATACTTGCCACAATCCTTCACAAGCCCAAAAACCCAACAAGAATCTGCAAGCTCGATCCCATGATAAGAGCGCCATGTATT
>CM061136.1:70450316-70514314 GCA_030789695.1 Scilla litardierei
ACTCCAACACTCTCCTCCATGAAAGATGTGACCTCCGATGCTGGTTGATTTGTCTGACTGTGTTGAAACTCCTCATCCAATACTTGGATGTACGCGGCGACCGCTTTGTTGTATGTTGGGTCGCCGTCATCGTCGATGCTTGCTTTGATCGGGTCCTTCATGACCTCTTCAGTAGAAAAGTCTTCAATCACCTCCTCCTCCAGAAAATCCAGATAACTAGCCCCTTCCACGTGGGCACGCTCCTTCACCAGCTTTTGTAGCCGGAACTCAGCTTCAATATTTCCCACATTGAGGGAGAGGGTTCCTTCTCGGACGTCTATAAGCACCCCGGCCATCGCCATGAAAGGGCGACCGAGTATTAGCTGAGAGCTTCCTCCCTCCGGCATGTCCATGATGAAAAAATCAACCGGGACGCATAGTCCTGGAGGTATCTGGAGGATCACGTCCCTCGCTATCCCTACTGGGTAGGTGATAGAGTGATCGGCGAGCTGGATTGACATGCTAGTGGGTTCCAGCTCGCTTCCTGTCTGGAGTCTTCTGAAGATAGAAAGGGGCATCAGGCTGATGCTAGCCCCTAGATCAATTACGCTCTACTGATTGGCATTCCTCCGATAGAGCAAGGCACGATGAAGCTCCCCAGATCCGGCATCTTCCGAGGGAGATGGTTCTTGATAATGGAGGTGGAATCCTCCAACAACTTGATTTCTTCCGGCCTTCGCTTTCCCGTGATGAGATCCTTTAGAAATTTAGCATAAGCCGGGATCTCGATGATGGTATCAATGAATGGGATATTCAACTGAATCCCCTTCAGTAACTCCATAAACTTGGATTACTTTTTCTCCAACTTGGCTTGGGCGAGCCTTTGAGGATACGGAGGGGGAGGCCTGGAAGCTTTGCCCTTAGATGCCTCAGCAGGTGGAGGAGTAGTAGCAGGCATGACGGGAGGCATATCCGTCTTCTTCAATAGTGATAGGCCCTTCAGTGGCCTCAACTCTGACACTGTCATCAGC
Source organism: Scilla litardierei (assembly GCA_030789695.1). NCBI lineage: Eukaryota > Viridiplantae > Streptophyta > Magnoliopsida > Asparagales > Asparagaceae > Scilla > Scilla litardierei. Next base: position 70,451,327 of record CM061136.1, read on the forward strand.
AACTTCTTCAATGGTGGTCCTCTCCTTGCTAAGCACCGGGACCATAACTGGGTCGGTCACCCGTCCTCCTCGCGTGGTTATTGAAACCACGGCGTTTGCTTGAGCTCTGGGGTTCGTCTCCGGCTGGGAGGGTAGTCTCCCTTGGTTCTTCAGCAATTTGGACATCTGCCCTCTCAGCTCGTCGAGTGAAGAGTTGATACTCTTAAACTGGTTCGACATATCTTGGTTGAACCGAATCTGGCCGCTCATAAAAGTCTCCAACGTAGATTCAAGATTTGACTTTGGAGGAGTCGGCTCAAAATTTTGCTGAGGTGGTCGGTTGTACTGATATCCCGGTGGCCTATAGGGCCCAGCTGGCCTAAAGCCGCCTTGCTGCTAGCTCTGCTGCTGCTGCTGCTGCTGCTGGGGAGGAGGTGGCCTCTGAAACTGCGGAGGTTATAGGCCTCCGCTTGGATTTCCATATGAGAAACCTGGGTGATTCCTGGCATCTGGATGCTGCCACTGATTCCGTCCTTCTCCCTGGACATACTGAACAGTCTCGAATGTCTCAGCACCCTCATAATGACCCTCAGTAGGGATATACCCCGGATCTACGTACTCCTCAGCAGGATGGTAGGAGGTGATGGGTGCCGCTGGAAGGGAGTCCAGGCGTTGCTCAATACGGGCCACCTACTTGTACATGTTCTCTATGTGGGAGTCCAGGTGACTCACAGCCTTGACCTCAGGGGTCCGGGTGATCACGGTCCTCTTATCACCCCACTGCTGGGTGTTGGCAGCCATGTGCTCCAGAAGATCAATAGCCCCCTCAGGAGACTTATCCACTAAGGCACCCTGCGCCGTAGCATCAATGATCATTTTAGTGCTAGGTTGGAGCCTGTTGTAGAAGCTCTGCACCAAATCCCAAGGCTCGATCCCATGGTGGGGGCCCTGATGTTGGAGGTCTTTAAACCTCTCCCAAGCCTCGTAAAGCGACTCCTGGGGGAGCTGCTTGAAATTGGATATGGCCCCTCGGATTCGGATCGTCTTCGATGGTGGATAAAACTTATCCAAGAATGCGAGCGCGAGCTTCTCCCAGGTAGTGAAGTGGTTGGGAGGGTGAGCTCGGAGCCAGTAGGAGGCCTTCTCCCTCAAGGTGAAAGGGAAGAGCCGTAACTTCACTGCATCATCACTGACATCCTTCGCCTTGAATGTATCGCACTTGGCCAAGAAGGAGTCGATGTGATGGTTGGGGTTCTCATGAGGATACCCATGGAAGGGGTCCTGCTGCATAAGATTAATTAACCCCGTCTTAAGTTTGAAGGTTGTCGCTGTCAGCTGCGGTCTAAGCACCGAGGAATTATTCCCAAAGTTCGGCTTCATATGGTCCCTGATGGACCCGGTGCGTGGATGAGGAGGAGGATTCTCTCCCATCTGAGCTGATGGGGATGAGCTTCTGCTGGAGGCTCTTAAAGCACGGGCTGTCTTTTCGATCTCAGGATCAAACAATAATTCTCTGGAAGCCCCCTTGTGACGGGTGTTCATGCATCAACAAAGCTCAGAAAAACACCGTCAGTAGCACTGAAATAATTTAAAGAGAATAAAAATGATGGTAGGTAAGAGATGATAAGAATGCTAGCAAACTTCTCAATCTAAAAACAAACTGAGATGAAGACACTATTGCCGTCCCCGGCAACGGCGCCAAAAACTTGACGTGCCCGCAATCTACACCTAGGATCCACCTGGCGGTGTCACGATCGCCAGGCGTGATATGGCTCCTAGGCTACGACTACAGGTTTAATCCACAAGCGGACGATGTCGAGTTATAGTATATAAGATAGTCGAATCCGACAGGGATGGTGATAGTGTCCGTGGTAATCTCAGTCTATTTCTAAATCTAGAAGCAATGTAGCGGTCGGAGTGAAAGGTTTGGGTTGATGATTGTTGTTGTGTAATATAATAAAAGGAACTAGGGCTTTAGGGATCACCGCTAGGATCGTTGGGGTTGATGTTGGATAGGTTCCTCACATCGCATTAGGGCTAGGGAATTAATCTCCCAATTCGTGCCACTCTCGTGGGTTAGAATTGCGGGGTATTTCAGTGGCTCTTGTCGATGCAATGGCGGTAGCCATCGACGTAGCGATATAGTTCGTCGATGGATCCCCTCAAGGCGCGAGCCGGGCATGGTCACGTGCCTTGATTGGATCCACCGATTTCCCTATTCGAATCCCTAGATATCCCTTAAGAGCATCAATTCCACAAACCGTGGGCATGATCTCAATACGGGTATCTACGGATTCGGTAGGATCTACCGAAATACAACCCTAGATCCCCAATTCGATGTACGGATCCAAATCTACATTTTTCCCTAAAATCCTAGGGTTCACCCATCGGCCCTAGAGAGAATCTACTCACTCATGGTGATCGGAACGCACGAAAATATTGAATTCACGTAGGAAAACATTTCTTGCAACAAAAGAAATTAGGGCTAAAAATTACTTACAGTGAGAGTGAACGAAGAACAAAATCCAGAGAAAGCAGAAAACTATAATCTTCAATTAACGATCCAGAGTTTGCTACAAAATTAATCCAAAAATATTCCTAAAAAAATTCGCCCTAAACTTCTCTCCAAAAAATCCTAAAAATCAAAACTCAGAATAAACTCTCTTCGCTGAGCCCTCAGTCGCCAGCTTCAGCTACACCCAATCGCGCACATCGCGCGTTTCAACAAAACTCCAAAAATGCCCCAGGAAGTGCCGGTCGAGTGTGTGACTCGGCCTGAGTCGGATCTGCTCGGGCAGTGCTTCGACCCGTGTCGCATGCTGTTCGGGGTCAGGATGGATGACTCGGTCGGCTGCTCGGGGTGTACTCGGGGGCTACTCGGGGCGTGCTGTCTGGCCGAGCAGATGAGCTGCTCGGCCCGAGTCGACCGTATCTGCTCTTCACATGTCATGGCTCGGCCCGAGCTGCAGCTGCTCGGGTCGAGCATTTTCTGGGAAAATGCTGCTGCAGGTGCTGCCTCTCTCTCTCTCTCTCTCTCTCTCTCTCTCTCTCTCTCTCTCTCTCTCTCTCTCTCTCTCTCTCTCTCTCTCTCTGCTCTCTTTCTCCTTCTTCTCCTCTTTCTCTCCTCCAACAGCTCGAGAACGTGGCGAACTCCTCCAGAGCCCTGCCAACAAGCTCATGAGCATGTCAGATGTGTCCAAACCCAGGCGGGGGTCCATATCGCTCCAAAATCCCTGAAAACTCAAAAATACTACGAAACTAGAAATATCGTCAGAAATACCAAAATCGCAGTAAAAAGTGGGATTTGGACGCGGGGATGACATGCAATGCGATGGAAATATGATATGAAAATGATGTAAAATATGGACACATCACCCGTGTCTTTGCTCGCGGGTCTAGGTGGGCCGTAGCCGACCCCGCAACTTTGCTCACGGGTCTAGGTGGGCCGTAGTCGACCCCGCGTCTTCGTGCGGGGATACGGTCGGAGCCAACCACGTGTCTTCGCTTCGGTTTGGGTGGCGAGCTAACCCGAAGTTCTTCGAGAGGGCATGTATAGATAGGCCATATCTGACCATGCATCCTCTGTTGGGTTGTTTCGTGATAGTATGTGCTCTCGAACATTTAGCCGGCCTTCACGATGGCACTCTTAATTTTGGAGAATGGCTGAAATTTAGATTCCAATGACTCATTGAGTGTACAAAAATAGAAAATATTATTGAAAATATCTATTGAATGTACAAGCAAACCCATTTATTGAGAGTATTTGAGCAAATGCTCGGCGTTCCAGGGATAGGCTAGCTCCTCGCCCTCCATGGTCGCCAAAATATAGGTCGCCGGGTCGCACGATGTCTATTATGGGGTAGGGGCCTTTCCATTTGGCAGAGAGATTTCATTGCCGGCTGATCTCTGGTCTTAAGGTCACATTTTTCAGGACGATGTCGCCAACTCTGAAGCTCCACTTCCTTACGCAGAAATTGTAGTACCTTGCCATCCTTTGGATGTGCTTGCTTAGATTTGTTAGTGCTCTATCCCTTACCTCGTCGACGAGATTGATGTTGATGTCGAGGCCTTCTTCATTTGCTTCATTGAAGTACAGGAGCCGGAGGGATTCCTCGTCGACCTCCAATGGGACGACAGCCTCATTCCCATAGGCTAGCATGAAGGGGCTCTCGTCGATCGATGAGCGAAGTCCTCCCGACAGTCGAGGAGGTCGATCGACAGGGCTTGCTCGGACTTCTTGTGCTTGGTGGAGCCGACGTACTATAGCTTCGTGAGAGCTTCTGCCTTCACCACACCTGCCCCACTCCATACGGAGTCTAGAATTTCACCATTTGATGCAGCACAGAGGGGAGAGTTTCGACCGCGGTCATGTAAAGTCGCCCAATGATGCCACGGTATGCTGATGCGATGTCGACGACGATGAACTACGTCATTCGAGTGACGATCTTCGGTCTCTTCCCCAGGGTGATGGGCAGCGTGATTACCCGACAATCGACACTAAATGGCCGGTGAAGCCAACGATCGAGCCCAAGCATGGCTTCAACTCTGCCTTGTTCAGTCCCATCTTATAGGTCTTGGACAAGATGATGATGTCGCACGAGCTGCATGTGTCGACCAGGAGTCTGCTTACGATAGCTGGCCATATGAAAGCTTCGATGACGATGGCGTCCTCATGTGGCAGCTCGACCCCCTCTAGATCGTCATCAGAGAAGGAGATGGAGGACGAGCTAACCTTCTTTGCTTTAACCCTGTGCCGGGGTCCACCGTCATAACCTGTCGAGCACATGTCCTTCTTGCCGACATCGATGTACTACCCTGGGATGGTCTGCCATAGATTACATCCACCTGCATGATCGGCTCGAGCCCCTGATGGGTGACTTATCCAGTGCCGTGGGTCGGTCGGTTAGGCCAAGCGGTCGCCCTTCCCTCGTGGCCTGGTCTCTCCTGGTCGACAAACCTCTGGAGATGCCTACCCTGGATCAGCTATTCTATGTCCTTCTTTAGGGTGTAGTAGTCATCTGCATCATGGCCGTTGTCTCGGTGGTACCGATAGTACTTATGTTCCTTCTGGTGTGCCTTGTCCTCATCTCCGGGGGTATGTCTTTGAGAAGCCTGCCCATCATGGCCACCGCCATCACTTCGGCCAGGGGGGTGTTGAGTCTCGTATAGTGTGCCATCTCTTGCACTCTTTCTGGCACGCCTCTCAGAGCAGGGTTCCTGGGGGCGAGGAACCCCCTCAGAGGTCCGGGGCGATCTTGCGCTCGAGGGCCTCCCTGGTCGTGCCCTCGAGGGCAGTCTTGGTCATGCCCTTAGGGGTGTTCATCCTGTCTCGGTCGCCCACTGGGCCTAGCTTCAACATGGGTGGCTTTGATTGGTGAGGCCCCCTTTTATTATCCCCAAGGCTTCCATGCTTAGCATGAACTTCTCCGCCCGGGCGAAGAGGTCGTTGAGATCGGTGGGCAGATCACGGATTAGAGACTTGTGTAGACTCCTATTTGTCAGCCCCTTCTTTTAGGCCTCCATGAAGAGCTCGTCTCCGTAGCTCGTCAAGTTAAGTCGTTCTTCATTGAAGCACTGCAAGAAGTTGCAAATGGTCTCCCCTCCTTCTGGACCACCGTGAACAGATAGTTCGACGCCTTCTTCCTTCTCCACCCCGCCAGGAATTGATGATAGAACTTTTGGGAAAGGTCGTTGAACGAATCAACAGAGCGATCAGGCAGGCCATTGTACCACTCCACCGTCACCTTCTTTAAGGTTGTCCAAAAAGCTCAGTAAAGGAGGGCATCACCCGCCACATGGATCTCCATCACTCCCGTTATCATTGCACGTGCTCCAGGAGATCGCCGAACCATCATATAGTTCAATCTAAGATAGCTTGAACCTCTGGGATATCGGGGTTGAGATCACCCTTTGGGTCAGTGGATTGGGTTCTTTGGGGTATGGGGAGGCGTTGGCAGCCTTCGGGAAATGTTCATGTCGCCTCAATGTTCTCGTCGCTGTTGGAATCGCCGGATGAGACACCTCAGTGCTCAAAGGCGTTCCTTCCTCTCTCTCGGGGGTCAGGCTACAGTTGTGGCTCCTTAGTCGTCTGTCATCAAGCCTAGGAGAGTGGCGGTCTGGTCAGTGGAGCTCTTGCTACAGTGGGTGCACCTTCTCGTCTCGGGCTTGGCAATCTCCAACGGCGATAGCTTTCAGCAGGATGGTCCAGCATAGGGTTCCCCCGCACTATCAAGGCCAACGTTAGGGGGATTCATTGGCTTCCCCTTGAAGCCTCTCCCTCTCAGCATCAAGGAATCGATGCTGTCGAATGGCCACTTCTTCACGCAGTCGCCTCTGATGAGCGACCTTCTCCTCCTTATCGAACTCCCTCTACAGAGCGGCCACTTCTGCCTCTTTGAATTTCCTTTGCTGCACCACCGCTTCTTCATTAAGTTTGGGGAGGAGGTCTCTCTTTACATTGCAGGGTCCAGAGGGACCTTCGGCCTAGGGTGGTCTCGCTTTCCTAGCAACGGTCCATTCATCCATCATTTTGGTAAAGTCTTGGAAACTCCTGTAGACATCGAGGGCCGCTTCTTGAATGACCGTGGCTGACCCCTCAAGGGGTAGATCCATCGGAGGAGTTCTTCTATGAGAGCGATTATCCTCGACCACCGACTGCTTTCCACGACGGTCGCTACAGTGACTCCGTGCAGTGTCTAACCTGAGTGTAACCCTTATTCCCACAAACGGTGCCAATTGTTGTGGGTCAAGTCTGCCAACAATGAAATTTATAAGTTTGGGGAACCACATATACAATGGTTACAAGTTAGGGGTTGATTGATGGCGAGGCTAGAACGACTTGGAGCACGCTCTGGAGGCGAAGAATCTAAGGTCATATGTTGATCGCCGAAGGTCGTCGTCTCCCGGTAGCTGAGGCGAGCTTCCTGCAAGAATAGCAACTTGTTAGAAAGGCGGGGCTGGCTGTTAGCCCGTAGCCTCTCCGATACTTAAGTCAGTGGATGACTTGTAATAAGTGAGCCAGATACACTTGGCAATCTTAAGATAGATCGGTGAAGCGTGGCGAGCTTATGAGGAAGGCACCCGACCTTGAGTATTGGAAAAGAGTTAGAGATTTTAACTGACCGACCCCCTCCTTGGTGGCTGGAGGGGGTATTTATAGGGCTGAGAATCGGTTTCTCGCTGTCCAATCAGCTGTCAAATCTGCTTAGCTAGAGCACAAGTGGAGAAGTGATAGGTCGGCAAGGGTGTGTCAGAGATATTTATGCATTAATGGGTGTTAGGCGGTGTCAGACGCATTAATTAGACACGATGGGTGGCCATCAGTTCTTGCACTTAACCTCTGGCATTAATGGGGGCATGCGGCCATACATCACCGTGTCAGAGATATTTGTGTTAGGCCACCCTTGGCTAGGGCCAAGCTTGACGACCGAGCTGTGTATCTTCGGACCGTCCGACCGCGCTTCCTGGTGGAGAGTAGGCGAGCTTCTTTTGTTGACCCTGATGGCTAGCTTGACTCTCGGTGAGGTGAGCTTGCCGCTCAGCGATGCGAGCTTCCCAGTGTCGCGGCGACCTTCTGCTTGAGCTTCAAAATGAATGGGCCTTTATTATCTGGGCCAGCCTTAAGGCCTTAGCAGCCATCTTCAACTGAAAAATAAGGGACGACTAACTTAGGCTATAAAAATCATATCATGTAATAAAAGATTCATATCATACAAAAATGTAGAAAATAGCCCGGAGATCAGAAATATCCGTAAAAATGTCTGTAGAACCGGGAGATCGACATCTTCAACGAAAAAAATAAATGAAGACAAAATTAGGTCAAAAACATATCATTTAATAAAAAGAAACATATCTTCCAGATAATGTAGAAAAATAGCCCCGAGTTCAGAAAAATAATCAAAAATGTCCGTTGGAACTGGGAGATCGCTATCTCCAATTGAAAAAAAAAGAGAATACAAAATTAGGTCAAAAAATCTTATCATTTAATAAAAATATTTGTATCCCCCCGAAAATTTAGAAAATTAGCTAGGAGCTCAGAAAAATACGTAAAAATGTCCATTGGAACCGGGAGATCACCATCTTCAACTGAAAATAAGAGAAGACAAAATTAGCCTTAAAATCCTATCATTTAATATAAAGATTCATATCTTAGAGAAAATATAGAAAATAGCCCGTAACTTAGAAAAATCTGCAAAATTGTCTGTAGTAACTGGGAGTTTGCCATCTTCAACGAAAAAATAAGAGAAGACAAAATTAGGACATAAAAGTCATATCAACTAATATAAAGATTCAAACCTTACAGAAAATGTAGAAAATAGCCCGAAGTTCAGAAAGATCCGCAAGAATTTCTGTTGGAACCGGGAAATCAATATTTTCAACTTAAAAAATAAGAGAAGGCAAAATTAGGCAATAAAAGTCAAATCATTTAATAAAAAGGTACATATCTTCAAGAAAACTGTAGAAAATTGTCTCGAGATCAAAAAATCCACAAAAATGTTCGTTTGAACCGGGAGATCGCCAACTTTAACAGAAAAATAAGAGAAGACAAAATAAGGCCAAAACATCATATCATTTAATAAAATGATCCATATCTTTTAGAAAATGTAGAAAATAGCCCAGATCTAAGAAAAATCCACAAAAATTTCTGTTAGAACCGGAAGATCGCCATCTTCAATTGAAAAATAAGAGAAGACAAAATTAGGCTATAAAAATTATGTCATTTAATATAAATATACATGTCTTATAATGTGGAAAATTGCCCGGAGCTAAGAAAAATTCACAAAAAGGTCTGCTAGAACCAGGAGATCGCCATATTCAACGAAAAAATAAGAGGACAAAATTAGGACCAAAAATCATATTATTTAATAAAAAGATCTATCTCTTCAAGAAAATATTGAAAATAGGCTCGAGGTCAGAAAAATCCGAAAAAATGTCCGCTGGAACCGAGAGATCAGCATCTTCAACTAAAAAAAATAAGAGAAACTTAGGCTTTAAAAATCATCATTTACTTAAGAGATCCATATCCTAATTTAAATATCTAAAATCGCACTGAGCTCAAAAAAATCCGCAAAAATGTCCATTGGAAACTGGAGATCGCCATCTTCAACTTAAAAATAAGAGAAGATAAACTTAGGTTATAAAAATAATATCATTTAATAAAAAGATCCATATCTTCCATAAAATATAGAAAATAGCTCCGAGAACAGAAAAATCTGCAAAATTGTCTGTTGCAAGAGGGAGATCGACATCTTCAACTGAAAAAAAATAAGAGAACACAAAATTTGGCCAAAAATTATATCATTTAATTAAAAGATCCATATTTTGCATAAAATGCAAAAAATAGACCCGACCTCAGAAAAATCGACAAAAATGTCAGTTGGAATAAAGAAATAGTCATCTTCAACTGAAAAATAATTGAAGACAAAATTATACCAAAATCATATCATTTAATAAAAGATCCATATCTTCCCGAAAATACAGAAAATAGCTTCGAGCTAAGTAAAATACTTAAAAATGTCCGTTTGAATCGGGAGATCACCATCTTAAACGACAAAATAAGAGAAGACAAAATTTGGCTATAAAAATCATATCATTTAATATAAACATACATATCTTACATAAAATGTAGAAAATAGCCTGTAGCTCAGAAAATCCACAAAAATGTCCGTTGGAACCAGGAGAGCGCCATCTTCATCTGAAAAATAAGAAAAGCCAAAATTAGGCAAAAAAATCAAATGATTTAATAAAAAGATCCATATATTCCACAAAATACAGAAAATAGACTGGAGGTCAAAAAATCCGCTAAAATGTCTGTTAGAACTGGGAGATTGACATTATCAACTAAAAAATAAGAGAAGATAAAATTAGGTCTAAAGATCATATCATTTATAAAATGATCCATACCTTCCACAAACTGTAGAAAAATAACCTCTAAATAAGAAAAATCCGTAAAAATCTCCATTTGAACCGGGAGATGGCCATCATCAATTGAAAAAAAGAGAAGACAAAATTAGGCTATAAAAATAATATCATTTGATAAAAAGGTCCAGATCTTATAGAAAATATAGAAAATAACCAGTAGTATAGAAAACTCCGCTTAAATGTCCGTTGGAACCATGAGATCGCCATCTTCAACTAAAAAAGAGAAAACAAAATTAGGTCAAATAATCATAACATTTAATAAAAAGGTCCATATCTTCCAGAAAATGTAGAAAAATTGCCCCAAGAAAAGAAAAATCAGCAAAAATATCCGTTGAACCGGTAGATCGCCATCGTTAACTAAAATAAATAAGAAAAGACAAATGTATGCTATAAAAATCATATCATTTAAATATATATATATATATCTTTCATAAAATGTAGAAACTAGCACCGAGCTCAAAAAAATCTGCAAAAATATCCGTTGGAACGGGAGATCGCCATCTTGTACTGAAAAATAAGAGAAGACAAACTTAGGTCAAAAATCATATAATTTAATAAAAAGATCAATATCTTCCAGAAAATTTAGAAAATATCCATGAGGTTAGAATAATCCCTAAAAATAACCGTCAGAAAAGGGAGATCGACATCTTCAACTTAAAAAAAATAAGAGAAAACAAAATTCGGCCAAAAATTCATATCATTTAATAAAAAGATCCATCACTTCCCAAAAGATAGAAAAATATCACCGATCTCAAAAAAATCTGCAAAAATGTCAGTTGGAATCGGGAGATCGACATCTTCAACTAAAAAATAAGAGAAGAAAAAATTTGGTACTAAAAATCTTATCAATTAATATAAAGATTCATATCATACAGAAAATTTAGAAAATAGCTCCGAGGTCAAAAAATCCGAAAATATATCTGTTGAAACCGGGAGATCGCCATCTTCAACTGAAAAATAAGAGAATACAAATTTCGGCCAAAAATCATATCATTTAATAAAGAAGTTCCATATCTTCCAGAAAATTTAGAAAATAGCCCCGGGGTCAAAATATCCGAGAAAATGTTCATTGGAACCGGGAGATCGCCATCTTCAACTGAAAAATAAGAGAATACAAACTTAGCCGAAAAATCATATCATTTAATTAAAAGATTTCTATCTTCAATGAACGTTTGAAAATAGTTCAGAACTGAGAAAAAATCCGCAAAAAAATTCGTTGGAACCGGGAGATCGACATCTTCAACTGAAAAATAAGAGAATACAAAATTAGTCTTAAAAATTATATCATTTAATATAAAGATTCGTTCCTTATAGAAAATTTAGAAAATATCCCGGAGCTCAGAAAAATCCCTTAAAATGTCTGTTGGAACTGGGAATCGCCATCTTCAACGAAAAAATAAGAGACGATAAAATTAGGCCAAAATATCATATAATTTAATAAAAAGATCCATAACTTCCTTAAAATGTATAAAAAGAGGCCAGAACTCTGAAAAATCCACAACAATGTACGTTGGATCCGGGAAATCGCCATTTTCAACTGAAAAATAAGAAAAGACAAAAATTAGGCTATAAAATCATATTAATTAATTTAAAGATTCATATCTTACAGAAAATGAATAAAATATCCTGGAGCTCGAAAAAAATCAGCACAAATGTCCATTGCAACGGGGAGATCTCCATTTTCAACTGAAAAATAAGAGAAGATAAATTTAGGCCAAAAATCATATTATTTAATAAAAAGATCTATAACTTCCAAAAAATATAGAAAAATAGTGCCGAGCTCAGAAGAATCGGCACAAATGTCTGTTGGAACCAGGAGATCACCATTTTCAACTGAAAAATAAGAGAGGACGAAATTAGGCGAAAAAAATCATATCATTTAATAAAAATATCCATATTTTTAATAAAATGTAGAAAATAGCTCCAAGCTCAGAAAAAACTTCGAAAATGCATGTTGGACTGGGAGATCGTCATCTTCAACTGGAAAATAAGAGAAGACAAAATTAGGACAAAATGATATCATTTAATAAAAAGATCAATATCTTCCAGAAAATGCAAAAAATAGCTCAGAGATAAGTAAAATACGCTAAAATATCCGTTGGAACAAATAGATCACCATCTTCAACAGAAAAATAAGAGAAGACAAAATTATGCCAAAAATCATATCGTTTTATAAAAATTATTCCAGAAAATATAGAAAATAGATCTTTGCTAAGTAAAATCTGCAAAATATCTGTTTGAACCGTGAGATCACCATTTGCTACTGAAAAATAAGAGAATACAAAATTAGGCTATAAAAATCATGTCATTGAATATAAAGATTCAGATCTTACAGAAAATGTCGGAAATAGCTTGGAGTTCAGAAACATCCGCAAAAACATCTGTTGAAACTGGGAGATCACCATCTTCTGCTAAAATATAAGAGAAGACTAAATTAGGCCAAAAAATCAAATGATTTAATAAAAAGATCCATATCTTCCAAAAAATAAAGAAAATAACCTAGAGGTCAAAAAAATCTGCATAAATGTCCGTCGAAATTGGGAGATCGACATCTTGAGCTAAAAAAGAGAATACAAATTAGGCCAAAAAATCATATAATTCAATTAAATGATCCATTTCTTCCATAAAATGTAGAAAAATATCTCCGAGCTCAGAAAAATCCACAAACATTTCCGTATCAACTAAAGAAGAGAAGACAAAATTAGGCTATAAAAATCATTCCATTTAATAAAAAGGTCCATATCTTACAAAAAATGTAGAAAATAGCCCGGTGCTCAGAAAAATCCTTTCAAATTTTCGTTGGAACCGAGATCGCAATCTTCAACTAAAAAATAGAAGACAAAATTAGGCCAAAAAATCATAACATTTAATAAAAGGTCCATATCTTCCAGAAAATGTGGGAAAATTGCCCAAAACTAAGAAAAATCCGGAAAAAAATCCGTTGGAACCAGTAGATTGCCATCTTCATCTTAAAAAAAATAAGAGAATGCAAACGTATGGTATAAAAATCATATCATTTAATAATAAGAAACATATCTTCCATAAAATGTAGAAAATAACACTGAGCTCAAGAAAAATAGCAAAAATGTCTGTTGTAACCGGAAGATCGCCATCTTCAATTGAAAAATAAGAGAAGACAACATTAAGCCAAGAATCATATCATTTAATAAGACGATCAATATCTTTCAAAAAAATTAGAAAATATCCACGATGTCAGATAAATCCGCAAAAATGTTCGTTAGAATTGGTAGGTCGCCATCTTATACTGAAAAATAAGAGAAGAAAAATTAGCCCAAAAATTCCTATATTTATTAAAAAGATTCATATCTTCCAAAAAAAATTAAAAAATGCCCCGAGCTAAGAAAAATCTTCAAAAATGTCTGTTGCAACCGACAGATTGCCATTTTCAATTAAAAAAATATGAGAAGAAAAAATTAGGCAACAAAAATCTTGTTATTTAATAAAGAGATCCATACCTTTAATAAAATATAAAAAATAGCCTGAAGCTCAGAAAAATCCACAAAAATATCCGTTGGAACTGGGATATCGCCATCTTCAATTGAAAAATATGAGAAGACAAAATTATGCTATAAAATCAAATCATTTAATATAAAGAATCTTATCTTCCAAAAGTGTACAAAATAACCCTGAGCTCAGAAAAATCTGTAAAAATGTTTGTTGGAACCGGGAGATCTGTAAGAAGACGTATGCCATTGAGGCATTTATCCTAAGATTATCATCTAGTTCTAATAATAGTATGATATTAATTATTCTAAGTATGTATTCGTAGAATAATATACTTTAATTATTTCCTTAGACTTATAGTCAGGTCACTACTTATCCAGATGAAGATCTCGATTATGAGAAGTTAATGACCGATTAGAAACTTAAGTCTTAAACAGTTCATGGTCATAGATGTGTCGAGAATAGGATATCTACACATCGGTTAGACCATTGTGTCTTTGTCTTACCTTAGGGTAATGATGATCTCATAGTCATTCGACTTGGCGAAGTCGAAGACGAGACACATGTGAACTCATTAGAGAATGAGTTCACTGAACGACCAACTTAGAGTTATTAAATAGTTAAGCTTTAACTAGATGTCAATAATAACTCTAGAGTGATGATAGGCAAGCTGGTCATTAAGACATGAAGTCATAAGTACGAACCTGTGAATGGATAGTGTCACTTAGATCTATGATCTAGCTTCGAGGCTCAGCCTGCTGAAAGATCTTAGGTTGGGTGACACATGAAGCTTACGAGGGAAGTAGATGACTAAGATGAGATTCGTCTCTTCCGTTAAAGGGAAGTTAGTGTCACTGGATCAGTATGGTCTTTGTGTTAATCCTCGGCCGGGGTACGTTGTAGGATGTATAACGTAAATACAACAAAGACCGATGTTTACTGATCGATGCTGGCTAGTGGGGTTGAAAGTAAACCATACCCTAGGTCATGCAGAGACACAATCTTGACGAAGGGACTAAAACTGCGGTATTCATCACTGACACAGTCAGAGTGATCTCGTCGACACGTTCGTTAATGGGTCGATCACGTAAGTATGATTCTGAAATAGGGACGACACATGCTGCTCGTGGTTACCGTCGCCTAGGTGTTTCGAGCCCCAACCTGTAGTAAGGTCAGGTTGTAGGGTTTCGCACCAAGTAGTATCCACGTCTCAGTAATAGGAAGAACGTTAAGAGGAATGCATTTGATGCAATAGAGTGATTTGGTTTACAAGTAAGTTGTGAACTTAAAAGCTAAAGAGTTTAGCATTTGGAACATATTAATACTTGGTATTAAATTGACTTAGATGCATGAAAACAAAGGGGACTTCTTGAGAAATCCACAGGAAGAAACCACGTCCAAATCAGAGCTCTAACGAGCCCAGAAACGCAAAAACAGCCGAGGAAAGGCCCTTATTGGGCTTGCAGGTCTGACTCGCACCTGGCGGGTTAGACCCGCCAGGAAATAGCTTGTTTGTGCTGTTTTTTAGGAAAAACGAAATTTAGAGTCTATTTTTGACAACTGAGGGGCCAAATGAAATCGCAATTGGACTCCTTTTTCCTATACGATCGTTGTCTCGAGATCTTCGATTTGACATGTTGTTTGAAGGTCGAAACTCGGAAATGGATTTATGGTGGATTTTAGAAGTTTTGACTTCTTATGAAATCAACCCTATTACGCCATATTATTATCCCACATTGCTCGTGGTAAAAGGGGAGGGGCCGGCTCCCAATATAAATAGGGGTTGGCCCTCTCATTGAAACCTGCATCAAGTCTAAAATTTGTGAAGCTCCTGATTTTTGAAACCTGCATCTAGACTTAAATCATTCTTCCTCTCTAGTTCTTTCTATTCTCCAGTCGGGTCCTAGCAAGACTACGAGGAGGTTTGGATTGGATCCAGACGTCTTTGACGCGGGTCTGCTCAAGTGAAACTTTCTTCGGCAAGTGATCGGTTCGAAGGCGGCTCGGGTAGATCGACTCAGAGGCGGCTCGGGTAGTTCGGTTCGAGGGCACATGGAAGATCGGTTACAATAAGCGAAAGAAGGTGGTGCGGTACATCTTGCCTGTCCCAAGGCCAAGATTCTGAGTATATTAATTAGTAGCTTTTTAGTAAAATTTTAATAATGTCGCAGTAGGCTTGATCCCTCTTGGGGTGGTCAGATCCACCCCAAGTTGGCATAGATCTTGGCGAGGTTCTGGCTCGCCTTAGGGTTTGCTAAAAATGTTTAGCATGTTTAATGTTTTTCTGATGTGCTTGTTTTCCATCTGTAGTCCGCCCGACGTAGGACGTGCACAGATTTGAGTCCTAAGGGTCTGCCAAAACCCTTCTGTGGTATCGGAGCCTAGGTTTGCTTGATCTTAAGCCTGCGACGTTATTTTAATTACTAAAATTGCTTACTTTTGACCATATAGATTTTTAACATTAAAAATCAGTTTCAACATTTTAAAAAAATTGTTTTTAAAATGTTTTACATCGTATGTAACTTTAAGAAATTTTTAATTCCATGAGAAAATTTGATTTCTTATAATTACATAAAATTTTAAAGATTCTTTGACGTGATAATATAATCTTATAAATGTTTTAATGCGGTATAATCAGTTTCAACATTTTTAAAAATTGTTTTTAAAATGTTTTAAAGTATATGTAACTTTAAGAAATTTTTTAATTTCATGAGATGTTATTAAAATTTGATTTCTTATGATTACATAAAGTTTTAAAGATTGTTTTACGTGATAATATAATTTTAAAAATGTTTTAATGATTTTAAATGTTTAGGTTTATAATTAAAAATTATTTGATAATCTTTATGAAACCTATTTTTATGAGATAAAAGGTTTCAAGCTTTTAAAATCATATCTTTCAATTTAAATGTTAAATTTGAAGATTGGCAAGTTAATTTTATTTATTTGTTAGATATTTTAGCTTGCATGTTCTCTTTAAATGTCACATATTTGTACCTTATTTTATGTGATATTAGTTGATGTTAATGGACTTGATGTATAATTTAAATTTTTCATGAACCCTCTTTAGGTTAGCCGTTACCTCTTTAAAATTTTATAAGATAAATTTTAAATTGTGACATGCTATGTTTTAATGAAAACTTACAACTTTTAATCCTAATTCTCGATTATGGTAGTCCTCTTTAATTGACAATTATTATTTTAAATCGTTTTAAATAATAATTCTCTTTTAATGATTACTATATTAAAATGTTGTAAGTAATTTATTAAAATCCTAATAAAGATTAGGGTAGCACGATGAACGAACAAACCATATAGTTGATAAGGATCTAATAAAAGCTATTTAAAAAATCTATAAAATTTTGAATTTTAAGGATCCACTAGTTGATAACGATTAACTTGTATTAATAAAAGCTTTTTTAGTTGATGGACGAACATAAGATTGATAAGTCTCCTTCAATGGATCATGATGTCGGTCAATGTGCTTGGCTAAGTTTGCTGGATCACCCTAGCTAGACTAGGGGTTAAGTGGTCATGGCTTAGTTAATTCCATGGCCACGTCCGCTGGACCGCAAAGAGTCGAATCATGACTGTGTAAGTCCATCGACTATACCTAAGTCAAATACGATAATAATCTTGTTCAAGAGAAATCGTAACCCTCCTTATTTTAGGAGTTGGTGACTGTAGGACCCATGTTCCAGTTGTTGAGCTACACTCGAGCTGTGACATGGCAACCTTATAGAAACCGACTTCTTAAATACACATGACGAGATCTTGACTTGACCCAAACCGTCGTGTCATGAATACACCGAGCGTCGACGTAAGTTGAGCCAATGATGTAGTCTAGACTTATACCCAAACCGTCGTGTCGTGAATACACCGAGCGCTGGCATAAGTTGAGTCATTGGTGCAAGTTTAGTCCTGACCCAAACCGACGTGTCGTGCATACACTGAGCGGCGGTGTAAGTCAGGCTGGACGGGAAAACAAGGGTCTGACTAGGCTAATCATTGTGATTTGGATGGGCACACTCATGATCATAAATGACTAGGGGTAAAACTCATATGGATTCATATTTATATGATTGATGAAGAGTTCGTCTACCGACTGCATAGTCGGACAACTTGTTGAGCTACACTCAAGGTTGTCAGACTCAGGGTAGTCGGATCCCTCTCCCACAAATATTTTATATAATAAATTGTTTATTATTATGGCTTTAATTCTTAAAATTAGTGGGAGATATAGTTTAATAAAAACCATTTAAACTGTAAAACGAACATATGCTAATTAAATATCTATTTAAATGCAGAATAGAGTCGGGTCTGAAGTACATGATTGAAAAGAACGTGATTGACGGGACTAACTATAAAGAGTGGCTAAAGAATATTAAGTTAGTCCTCTCACTAGCTGGGATAGGACATGTGATGTTCGAGGACGCTCTGGAGAAGCCTGACAAAGATGCAACCCACGAACAAAAGGAAGTCTATAAGCAGTACCAGAGGGATGTCGAGAAGGTCAGGTGTCTTACTCTGGCTTCAATGAACAACGACCTGCAAAGGAAGCACGAATATTTAGATGTTCAAAGAATGCTTCTGAATGCAGAGGAGGTGTATGGCAAGTGGTCAAGAGCTGCCAAGTTTGAAGCCACGAGCAACCTCTGGGGAACTAAGATGGAGACGGGCCCCGTACAAGATCATGTCATCAAGATGATCGGGTACGTGGAAGATGCTGCCCAGTTGAGTTTTGTCCTCGACAATGGTATGGCCGTGGACATCATCCTAAAATATTTAACCCCAGACTTCAAACAATTCATTACTGGTTTCATCATGAACAGTATTGAAACAGATCTTCCTGGTCTCCTCAACATGCTTAGGCAGTTTGAAGAGATCGAGAGGAAACCGACTATGTTGGTTGTTGGCTCTGCTTCTTCAGACTAGCCGAAAGGTAAAGGTAAGAAGAGGTAGGTCCTACAACCATCCAAGGTGAAGAAGGGGAAGAAGACAAAGGGCCGTCGAAATCCGAATGTTTTCACTACCACAAGATAGGCCACTAAAAGAGGAACTGCAAGGTGTACCTTACAGAAAAGAAAAAGGGGCACACTGATGCCTCTACCTTGGGTACAAAATTCCTTTTTAATAAAGCATAAAATTTCCATAAATTCTTTGTTACATGGTATGAGACACTAAGACATCTGTGTATTGTATACAGGTGGCTGATAACAAAGCAGAGGATGGAAGAAGTTTCATGGAAGGTCGGTATCGGAGTTATCGTTGCTGCTGGGACCGTACAAGGACTTCGAGAGATATGATGAAGAAGCGATCGATAATTTTCTTATTTTGAATAAAATGTATCGATGCAATGTTTATCTTGATAAACAAGTTTGGTTCATTTTTATGAATCCATTGTTAAATGATATCTGGGAAAATGCGCTTTGTTAAAAATTAAGATTTATTGTGAATGGCTGATTGTTATGGATAAGACTGTCTGTCCTGGTGTGCATAAATTCTTGAGTTGTCATGCAAAGCTTCTGACTCAATTTAATTGTTTAGGAGTTGACGATATTTTATAGCCAATCAATAGTTACATGTAGGTTCCAGGAGCGTAAAATTGGATATGATCCAAATTATACGCAAGTCAAGATTAATTGTTAATCAAACTACATTTGATACCTTAAAAGAAATAGATTAAATGTAGCTAAAGGAAAGAACAGTGTAGGGTGTTTGACAGAGTAAGTCAGTATCAAGACTCCTATAAACGGGTTTTGACATTACTCATTCGTCAAACCAACCTGACACAGGAATGTTCCTATTCAGCACTTCTAAATGGTTACACTTAATAAATATTCTAAATATGATTTGGATATTTCAGTCGAAGTGTTTAACCAAACAGTTCTCAAAGTCAGTGGGAGCTAGTATATAATTTGATTCCGTCTCGGACTAAGTAAAAGGTTTTCAAACTTATTAAATCGTCTATATGCAACATTAAATCAAAATAGTTTTGATTGTGTCAAGCATATAGAGACTTATGGTGTCACTTATGTACTAGACATAATTGACACAAAAATAATTGGAATGAGCCATGACTGACTTGGAGAAACGATACTACATCATATTGTATGAGCTAAATTGTTTGCCATACAAAGGGAAAAAATTGTTGGATAGGATCCAAAGCAGTTTCGAAGGATCAACATGGTGTGATAAAAAATGATGTAGGACTCCATTAAAAACCAAATAGATACACGTTAGCAAATCCATTCTTAGGTTTGACATATGAATGTCCAAAGTGACTGATATGCTATAGCGGTATGAGATACCGAGGTTAATAGCCTAAGTGCAAGTGGGAGATGTAGGAAGACGTATGCCCTTGAGGCATTTATCCTAAGATTATCATCTCATTCTAATAATAATATGGTATTAATTATCCTAAGTATGTATTCGTAGAATAATATACTTAGATTATTTCCTTAGACTTATAGTCAGGTCACTACATATCCAGATGAAGATCTCGATTATGAGAAGTTAGTGACCGATTAGAAACTTAAGTCTTAAACGGTTCATTGTCATAGATGTGTCGAGAATAGGATATCGACACATCGGTTAGACCATTGTGTCTTTGTCTTACCTTAGGGTAATGATGATCGCATAGTCATTTGACTTGGCGAAGACGAAGACGAGACACATATGGTTATTAGAGAATGAGTTCACTGAACGACCAACTTAGAGTTATTAAATGGTTAAGCTTTAACTAGACTGTCAATAATAACTCTAGAGTGATGATAGGCAAGCTGGTCCTTAAGACCTGAAGTCATCAGTACGAACCTGTGAATAGATAGTGTCACTTAGATCTATGATTTAGCTTCGAGGCTCAGCCAGCTGAAAGATCTTAGGTTGTGTGACACATGAAGCTTACGAGGGAATTAGATGACTAAGACGTGATTCGTCTCTTCTGTTAAAGGGAAGTTAGTGTCACTGGATCAGTACGGTCTTTGTGTTAATCCTCGGCTGGGGTACGTTGTAGGATGTACAACGTAAATACAACAAAGACCGATGTTTATTGACCGATGCTGGCTAGTGGGGTTGACAGTAAACCATACCCTAGGTCATGCAGAGACACAATCTTGACGAAGGGACTAAAACTGCGGTATTCATCACCGACACAGTCAGAGTGACCCCGTCGACACGTTCGTCAATGGGTCGATCACGTAAGTGTTATTCTGAAACAGGGACGGCGCCTGCTGCTCGTGGTTACCGTCGTCTAGGGGTTTCGAGTCACAATCTGTAGTAGGGTTAGGCTGTAGGGTCTCACACCGAGTAGTATCCACATCTTCGTAATAGGAAGAACGTTAAGAGGAATGCATTTGATGCAATAGAGTGATTTGTTTCACAAGTAAGTTGTGAACTTAAAAGCTAAAGAGTTTAGCATTTAGGACATATTAATAATTGGTATTAAATTGACTTAGATGAATGGAAACGAAGGGGACTTCCTGAGAAATCCACTGGAATAAACCGTGTCCAGATTGGAGCTCTAACAAGCCCAGAAACGCAAAAACAGCCGAGGAAAGGCCCTTATTGGGCTTGCAGGTCTGACTTGCACCTGGCGGGTCAGACCCACCAGGAAATAACTGGTTTGTGCTATTTTTTTTGCGAAAACGATATTTGGAGTATATTTTTGATAATTGAGGGGTCAAATGAAATCGGAATTGGATTCCGTTTTTCCTATGCGATCGTTGTCTCGAGATCTTCGATTTGACAGGTTGTTTGAAAGTCGAAACTCAGAAATGGATTTATGGTGGATTTTAGAAGTTTGGACTTCTTATGAAATTAACCCCATTATGCCATATTATTGTCCCACATTGCTCGTGTTAAGAGGGAGGGGCCGGCTCCCTATATAAATAGGGGTTAGCCCTCCTCATTGAAACCTGCACCAAGTCTACAATTTGTAAAGCTCATGATTTTTGAGCACACACGATCTAGACTTAAATCATTCTTCCTCTCTAGTTCTTTCTATCCTCCAGTCGGGCCTTAGCAAGACTACGAGGAGGTTTGGATTGGATCCAGACGTCTTTGATGCGGGCCTACTCAAGTGAAACTTTCTTTGGCAAGTGATCGATTCGGAGGCGGCTCGGGTAGATCGGCTCAGAGGCGGCTCGGGTAGTTCGGTTCAAGGGCACAAGGCGGCTCGGTTACAAGGAGCGAAAGAAGGTGGTGCGGTACATCTTGCCTGTCCCAAGCCAAGATTCAGTGTATGTTAATTAGTAGCTTTTTAGTATAATTTTAATAATGTCGCAGTAGGCTAGATCTCTCTTGGGGTGGTCAGATCCACCCCAAGTTGGCATAGATCTTGGCGAGGTTCTGGCTCGCCTTAGGGTTTCCTAAAATGTTTAGCATGTTTAATGTTTTTCTGATGTGCTTGTTTTCCCTCTGTAGTCCGTTCGATGTAGGACGGGCACAGATTTGAGCCCTAAGGTTCTGTCAAAACCATTCAAGATCGCCATCTTCAACTGAAAAATAAGAGAAGATAAATTTAGACCAAAATATCATATCATTTAATAAAATGATACATATCTTCCAAAAAAGTGGAGAACAGTTCAGAACTCAAAAAAAATCCGCCAAAATGTTCATTGGAACGGGGAGATCGCCATTTTCAACTGGAATATAAGAGCAGACAAAATTAGGCGAAAATAAAATCATTTAATAAAAATATCCATATCGTCTAGAAAATTTAGAAAATAGCCCCGAGGTCAGAATAATCCGCAAAAATATCCGTTGGAATCGAGAGATCGTCATCTTCAGCTGAAAAATAAGAGAAAACAAAATCTGTCCAAAAAATCATATCATTTAATAAAAAGATCCATAACATCCCAAAAATGTAGAAAAGTAACCCCGAGCTTAGAAAAATCTGCAAAAATGTCCCTTTGACCCGGCAGATTACCATCTTTAGCTAAAAAAATTAGAGACGACAAAGTTTGTTATAAAAATCGTATCATTTAATATAAATATCCATATCTTATAGATAATGTAGAAATATCCTGGAGCTAAAACAATCCGAACAAATGTAAATTGGAACCGGGAGATCGCCATCTTCAATTGAAAAAAGAGTACACAAAATTGAGCCAAAAATCATACCATTTAATTAAAATATCCAAATCTTCTAGAAAAGTTAGAAAAGTAGTCCCAAGCTAAGAAAAATCCATAAAAATGTCGGTTGGAATGAGTAGATCGCCATCTCCAACTGAAAAAATAAGAGATGACAAATGTAGGCTATAAAAATCATATAATTTAATAAAAATACTTATTTTTCATAAAATATAGAAAGTAGTACCGAACTCATAAAAATCCGCAAAAATGTTCGTTGGAACCGGGAGATCACATTCTTCAACTGAAAAAATAAGAGAAGATAAAATTAGGTCAAAAATCATATCATTTAATAAAAGATACATATAACCCAGAAAATTTAGAAAATAGCCCCGAGGTCAGAATAATACACAAAAATGTCCGTTGGAACCGGGAGATCGCCATCTTCAACTTAAAAATAAGAGAAGACAAATTTAGACGATAAAAATCATATCATTTAATATAAATTTCCAAATCTTCCAGAATATGTAGAAAATAGACTGGAGCTCAGAAAAATCCGCTAAATTTTTTTCCGTTGGAACCGAGAGATTTCCATCTTCAACTGAAAAAAATAAGAGAAGACAAAACGTAAGCTATAAAAATCGTAAAATTTAATAAAAAGTTCTATATTTTTCCATAAAATATTGAAAATAGCACCGAGCACAGAAAAGTCTGCAAAAATTTACGTTGGAACCGAGAAATCGCCATCTTCAACTGAAAAATAAAAAAAAGACAAAATTAGGGTATAAAAATCGTTTCATTCAACATGAAGATTCATATCTTACAGAAAATGTAGAAACTATTCCTGAGTTCAAAAAAATTTTCAAAAATGTTTGTTGGAACCAGGAGACCGTCATCTTGGTTTGAAAAATAGAGAAGACAAAATTAGGCCAAAAAATGTCCCATTTCATAAAAAGATCAATATCTTTCAGAAAATATAGAGAAACAGAATCAAACTAAGAAAAAAACCGAAAAATGGCCATTGGAACCGACAAAATAAATGAAGGCAAACATAGGCTATAAAATTCATATCATTTATAAAAATGTAGAAAATAGCACCGACCTTATAAAAATCCGTAAAAATATCATTTGGAATAGGGAGATTCCATCTACAACTAAAAAATAAGAGAATACAAAATTAGGCCAAAAATCATATCATTAATAATAAGATCCATATCTTCCAGAAAATTTAGAAAATAGTCCAGAGGTCAGAATACTCCGTAAAATGTCTATTAGAAACAGGAGATCGCTATCTTCAACTGAAAAATAAAAGAAGACAAAATTTGGCCAAAAATCATATCCTTTAATAATAAGATCCATAGCTTCTCGAAAATGTAGAAAAATAGCACCAAGCTCAGAAAAATCCACAAAAATGTCCCTTGGAACAGTGAGATCGACATCTTCAACTAAAAAAATAAGAGATTACAAAATCAGGTTATAAAAATCATTTCATTTAATATAAAGATTCATATTGTACAAAAATATTGAAAATAGCCCGAAGCTCAAAAAAATATGCACAAATGTCCATTGGAACCATGAGATCCCCATCTTCAAATTAAAAAAGAGAAGAAAAAATTAGGCCAAAAAATAATATCATTCCATAAAAAGATATATATCTTCCAAAAGTGTAGAAAAATAGTCTCAAGCTAATAAAAATCTGCAAAACTGTCCGTTGAAACCGAGAGACCGCCATCTTGAACTGAAAAAAATAAGTGAATACAAATGTAGGCCATAAGAATCATATTATTTAATAAAAAGTTCTATATCTTCAATAATATGTAGGAAATAGCACCAAGCTTAAAACAATACGCAATGGAACCAGGAGATCACCATCTTCAACAGAAAAAATAAGAGAATACAAAATTAGACTATAAAAATCATATCATTTAATAAAAATATCCATAACTTTTCGAAAATTTAGAAATTATTCCGGAGCTCAGAAAAATCTGCAAAAATGTTCATTAAAACTGGGAGATCGCCATCTTTAACTTAAAAATAAGAGAATAAAAAATTAGGTCAAAAAATCATATCATTTAATTAAAAGATATATAACTTCCTGAAAATGTTGAAAAATAGCCCCGAGCTTAGAAAAATCGAAAATAATGTCCGTTGGAACCGGGAGATCGCCATTTTCTACTGAATGATAAGAGAATGCAAAATTAGGTTATAAAAATCATATCATTTAATATAAAGATTCATATCATTCAGAAAATGTAGAAAATAGCTCTAATCTCAGAAAAGTCCGAAACAATATCCGTTGGAACAGTGAGATCGCCATCTTCAACTGAAAAATAAAAGACGACAAAATTAGGTCAAAAATAATATCATTTAGTAAAAAGATACATACATGCCATAAAATGTAGAAAATAGCACCGAGCTCAGAAAAATCTGCACAAATGTCCGTTGGAATCGGAAGATCGCAATATTGCACTGAAAAATAAGAGAAGACAAAATTAGGCCAAAAATCATTTCCTTTAATAAAAAGATTCATATCTTTCAAAAATGTAGACAAATAGTCCCAAGCAAAAAAAGTTCGCAAAAATGTCCCTTGGAACCGATAAATAGCAATCTTCACCTAAAAAATAAGAGAAGAAAATGTAGGCAATAAAAATCATCTCATTTAATAAAAAGAACTTATCTTCCATAAAATATAGAAAACAGCACCGAGCTTAGAAAAGTCAGCAAAAAATATCAGTTAGAACCGGGAGATCGCCATCTTCAATTAAAAATAAGAGAAGGCAAAATTAGGCCAAAAATCAAATCATTTAATAAAAAGATCCATGTCTTCCAGAAAATTTAGAAAATAGCCTCGAGGTCAGAAAAATCCGGAAAAATATCCATTGGAACCAGATTGCCATCTTCAGCTGAAAAATAAGAAAAGACCAAATTTGGCCAAAAAATCACAGTTAATGAAAAGATCCTTAACTTCTCGAAAATGTAGAAATATAGCCCCGAGCTCAGAAAAATCCGCAAAATGTCTGTTGGAACCGAGAGATCGCCATCTTCAGTTGAAAAATAAGAGAAGACAAAATTATGCTATAAAAATAATATCATTAAATATAAATAACCATATCTTATAGCTAATGTGGAAAATAGCCCGGAGCTCAAAAAACCGCACAAGTGTAAATAGGAATCGAGAGATCGCCATCTTCAACTGAAAAAAGAGAAGACAAAATTAGGCCAAAAAATCATATCATTTAATTAAAATATCCATATCTTTCGAAAAGTAAGAAAAATAGTCACAGGCTAAGAAAAATCTGCAAAAATGTCTGTTGGAACTGGTAAATCGCCATCTTCAACTAAAAAATAAGAGAAGACAAATTAGGCTATAAAAATTATATCATTTAATAAACAGAACCTTTTCTTTCATAAAATATAAAAAATAGCACCGAGCTAATAAAAATTTCCAAAAATGTCCGTTTGAACCAGGAGATCGCCATCTCCAACAGAAAAATAAGAGAAGAAAAAATTATGCCAAAAACCATATCATTAAATAAAAAGATACATATATTCATGAGGTCAGAATAATACGCAAAAATGTTCGTTAGAACTGGAATATCGTCATCTTCAACTTAAAAATAAGAGAAGACAAAATTAGGCCATAAAAATCATATCTTTTAATATAAAGATCCATATCTTACAGAATATATAGAAAATAGCCTAGAGCTCAGAAAAATCCGCAAAAATTTCCGTTGGAACCGAGAGATCGCCATCCTTAACTAAAAAAAGAGAAGGCAAATGTAGGCTATAAAAATCATATCAATTGATAAAAAGTTCTATATCTTCCATAAAATGTAGAAAATGGCACTGAACTCAAAAAATCCGTAAAAATATTCGTTGGAACCGGGAGATCGCTATCTTCAACTGAAAAATAAGAGAAGACAAAATTAGGCTATAAAATCATATCATTTAATATAAAGATTCATATCTTTGATAAAAGGCAGAAAGTAGCTCTATGCTCCGAAAAATCTGCAAAAATGTTCGTTGGAACCGGGAGATCGTCATCTTCATCTGAAAAATAGAGAAGACAAAAATTAGGCCAAAAAATCATATTATTTCATAAAAGTTTCAATATCTTTTAGAAAAAGTAGAAAACCCGACTCAAGCTAAGAAAAATCTGCAAAAACGTCCATTGGAACCGGGAGATTGCCATCTTCAACAGAAAAACTGAAAAAAATAAGTGAAGACAAATGTAGGCTATAAAAATCATAACATTTATAAAAATGTAGAAAATAGCATCGAGCATATAAAAATCCACAAAAATGTATGTTGTTACAGGGAGATCGTCATCTTCAACTAAAAAATAATAGACGAGAAAATTATTTCAAAAATAATAACATTTAATAAAAAGACCATATCGTCTAGAAAATTTAGAAAATAGTCTCAGATCAGAATAATACGCATAATGTCCGTTAGAAATGGGAGATCACTATTTTTAACTGAAAAATAAAAGAAGACAAATTTAGGCCAAAAATCATATCATTTAATAAAAAGATCCATAACTTCTCGAAAATGTAGAAAAATAGCTCCGAGCTCAGAAAAATCAGCAAAAATATCCCTTGGAACTGAGAGATCACCATATTCAACTGAAAAATAAGAGAAAACAAAATTGGTTATAAAAATCATATTATTTAATATACAAAACTCATATTATAAAAAATATTATATAGCCCAGAGCTCTAAAAAATCAGCACAAATGTCCACTGGGACCGGGACATCGCCATCTTTAAATTTAAAAAAAGAAGACAAAATTAGGCCAAAAAATCATATCATTTCATAAAAGGATACATATCTTACACAAAATGCAGAAAAATAGTCTCAAGCAAAGAAAAATATGCAAATATGTCCGTTGAAACTGGGAGACCACCATCTTCTACTAGAAAAATAAGAGAATACAAACAAAGACTATAAAAATCATATTATTTAATAAATAAATATGTATATATAATATAATGTAGAAAATAGCATCGAGTTTAAAAACGTAAAATTGTCTGTTAGAATCGGAAGATCGCCATTTTTAAGCGAAAAATAAGAGAATGCAAAATTAGGATAAAAAATCATATCATTTAATAAAAAGATCCATAACTTCTCAAAACTTTAGAAAATATCTCTGAGCTCAGAAAAATGCGTAAAAATGTTCGTTGAAACCGGAAGATCGCCATCTTCAACTGAAAAAATAATAGAAGAAAAAATTAGGTCAAAAAATCATATCATTTAATAAAAAGATCCATAACTTCCCGAAAATGTAAAAAAATAGCCCCGAGCTCAGAAAAATCGACAAAATGTCCGAGAGATCGCCATCTTCAACTGAATAATAAAAGAAGATAAAATTAGGTTATAAAAACCAAATCATTTAATAAAAATATTCAGATCGTACAGAAAATGAAGAAAATAGCTTGGAGCTCAGAAAAATCCGAAAAAAATATCCGTTGGAACTGGAAGATCGACATCTTCAACTGAAAAATAAAAGAAGATAAAATTAGCCCAAAAATCACCTCATTTAATAAAAAGATACATGTCTGCCATAAAATGTAGAAAATAACACCGAGCTCAAAAAATTCTGCACAAATGTCTGTTGGAAAAAAGAGAAGACAAAATTAGGCCAAAAATTCATATCATTTAATAAAAAGATTCAAATCTTCCAGAAAAAGTAAAAAAATGTCCCAAGCTAAGAAAAAACTTCAAAAATGTCTGTTGCAACTGGGAGATCGCCATATTCAACTAAAAAATATGAGAAGACAAAATTAGGCTACAAAAATCTTGTCATTTAATAAAGAGATCAATATCTTTAATAAAATGTAGAAAATAGCCCGGATCTCAGAAAAACACGCAAAAATGTCCGTTGGAATTGGGATATCGCCATCTTCAACTGAAAAATATGAGAAGACAAAATTAGACTATAAAATCATATCATTTAATATAAAGATTCTTATCTTCCAGAAAGTGTACAAAATAACCCCGAGCTCAAAAAATCCGCAAAAATGTCCGTTGGAACCGGGAGATCGCCATGTTCAACTAGAAAAAAATAAGAGAAGACAAATTTAGGCCAAAATATCATACCATTTAATAAAATGATACATATCTTCCAAAAACGTGGAAAATATCCTGGAACTCAAAAAATACGCAAAAATGTCCGTTGGAACCTGGAGATCGACATCTTCAACTGGAATATAAGAGAAGAAAAAATTATGCCAAAATATCACATCATTTAATAAAATGATGCATATCTTCCAAAAAATTGGAAAATAGTCCGAAGCTCAGAAAACATCCGCATAAATGCATGTTGGAACCGGGAGATCGCCATCTTAAACTGAAAAAGTAATAGAAGAAAAAATTAGGTCAAAAAACCATATCATTTAATAAAAAGATCCATAACTTCCCGAAAATGTTAAAAAATAGCCCCGAGCTCAGAAAAAACGACAAAAATGTCCGAGAGATCGTCATCTTCAACTAATAATAAAAGAAGATAAAATTAGGTTATAAAAACCAAATCATTTAATAAAAATATTCAGATCGGACAAAAAATGTAGAAAATAGCTTGGAGCTCAGAAAAATCCGAAAAAAATATCCGTTGGAACTAAAAGATTGACATCTTTAACTGAAAAATAAAAGAAGATAAAATTTGCCCAAAAATCACCTCATTTAATAAGAAGATACATGTCTGCCATAAAATGTAGAAAATAACACCGAGCTCAAAAAAAATCCACACAAATGTCTGTTGGAAAAAAGAGAAGACAAAATTAGGCCAAAAATTCATATCATTTAATAAAAATATTCATAT
Source organism: Scilla litardierei (assembly GCA_030789695.1). NCBI lineage: Eukaryota > Viridiplantae > Streptophyta > Magnoliopsida > Asparagales > Asparagaceae > Scilla > Scilla litardierei. The sequence continues at coordinate 70,480,584 of CM061136.1, forward strand.
CTTCCAGAAAAAGTAAAAAAATGTCCCAAGCTAAGAAAAATCTTCAAAAATGTCTGTTGCAACTGGGAGATCGCCATATTCAACAAAAAAATATAAGAAGACAAAATTAGGCTACAGAAATCTTGTCATTTAATAAAATGTAGAAAATAGCCTGGATCTCAGAAAAACACGCAAAAATGTCTGTTGGAACTGGGATATCGCCATCTTCAACTGAAAAATATGAGAAGACAAAATTAGACTATAAATCATATTATTTAATATAAAGATCCTTATCTTCCAAAAAGTGTATAAAATAACCTCGAGCTCAAAAAAATCCGCAAAAATGTCAGTTGGAACCGGGAGATCGCCATCTTCAACTAAAAAAATAAGAGAAGACAAATTTAGGCCAAAATATCATACCATTTAATAAAATGATACATATCTTCCAAAAACGTGGAAAATAGCCTGGAACTCAAAAAATACGCAAAAATGTCCGTTGGAACCTGGAGATCGACATCTTCAACTGGAATATAAGAGAAGACAAAATTATGCCTAAATATCATATCATTTAATAAAATGATGCATATCTTCCAAAAAATTGGAAAATAGTCCGGAGCTCAGAAAACATCCGCATAAATGCCTATTGGAACCGCGAGATCGCCATCTTAAACTGAAAAATAAGAGAAGACAAAATTAAGCCAAGAAATCATTTTATTAATAAAAATATCGACATCTTTAACTGGAATATAAGAGAAGACAAATTTAGGCCATGCAAATCATATCAATAATAAAAAGGTCCATATCTTTCATAAAATGTAGAAATTAGCACCGAGCTCAGAAAGTGACATATAAAAATATTATCGGTTGAAGACGGAGATATCCTAGTTACAACGGACATTTTTATAGATGAAGATGGTGATTTCCCTTGTCCGAATTTTTTCTTCTCTAATATTTCAGTTGAAAATGCTGATTTCTCAGTTTCAACTAACATTTTTACCTAATTTTGTCTTCTCTGATATGATTTAATAAAACGATTCATATCTTTCAGAAAAATGAAAAATAACCCAAAGCTCAGAAAAATCCGCAAAAATGTCCATTGGAACCGGGAGATCGCAATCTTCAATCAAATTATAAGAGAGGACAAAATAAGACCAAAAATCATTTTATTTAATAAAAAGATCGCCATCATCAACTGAAAAATAAGAGAAGACAAAATTAGGCAAAAAAATTATATCAATTAATATGAAGATCCTTATCTTCCAGAAAAATATGGAAAATAGCCCCGAGCTTAGCAAAATACGGAAAAAATTCCGTTGGAAACGGGAGATCGCCATCTCCAACTTAAAAATAAGAGAAGACAAAATTAGGCCATAAAAATCATATCAATTTATATTAAGATCCATATCTTATAGAAAATGTAGAAAATAATAGCTCAGAGCTCAGAACAATCCGTAAAAATGTCTATTGGAACCGGGAGATCGCCATCTTCATCAGAAAAAAATAAGAAAAGACAAAATTAGGCTATTAAAATCATATCATTTAATATAAAGATCCATATCTTGCAGAAAATGTAGAAAATAGCCTGGAGCTCAAAAAAAATCCGCAAAAATGTCCTTGGAATTGGGATATCGCCATCTTCAACTGAAAAATATGAGAAGACAAAATTAGGCTATAAAAATCAAATCATTTAATATAAAGATTCTTATCTTCCATAAAGTGTACAAAATAACCTCGAGCTCAAAAAAATCCGCAAAAATGTCTGTTGGAACCAGGAGATCACCATATTTAACTAAAAAAATAAGAGAATATAAATTTAGGCCAAAATATCATATCTGTTATGAATCAACTACTGTGGGAGGAGTCCACAACCCTTTATTTATAGGCAGGATAGGAGAGTAGAAAGATAAGATACATAGATATGGGCAAATCTCAAACGCTCTTTAACTCCCCCTGATTTGTACTAGTGACTCTGCTCATGAATACTTCTGGACTCTGAGCGTCACAGGGGGGTGGATACTTTAGTATCCAGAGTTGATGTGATTTGCCTCGTTAAAACCTTTGGATATGGAAAACCCAGTGGGAAAAACCATAGCTAAGGGAAAAAAGTACAAATTCCCCCAACTCCCCCTGATCTGTAAAAGCTCTTAGGCTTTCAGATCTCTTAGGCTTATTTCATCACTCATGTTTACAACATTCCGCGAAAATATACACAGATTACAAAGGTATCACAATTAAGCAGCTGCTGAATCCAGAACCTCTGGAGAGGTGTGCTAAGTATCGTCGCCTCTGATGTGGTCTTCAGACTATGTGGTCAGCTCCACAATACCAGCATCTATTCCAATCGTCACTGGGATGTGATGCACCAGCAGGCGTCCTCAAATACACTATTAGCATGGTGAGGAACTCGAAATGATAGGATGATGTTGCCTTCATAAGTTGCTTTGCAGATCTGCAGTAGATGACCATCCCACTATATGTACCTATTCTGTGATTTCTCAGTACAGGGACCGAACCTGTAACCTGCATTTGCATAAACATTGGAGAATGATACTTCATATTGTAAGTCCAAATATTTCGATCCTTGGAGGAAGCGCAGAAGGCTTAACTCCGGTCTAATGGCCCTTTTTAGGTGCCAACTATCTATGTCTAATGAGTTTACTGCAACTGCTATATCGAGACGCGTGTACTTAGCCAAGAATGCCTGATTGCACTTAGATAAGGTACTTTAGGACCAGTTATATCCTCCCCCTCTTACAGCGATCGGAATGGTTATTTTTGTACATGCATTAAGTATACTACCATAGGTGTACTTTGGACGACAATGGTCCTTTTAATTTCTACAATGCACTTCTGGGCATATGTCACATGATTCTATGAGCCATGACTTTATATTTGCCTAGGTCTTTCATTTTATGTTTAATAGTCAGGCTTGAACAAATGTTTCGGTTTTCTGTTCAGGAGATCCGAGATGAGACTTTAGTTGTTTACAACTATGATCTCAAATCATGGTCTTTGCTTAAATGCAAAGACAACCCTCAGTAGGAATCATTGATTTGTCAAGTGATTCTCTTGGTTGCACTTTATTTATTATTCTTATTGTTTTTCTTCAATAGAATAGACGTCCCAAAGTCTATTCGAGCATTTAAGGAAATGTGGAATTTTTCTTTACCAAGATATCCACAAAGGTATGCCGTCACAACATCCAATAACAGCATATCCAAAATTTCCTTTGTCAAATTGTAAGGTATTCGCTTTTGATAACTTAGGGAGACTGATGCATCATTTATGACTCATGCTCATTTTAATTTGTTCGATCCCTAATTTCAACGAAATTTTTCCTTGGGCTATAGGTTGTAACTTATAACATACGATTATTTATTTATTTTTTATGTGTGCAATACTTATTTTACCCACAGGTTTGACACCTTTTGGTGTCTGGACTTCAAGTCCGAATATTTCACGTTTCATAAGTGAGTCCAGCTCATCTTTTATTGCCTCGTTCTACATTTGGCCAATCTCTACATTTGCATTCTAGCAAAGGAGTATGGAACGATAATTTATAAACATCATCGCTTTTGCGATGTATATGGCAATATGATACGTGAATATATTGTCGATAATTTATGTTCGATCTGTCCAACACCTCTCCAGTACGTACAACATTTACTTTCAATTTCAGTTTTTCCCGCCAGTTCCTCTGCAGTGGATTCTGGAAAGGGTGTAGGTGTGGACATGAGCTCATTGTCATGTGGTAGTATTATTTTAAGGTCTCCAGGAGTTTCTGTCTTTGGAGCCTGGTGGTTTGCCTCTTTTCTGTTGAGGATCCGCCACTTCTGCTGGTGGTGGGTTGCATCCATTCTCGGGGATGTCAATCCTAGCTGGAGTTTTTGCAGCAGGGATATGTGATCTGATAATCTTCTGGTTGTCAGTAAATAATTTCGGTAAGTGGTGAATATTGTTCTGTGAGGATCTTCAGGATTGCATCTTCACTTTGTTTTGTTACCGAATCATAGTGGGTCAAGCTTTTTGTATCCCACATTATAATTTGCTTCACACCAGATTTTCCAGTATCTGGGCCTATTTTGGGGAAACTCGTCTCATTGAAATCACAGTCTTCAAGATGTGCCTTAAATGTGTCCCCCGTTTGGGGTTCTAGGTATCTTATAAGTGAGGGTGAGTCAAACCCTACATGGATACCTAGGCGATGTTGAGGACCGTTTTGGTCCTATGTGGTGGTGCAATGGAGATTTAAACTGCGCAACCGAAGATTCTCAGATGAGAAATGTTCGATGGCATTCCATATGCAAGTTGCATTGGAGAATCTGACCTCCAGAGGGTCTTTCATTTACGATGTAGCATGCAGAATTTGCATGTCCCCATGCATCCATCGGCAATCGGGATTTAATAGACGTTCATTCCAATGGAGTCTACTTATCAGTGACTCTGCGACCCATTTTGGGTATGAACATGAGGCACTGTATGATCATTTTCTATTTCAGTTGCTTGGAAGTACTCTTAAAATGATCGGGAGGTATATTTCCCAACATTAACCAGACTTATTTTCTATATTTGATTGTCAGAAAAATGTGCCCGCAACATTTTTATTTTTGTGCCAATATCTTTGGAAAAGCTAAGTTACGAGTCTGTAGTAGACACACATACGAATATTCTGAGGATGCATTTATCAGTACAATGAAGTACCGAAATAGCCCACTAGGGGGTGGAATTTGTCCACATCTATCTCCTTATATTCTTTTTGAGGAAGCATGGAGATTCTTTTTCAACTTTTCGTAGAGATGGCCTTGTAATTAGTTTTTCCTTATAGCAAGGGATACGAGGGACTTCTCCCTTCTAAAGAATCTTCTGGTTCTTCAAGTCATACCCATAGGATAAGATGCGGTGCATCATCACTGATCCAGGGTGGTCAAGTCTATCATGCCAGAGTAAAAACTTTGTTGATGTCGAGCACTGTAGGTGCTCCATTTAATTCCACTTCCTTTCTCTGAATCTTTGTATGGTAGAGGCCTGTAAGGCTCTCACAACGTTCTAGTATGGATTTTACTCCTTTTTCTTCAGACATTACATACATTAATTTGTTTTTCATTTACATTTGCTGTTTCCAAATGGAATCCATTGAAACAGATACCCTTGAAACTTAGAAAGTTTCTTTTGGAATTCGGAGATATTAGTGCATCCTTTATTTTTGTTTCTGTGTCATTTGGGGCAACCGTGTTACGTTCCCTGGATCTTCAATATGGCCCTGATGTTGGGCTTTGTATTGAAAGATCGTATGTGTTCATTGTCTACTAATCAGTCATGAGAGTAGTTCATCTATTAAAAGATGAATCATATATACACATGCATTTTCAGATAAACATTTTCATTCAGAACAAATTACGTAATTCAAATGCACTCATAACATGAATGGTCCTAAACAATTTTCTAAGATAAAAATAGAAGGCTAATCAAGCAGGTCATCATGTTCGAAGTGGTCAGCTGTAAACTTGACTGGATCATCAGAGGTCATCATGTTTGTTTCAGCTTTATATTTCTTGTTTTCTTTATACAAATCCTGGAGATGCTGCGGAGTTCGACACACTCTGGACCAGTGGCCTTTCATGCCACAGCTATGGCACTGGTCTTCCCATTCCCTCTTGGGTGGGGGTGCATCATTTCTATTGTCGTCATTTCTGCACCAGGTGAACTTCCGCTTACGTTCATTTCTTCGCTGTTGGACTTGGCCCCTAGCCTTTTTGTTCTGTCCCCCTTCTGTGGTCTTTCTTTTCGTTTATTGTCTCTCTTCTTTTTCGAAAAAGAAGATGCATTATGAGCTTCTGGTAGAGGGGCAGTGCCAGGGGGTGCATGTTGTGAGTGGGGAGGAGAAGCTCTCTGTTTTGTTCGACCATGAGTTAACATGACAGCAGCTCAGAATACTTGGTGAACTTTCGTTCACGGTATTGCTGCATAAGTATCGCATCTGTCTTATGGAAAGACGAGTACGTCTTTTCTAGCATGCGATCTTCTGAGACTTTTTCACCACACAACTTTAGGCATGAGGTGATGCTAAAAAGAGCTGAGCTGTACTCGGCTATGGACTTAAAGTCCTGTAGTCTCATGTTCTCCCACTCATATCGTGCCATTGGTAGTATAACATCTTTCTTATGTTTATATCTATCCTCGAGGGCAGTCCACAGCACATATGGATCTTCGACCGTAAGGTATTCAGCCTTTAGGATCTTGTCCATATGGCGGCGAATATAGATATTGGCTTGTGCATCTTCTATATCGTTTATATTTTCATTATTAGTCACAGCAGAAATGAGGGACTTAGCCCGCAAATGAAACTTCACATCGAGCTACCAGCTCAGATAGTTTCTTTCTGATGCATCCAGCACTTCGAAATCGACACTTGCGATTTTAGCCATTTTATCTAGCAGAGCGCAAATTTGCATGAATTAATAATTTAAACAATAAACATTTTCATGCGGAGGCAATTTTTATATGAAGAGCTAATTGCGTAGATCGGCCAGTCCCACATAAATACAAAGTCCAAAGTCCATTACAGTCCATATTACACACATGAAAGCTTTAAAAAAGAAATTACAACTTTGGGAATCACGTGGGTCCAATATAAGATCTACAGCTTCAATTGTGGCCTCCGTCTCCATGGAAAGTGGTCTTCGGTCTTAGACATTTACATAAATTCCTCACTACAGTTTCTCTCAAAAAATAAGAAAAGTGCAGGAAATAAAAAGTGGGACTTAAACAGCTGATCCAAAACTGCAATTAGCCACCCATGCAAAAATTTGTGCTCATCAAACATTTTCATCATACATTTTCAGCAAACATTTTTATCACAAGCATCACATGCATTTATATTCGCAGAAGAATAAACACTTTAATCACTTAATAATTATTGGATCACTGGGCAACGTCGTACACCGTTAGGTTAGCTGACTAACGGCTGAGCGGTCACTGGATCTTTCTAATTATTAAGTTTTAAAAATATGCCCAACCATACACAGTTTATCCGTAGAATAAGCCAAAATGATGCAAAGCATATAATAAAGATTTTACAGAAGAAATCATTTAATGCAAGGTTGTGCTATTTGGGTTTATCCAAAGAGATTGGAAAAGACCCAATAATTAGACATGTTCTTCGTTAAAGGAAGAAGTTTTCCTTTTCAAATCATCACCAAAAATCCCCATATGTTTCCAAAAGTCTCATTATCGTCCCATAATTTATCATGATTTTTGATGAATTTTTAGGTCCCCAAACGCCATTTTTAATCAATTTTTAGCCCCAAAAACCTTTTCAAAGCTTATATCTTAGCCCCCTCTATTATTATTTTTCGAGCCAAAAACTGGCCTGAGAGCCTGAACCCCCGCAGTTTGGCTGCGGGCTTCAGGCCCGCAGTTGGTAACTTTTTGTTTGTTTGTTTTGTTTGGGCTTCTGGCCCAAAAAGAGGTAAGGCTGAGGGGCGACGGCTAGGGTTAGCTGCCGCTGCCGCTGCCCCTTAGAGTGTTGTCGGCGAGCCACGACATGGGGCAGGAGCACCCCGGGCGAGCTACGGCAAGGGGCTAACGGTGGCGCCACCCTTTGGGGGGTGCGATTCACGGCGATGGCCGCCCCCCTTGGGGGTTTGGGCCATGGCAACGACCGCCCCCCTTCGGGGGGATACAGAAGCACCCCCCTTCTGGGGGAACCGACGGGGGGAGAGCGATGCCCCCTTCGGGGGGGATCGGCAGGGCAGGGGCACCGTCCCTCCTTCAAGGGGGTTTGACGGCGGCCTGAGCATCGCTCCCCCTTCAGGGGAGAGGTCGATGGCGGACTAAGTGCTGTGCCCCTTCGGGGGGTACGTTGGTGCCCCCCTTCGGGGGTACATTTGGCAGCCTAAGCGTCGCCCTCCCTACAAGGGGTACGGCGGCGCCCTTCTTCTGGGGGTAAGTTTGGTGGCCTGAGTGCCACCCTCCCTACGGGGTGAAACGACGGCGCCCCCTTCGCGGGGTACAGTGGCGTGAGTACGGTGGCCCCGCTTCAGGCGGGGGGATAATGGCGGCCGGCGGCGAGGCCGAGATAGGATAGAAACCCTATTTTTATTATTTACAGATTTTAATCATGTTAAAAACATGATTTTTAGACGATAAAGATCGTCGATTTGGGCGATTAGCCATATTACCACTCTGTTCTTGCGAGATCTATGGATAAACTTATCAAACGTATGATAAATTGACATTTTTAGCGAGATTTTCCTCTATTTCCGTCCTTCGGATATAGCGACGGTTGAACGAAGCCTACGCGGATGACGACACTTGTTTGATGAAGCTTGACACAGTGCGCATGGATCTCTCGCCTTTTTCGCTTTTGCAATGATAGATTTTGTGTGGAGATTTTGTTTAGAGGCTCATGCTGATAACGTGTTATGAATCAACTACTTGAGGATGGACCCCCAGCCCTTTATTTATAGTCCGGATAGGAGAGTAGAAAGATAAGATACATAGATATGCGTGTATTTCTAAGATACCTGCAATCCTAACCGACTCTAGTATTTCCATTCACAACAATATCTTTTAATAAAATAAAACATATCTTCCAAAAAAAAGTGGAAAATAGCCCGGAACTCAGAAATCCGCAAAAATGTCCGTTGGAACTCGGAGATCGCCATCTTCAACTGTAATATAGGAGAAGACAAAATTAGGCCAAAATATCATATTATTTTATAAAATGATGCATATCTTCCAAAAAAGTGGAAAATAGTCCGGAGCTCAGAAACATCCGCAAAAAAAGCCCGTTAGAACCCGGAGATCGCCATCTTAAAATGAAAATTAAGAGAAGACAAAATTAGGCCAAAAAATCATTTCATTTAATAAAAAGATCGCCATCTTCAACTGGAAAAATAAGAGAAGAGAAATTTAGGCTATAACGATCATATCAATTAATAAACAAGGTCCATATCTTTCATAAAACGTTGAAAATAGCACCCAGCTCAGAAAATAACATATAAAAATATTACCAGTTGGAGATGGCGATATCCTAGTTACAACAGACTTTTTTACAAATGAAGATGGTGATTTTTCGGTTCCGATTTTTTCTTCTCTTATATTTCAGTTGAAGATGGCGATTTCCCGGATTCAACGGACATTTTTTTGCCTAATTTTGTTTTCTCTGATGGGATTTAATAAAACGATCCATATCTTTTAGAAAATGTGAAAAAGAGCCCAAAGCTCCGAAAAATCCGCAAAAAATGTCCCTTGGAACCAAAATATAGAAGAAGACAAAATAAGACCAAAAAATCATATCATTTAATAAAAAGATCGGCATTATCAACTGGAAAATAAGAGAAAACAAAATTATGCAACAAAAATCATATCAAGTAATATAAAGATCCTTATCTTCCAGAAAATATAGAAAATAGCCCCGAGCTGAGGAAAATACGCAAAAAATTTCGTTGGAAACGGGAGATTGCCATCTCTAACTGAAAAATAAGAGAAGACAAAATTAGGCCAAAAATCATATCATTTAATTTAAAGATCCATATCTTACTGAAAATGTAGAAAATAGCTAAGAGCTCAGAAAAATCTGCAAAAATATCTGTTGGAACCGAGAGATCGCCATCTTCATCTAAAAAATAAGCGAAGACAAAATTATATCATTTAATATAAAGATCCATATCTTACAGAAAATGTAGAAAATAGCTTGGAGCTAAGAAAATTTTGCAAAAATTTTCTTGGAACGGGGATATCGCCATATTCGACTGAAAAATAACAGAAGACAAACTTAGTCAATGAAAATCATATCATTTAATAAAAAGATCCATATCTTCAATAAAATGTAGAAAATAGTTCCAAGTTTTGAAAATTGCATAAAAATGGCTGTTGGAACCGGGAGATCGACATCTTCAACTGAAAAATCAGAGAAGACAAAATTAGGCTATAAAAATCATATCATTTATATAAAAATTCATATTTTATAAAAAAAATAGAAAATAGCCCGGAGCACAGAAAAATCCGCAAAAATATTCGTTGGGACCGGGCGATGGCCATCTTGAATAACTTCCCGAAAATGTAGAAAATAGCCTTAAAATCCTATCATATAATATAAAGATTTATATCTTAGAGAAAATATAGAAAATAGCCCGTAACTTAGAAAAATCTGCAAAATTGTCTGTAGTAACTGGGAGTTTGCCATCTTCAACGAAAAAATAAGAGAAGACAAAATTAGGACATAAAAGTCATATCAACTAATATAATGATTCATACCTTACAGAAAATGTAGAAAATAGCCCGAAGTTCAGAAAAATCCGCAAGAATTTCTGTTGGAACCGGGAAATCAATATTTTCAACTTAAAAATAAGAGAAGGCAAAATTAGGCAATAAAAGTCAAATCATTTAATAAAAAGGTACATATCTTCAAGAAAACTGTAGAAAATTGTCTCGAGATCAAAAAATCCGCAAAAATGTTCGTTTGAACCGGGAGATCGCCAACTTTAACAGAAAAATAAGAGAAGACAAAATAAGGCCAAAACATCATATCATTTAATAAAATGATCCATATCTTTTAGAAAATGTAGAAAATAGCCCAGATCTAAGAAAAATCCACAAAAATTTCTGTTAGAACCGGAAGATCGCCATCTTCAATTGAAAAATAAGAGAAGACAAAATTAGGCTATAAAAATTATGTCATTTAATATAAATATACATGTCTTATAATGTGGAAAATTGCCCGGAGCTGAGAAAAATTCACAAAAAGGTCTGCTAGAACCAGGAGATCGCCATATTCAACGAAAAAATAAGAGGACAAAATTAGGACCAAAAATCATATTATTTAATAAAAAGATCTATCTCTTCAAGAAAATATTGAAAATAGGCTCGAGGTCAGAAAAATCCGAAAAAATGTCCGCTGGAACCGAGAGATCAGCATCTTCAACTAAAAAAATAAGAGAAACTTAGGCTTTAAAAATCATCATTTACTTAAGAGATCCATATCCTAATTTAAATATCTAAAATCGCACTGAGCTCAAAAAAATCCGCAAAAATGTCCATTGGAAACTGGAGATCGCCATCTTCAACTTAAAAATAAGAGAAGATAAACTTAGGTTATAAAAATAATATCATTTAATAAAAAGATCCATATCTTCCATAAAATATAGAAAATAGCTCCGAGAACAGAAAAATCTGCAAAATTGTCTGTTGCAAGAGGGAGATCGACATCTTCAACTGAAAAAAATAAGAGAACAAAAAATTTGGCCAAAAATTATATCATTTAATTAAAAGATCCATATTTTGCAGAAAATGCAAAAATAGACCCGAGCTCAGAAAAATCGACAAAAATGTCAGTTGGAATAAAGAAATAGTCATCTTCAACTGAAAAATAATTGAAGACAAAATTATACCAAAATCATATCATTTAATAAAAGATTCATATCTTCCCGAAAATACAGAAAATAGCTTCGAGCTAAGTAAAATACTCAAAAATGTCCGTTTGAATCGGGAGATCACCATCTTAAACGACAAAATAAGAGAAGACAAAATTTGGCTATAACAATCATATCATTTAATATAAACATACATATCTTACATAAAATGTAGAAAATAGCCTGTAGCTCAGAAAATCCACAAAAATGTCCGTTGGAACCAGGAGAGCGCCATCTTCATCTGAAAAATAAGAAAAGCCAAAATTAGGCAAAAAAATCAAATGATTTAATAAAAAGATCCATATATTCCACAAAATACAGAAAATAGACTGGAGGTCAAAAAATCCGCTAAAATGTCTGTTAGAACTGGGAGATTGACATTATCAACTAAAAAATAAGAGAAGATAAAATTAGGTCTAAAGATCATATCATTTATAAAATGATCCATACCTTCCACAAACTGTAGAAAAATAACCTCTAAATAAGAAAAATCCGTAAAAATCTCCATTTGAACCGGGAGATGGCCATCATCAATTGAAAAAAAGAGAAGACAAAATTAGGCTATAAAAATAATATCATTTGATAAAAAGGTCCAGATCTTATAGAAAATATAGAAAATAACCAGTAGTATAGAAAACTCCGCTTAAATGTCCGTTGGAACCATGAGATCGCCATCTTCAACTAAAAAAAGAGAAAACAAAATTAGGTCAAATAATCATAACATTTAATAAAAATGTCCATATCTTCCAGAAAATGTAGAAAAATTGCCCCAAGAAAAGAAAAATCAGCAAAAATATCCGTTGAACCGGTAGATCACCATCGTTAACTAAAATAAATAAGAAAAGACAAATGTATGCTATAAAAATCATATCATTTAAATATATATATATATCTTTCATAAAATGTAGAAACTAGCACCGAGCTCAAAAAAATCTGCAAAAATTTCCGTTGGAACGGGAGATCGCCATCTTGTACTGAAAAATAAGAGAAGACAAACTTATGTCAAAAATCATATAATTTAATAAAAAGATCAATATCTTCCAGAAAATTTAGAAAATATCCATGAGGTTAGAATAATCCCTAAAAATAACCGTCAGAAAAGGGAGATCGACATCTTCAACTTAAAAAAAATAAGAGAAAACAAAATTCGGCCAAAAATTCATATCATTTAATAAAAAGATCCATCACTTCCCAAAAGATAGAAAAATATCACCGATCTCAAAAAAATCTGCAAAAATGTCAGTTGGAATCGGGAGATCGACATCTTCAACTAAAAAATAAGAGAAGAAAAAATTTGGTACTAAAAATCTTATCAATTAATATAAAGATTCATATCATACAGAAAATTTAGAAAATAGCTCCGAGGTCAAAAAATCCGAAAATATATCTGTTGAAACCGGGAGATCGCCATCTTCAACTGAAAAATAAGAGAATACAAATTTCGGCCAAAAATCATATCATTTAATAAAGAAGTTCCATATCTTCCAGAAAATTTAGAAAATAGCCCCGGGGTCAAAATATCCGAGAAAATGTTCATTGGAACCGGGAGATCGCCATCTTCAACTGAAAAATAAGAGAATACAAACTTAGCCGAAAAATCATATCATTTAATTAAAAGATTTCTATCTTCAATGAACGTTTGAAAATAGTTCAGAACTGAGAAAAAATCCGCAAAAAAATTCGTTGGAACCGGGAGATCGACATCTTCAACTGAAAAATAAGAGAATACAAAATTAGTCTTAAAAATTATATCATTTAATATAAAGATTCGTTCCTTATAGAAAATTTAGAAAATATCCCGGAGCTCAGAAAAATCCCTTAAAATGTCTGTTGGAACTGGGAATCGACATCTTCAACGAAAAAATAAGAGACGATAAAATTAGGCCAAAATATCATATAATTTATTAAAAAGATCCCTAACTTCCTTAAAATGTATAAAAAGAGGCCAGAACTCTGAAAAATCCACAACAATGTACGTTGGATCCGGGAAATCGCCATTTTCAACTGAAAAATAAGAAAAGACAAAAATTAGGCTATAAAATCATATTAATTAATTTAAAGATTCATATCTTACAGAAAATGAATAAAATATCCTGGAGCTCGAAAAAAATCAGCACAAATGTCCATTGCAACGGGGAGATCTCCATTTTCAACTGTAAAATAAGAGAAGATAAATTTAGGCCAAAAATCATATTATTTAATAAAAAGATCTATAACTTCCAAAAAATATAGAAAAATAGTGCCGAGCTCAGAAGAATCGGCACAAATATCTGTTGGAACCAGGAGATCACCATTTTCAACTGAAAAATAAGAGAGGACGAAATTAGGCGAAAAAAATCATATCATTTAATAAAAATATCCATATTTTTAATAAATTGTAGAAAATAGCTCCAAGCTCAGAAAAAACTTCGAAAATGCATGTTGGACTGGGAGATCATCATCTTCAACTGGAAAATAAGAGAAGACAAAATTAGGACAAAATGATATCATTTAATAAAAAGATCAATATCTTCCAGAAAATGCAAAAAATAGCTCAGAGATAAGTAAAATACGCTAAAATATCCGTTGGAACAAATAGATCACCATCTTCAACAGAAAAATAAGAGAAGACAAAATTATGCCAAAAATCATATCGTTTTATAAAAATTATTCCAGAAAATATAGAAAATAGATCTTTGCTAAGTAAAATCTGCAAAATATCTGTTTGAACCGTGAGATCACCATTTGCTACTGAAAAATAAGAGAATACAAAATTAGGCTATAAAAATCATGTCATTGAATATAAAGATTCAGATCTTACAGAAAATGTAGGAAATAGCTTGGAGTTCAGAAACATCCGCAAAAACATCTGTTGAAACTGGGAGATCACCATCTTCTGCTAAAATATAAGAGAAGACTAAATTAGGCCAAAAAATCAAATGATTTAATAAAAAGATCCATATCTTCCAAAAAATGAAGAAAATAGCCTAGAGGTCAAAAACAATCTGCACAAATGTCCGTCGAAATTGGAAGATCGACATCTTGAGCTAAAAAAGAGAATACAAATTAGGCCAAAAAATCATATAATTCAATTAAATGATCCATTTCTTCCATAAAATGTAGAAAAATAGCTCCGAGCTCAGAAAAATCCACAAACATTTCCGTATCAACTAAAGAAGAGAAGACAAAATTAGGCTATAAAAATCATTCCATTTAATAAAAAGGTCCATATCTTACAAAAAATGTAGAAAATAGCCCGGTGCTCAGAAAAATCCTTTCAAATTTTCGTTGGAACCGAGATCGCAATCTTCAACTAAAAAATAGAAGACAAAATTAGGCCAAAAAATCATAACATTTAATAAAAGGTCCATATCTTCCAGAAAATGTGGGAAAATTGCCCAAAACTAAGAAAAATCCGGAAAAATATCCGTTGGAACCAGTAGATTGCCATCTTCATCTGAAAAAAATAAGAGAATGCAAACGTATGGTATAAAAATCATATCATTTAATAATAAGAAACATATCTTCCATAAAATGTAGAAAATAACACTAAGCTCAAGAAAAATAGCAAAAATGTCTGTTGTAACCGGAAGATCGCCATCTTCAACTGAAAAATAAGAGAAGACAACATTAAGCCAAGAATCATATCATTTAATAAGACGATCAATATCTTTCAAAAAATTTAGAAAATATCCACGATGTCAGATAAATCCGCAAAAATGTTCGTTAGAATTGGTAGGTCGCCATCTTATACTGAAAAATAAGAGAAGAAAAATTAGGCCAAAAATTCCTATATTTATTAAAAAGATTCATATCTTCCAAAAAAATTAAAAACTGCCCCGAGCTAAGAAAAATCTTCAAAAATGTCCGTTGCAACCGACAGATTGCCATTTTCAATTAAAAAATATGAGAAGAAAAAATTAGGCAACAAAAATCTTGTTATTTAATAAAGAGATCCATACCTTTAATAAAATATAAAAAATAGCCTGAAGCTCAGAAAAATCCACAAAAATATCCGTTGGAACTGGGATATCGCCATCTTCAATTGAAAAATATGAGAAGACAAAATTATGCTATAAAATCACATCATTTAATATAAAGAATCTTATCTTCCAAAAGTGTACAAAATAACCCTGAGCTCAGAAAAATCTGTAAAAATGTTTGTTGGAACCGGGAGATCTGTAAGAAGACGTATGCCATTGAGGCATTTATCCTAAGATTATCATCTAGTTCTAATAATAGTATGATATTAATTATTCTAAGTATGTATTCGTAGAATAATATACTTTAATTATTTCCTTAGACTTATAGTCAGGTCACTACTTATCCAGATGAAGATCTCGATTATGAGAAGTTAATGACCGATTAGAAACTTAAGTCTTAAACAGTTCATGGTCATAGATGTGTCGAGAATAGGATATCTACACATCGGTTAGACCATTGTGTCTTTGTCTTACCTTAGGGTAATGATGATCTCATAGTCATTCGACTTGGCGAAGTCGAAGACGAGACACATGTGAACTCATTAGAGAATGAGTTCACTGAACGACCAACTTAGAGTTATTAAATAGTTAAGCTTTAACTAGATGTCAATAATAACTCTAGAGTGATGATAGGCAAGCTGGTCATTAAGACATGAAGTCATAAGTACGAACCTGTGAATGGATAGTGTCACTTAGATCTATGATCTAGCTTCGAGGCTCAGCCTGCTGAAAGATCTTAGGTTGGGTGACACATGAAGCGTACGAGGGAAGTAGATGACTAAGATGAGATTCGTCTCTTCCGTTAAAGGGAAGTTAGTGTCACTGGATCAGTACGGTCTTTGTGTTAATCCTCGGCCGGGGTACGTTGTAGGATGTACAACGTAAATACAACAAAGACCGATGTTTACTGACCGATGCTGGCTAGTGGGGTTGAAAGTAAACCATACCCTAGGTCATGCAGAGACACAATCTTGACGAAGGGACTAAAACTACGGTATTCATCACTGACACAGTCAGAGTGATCTCGTCGACACGTTCGTTAATGGGTCGATCACGTAAGTATGATTCTGAAATAGGGACGACACATGCTGCTCGTGGTTACCGTCGCCTAGGTGTTTCGAGCCCCAACCTGTAGTAAGGTCAGGTTGTAGGGTTTCGCACCAAGTAGTATCCACGTCTCAGTAATAGGAAGAACGTTAAGAGGAATGCATTTGATGCAATAGAGTGATTTGGTTCACAAGTAAGTTGTGAACTTAAAAGCTAAAGAGTTTAGCATTTGGAACATATTAATACTTGGTATTAAATTGACTTAGATGCATGAAAACAAAGGGGACTTCTTGAGAAATCCACAGGAAGAAACCACGTCCAAATCAGAGCTCTAACGAGCCCAGAAACGCAAAAACAGCCGAGGAAAGGCCCTTATTGGGCTTGCAGGTCTGACTCGCACCTGGCGGGTCAGACCCGCCAGGAAATAGCTTGTTTGTGCTGTTTTTTAAGAAAAACGAAATTTAGAGTCTATTTTTGACAACTGAGGGGCCAAATGAAATCGCAATTGGACTCCTTTTTCCTATACGATCGTTGTCTCGAGATCTTCGATTTGACATGTTGTTTGAAGGTCGAAACTCGGAAATGGATTTATGGTGGATTTTAGAAGTTTTGACTTCTTATGAAATCAACCCTATTACGCCATATTATTATCCCACATTGCTCGTGGTAAAAGGGGAGGGGCCGGCTCCCAATATAAATAGGGGTTGGCCCTCTCATTGAAACCTGCATCAAGTCTAAAATTTGTGAAGCTCCTGATTTTTGAAACCTGCATCTAGACTTAAATCATTCTTCCTCTCTAGTTCTTTCTATTCTCCAGTCGGGTCCTAGCAAGACTACGAGGAGGTTTGGATTGGATCCAGACGTCTTTGACGCGGGTCTGCTCAAGTGAAACTTTCTTCGGCAAGTGATCGGTTCGAAGGCGGCTCGGGTAGATCGACTCAGAGGCGGCTCGGGTAGTTCGGTTCGAGGGCACATGGCAGCTCGGTTACAATAAGCGAAAGAAGGTGGTGCGGTACATCTTGCCTGTCCCAAGGCCAAGATTCTGAGTATATTAATTAGTAGCTTTTTAGTAAAATTTTAATAATGTCGCAGTAGGCTTGATCCCTCTTGGGGTGGTCAGATCCACCCCAAGTTGGCATAGATCTTGGCGAGGTTCTGGCTCGCCTTAGGGTTTGCTAAAAATGTTTAGCATGTTTAATGTTTTTCTGATGTGCTTGTTTTCCATCTGTAGTCCGTCCGACGTAGGACGTGCACAGATTTGAGTCCTAAGGGTCTGCCAAAACCCTTCTGTGGTATCGGAGCCTAGGTTTGCTTGATCTTAAGCCTGCGACGTTATTTTAATTACTAAAATTGCTTACTTTTGACCATATAGATTTTTAACATTAAAAATCAGTTTCAACATTTTAAAAAAATTGTTTTTAAAATGTTTTACAGCGTATGTAACTTTAAGAAATTTTTAATTCCATGAGAAAATTTGATTTCTTATAATTACATAAAATTTTAAAGATTCTTTGACGTGATAATATAATCTTATAAATGTTTTAATGCGGTATAATCAGTTTCAACATTTTTAAAAATTGTTTTTAAAATTTTTTAAAGTATATGTAACTTTAAGAAATTTTTTAATTTCATGAGATGTTATTAAAATTTGATTTCTTATGATTACATAAAGTTTTAAAGATTGTTTTACGTGATAATATAATTTTAAAAATGTTTTAATGATTTTAAATGTTTAGGTTTATAATTAAAAATTATTTGATAATCTTTATGAAACCTATTTTTATGAGATAAAAGGTTTCAAGCTTTTAAAATCATATCTTTCAATTTAAATGTTAAATTTGAAGATTGGCAAGTTAATTTTATTTATTTGTTAGATATTTTAGCTTGCATGTTCTCTTTAAATGTCACATATTTGTACCTTATTTTATGTGATATTAGTTGATGTTAATGGACTTGATGTATAATTTAAATTTTTCATGAACCCTCTTTAGGTTAGCCGTTACCTCTTTAAAATTTTATAAGATAAATTTTAAATTGTGACATGCTATGTTTTAATGAAAACTTACAACTTTTAATCCTAATTCTCGATTATGGTAGTCCTCTTTAATTGACAATTATTATTTTAAATCGTTTTAAATAAAAATTCTCTTTTAATGATTACTATATTAAAATGTTGTAAGTAATTTATTAAAATCCTAATAAAGATTAGGGTAGCACGATGAACGAACAAACCATATAGTTGATAAGGATCTAATAAAAGCTATTTAAAAAATCTATAAAATTTTGAATTTTAAGGATCCACTAGTTGATAACGATTAACTTGTATTAATAAAAGCTTTTTTAGTTGATGGACGAACATAAGATTGATAAGTCTCCTTCAATGGATCATGATGTCGGTCAATGTGCTTGGCTAAGTTTGCTGGATCACCCTAGCTAGACTAGGGGTTAAGTGGTCATGGCTTAGTCAATTCCATGGCCACGTCCGCTGGACCGCAAAGAGTCGAATCATGACTGTGTAAGTCCATCGACTATACCTAAGTCAAATACGATAATAATCTTGTTCAAGAGAAATCGTAACCCTCCTTATTTTAGGAGTTGGTGACTGTAGGACCCATGTTCCAGTTGTTGAGCTACACTCGAGCTGTGACATGGCAACCTTATAGAAACCGACTTCTTAAATACACATGACGAGATCTTGACTTGACCCAAACCGTCGTGTCATGAATACACCGAGCGTCGACGTAAGTTGAGCCAATGATGTAGTCTAGACTTATACCCAAACCGTCGTGCCGTGAATACACCGAGCGCTGGCATAAGTTGAGTCATTGGTGCAAGTTTAGTCCTGACCCAAACCGACGTGTCGTGCATACACTGAGCGGCGGTGTAAGTCAGGCTGGACGGGAAAACAAGGGTCTGACTAGGCTAATCATTGTGATTTGGATGAGCACACTCATGATCATAAATGACTAGGGGTAAAACTCATATGGATTCATATTTATATGATTGATGAAGAGTTCGTCTACCGACTGCATAGTCGGACAACTTGTTGAGCTACACTCAAGGTTGTCAGACTCAGGGTAGTCGGATCCCTCTCCCACAAATATTTTATATAATAAATTGTTTATTATTATGGCTTTAATTCTTAAAATTAGTGGGAGATATAGTTTAATAAAAACCATTTAAACTGTAAAACGAACATATGCTAATTAAATATCTATTTAAATGCAGAATAGAGTCGGGTCTGAAGTACATGATTGAAAAGAACGTGATTGACGGGACTAACTATAAAGAGTGGCTAAAGAATATTAAGTTAGTCCTCTCACTAGCTGGGATAGGACATGTGATGTTCGAGGACGCTCTGGAGAAGCCTGACAAAGATGCAACCCACGAACAAAAGGAAGTCTATAAGCAGTACCAGAGGGATGTCGAGAAGGTCAGGTGTCTTACTCTGGCTTCAATGAACAACGACCTGCAAAGGAAGCACGAATATTTAGATGTTCAAAGAATGCTTCTGAATGCAGAGGAGGTGTATGGCAAGTGGTCAAGAGCTGCCAAGTTTAAAGCCACGAGCAACCTCTGGGGAACTAAGATGGAGACGGGCCCCGTACAAGATCATGTCATCAAGATGATCGGGTACGTGGAAGATGCTGCCCAGTTGAGTTTTGTCCTCGACAATGGTATGGCCGTGGACATCATCCTAAAATATTTAACCCCAGACTTCAAACAATTCATTACTGGTTTCATCATGAACAGTATTGAAACAGATCTTCCTGGTCTCCTCAACATGCTTAGGCAGTTTGAAGAGATCGAGAGGAAACCGACTATGTTGGTTGTTGGCTCTGCTTCTTCAGACTAGCCGAAAGGTAAAGGTAAGAAGAGGTAGGTCCTACAACCATCCAAGGTGAAGAAGGGGAAGAAGACAAAGGGCCGTCGAAATCCGAATGTTTTCACTACCACAAGATAGGCCACTAAAAGAGGAACTGCAAGGTGTACCTTACAGAAAAGAAAAAGGGGCACACTGATGCCTCTACCTTGGGTACAAAATTCCTTTTTAATAAAGCATAAAATTTCCATAAATTCTTTGTTACATGGTATGAGACACTAAGACATCTGTGTATTGTATACAGGTGGCTGATAACAAAGCAGAGGATGGAAGAAGTTCCATGGAAGGTCGGTATCAGAGTTATCGTTGCTGCTGGGACCGTACAAGGACTTCGAGAGATATGATGAAGAAGCGATCGATAATTTTCTTATTTTGAATAAAATGTATCGATGCAATGTTTATCTCGATAAACAAGTTTGGTTCATTTTTATGAATCCATTGTTAAATGATATCTGGGAAAATGTGCTTTGTTAAAAATTAAGATTTATTGTGAATGGCTGATTGTTATGGATAAGACTGTCTGTCCTGGTGTGCATAAATTCTTGAGTTGTCATGCAAAGCTTCTGACTCAATTTAATTGTTTAGGAGTTGACGATATTTTATAGCCAATCAATAGTTACATGTAGGTTCCAGGAGCGTAAAATTGGATATGATCCAAATTATACGCAAGTCAAGATTAATTGTTAATCAAACTACATTTGATACCTTAAAAGAAATAGATTAAATGTAGCTAAAGGAAAGAACAGTGTAGGGTGTTTGACAGAGTAAGTCAGTATCAAGACTCCTATAAACGGGTTTTGACATTACTCATTCGTCAAACCAACCTGACACAGGAATGTTCCTATTCAGCACTTCTAAATGGTTACACTTAATAAATATTCTAAATATGATTTGGATATTTCAGTCGAAGTGTTTAACCAAACAGTTCTCAAAGTCAGTGGGAACTAGTATATAATTTGATTCCGTCTCGGACTAAGTAAAAGGTTTTCAAACTTATTAAATCGTCTATATGCAACATTAAATCAAAATAGTTTTGATTGTGTCAAGCATATAGAGACTTATGGTGTCACTTATGTACTAGACATAATTGACACAAAAATAATTGGAATGAGCCATGACTGACTTGGAGAAACGATACTACATCATATTGTATGAGCTAAATTGTTTGCCATACAAAGGGAAAAAATTGTTGGATAGGATCCAAAGCAGTTTCGAAGGATCAACATGGTGTGATAAAAAATGATGTAGGACTCCATTAAAAACCAAATAGATACACGTTGGCAAATCCATTCTTAGGTTTGACATATGAATGTCCAAAGTGACTGATATGCTATAGCGGTATGAGATACCGAGGTTAATAGCCTAAGTGCAAGTGGGAGATGTAGGAAGACGTATGCCCTTGAGGCATTTATCCTAAGATTATCATCTCATTCTAATAATAATATGGTATTAATTATCCTAAGTATGTATTCGTAGAATAATATACTTAGATTATTTCCTTAGACTTATAGTCAGGTCACTACATATCCAGATGAAGATCTCGATTATGAGAAGTTAGTGACCGATTAGAAACTTAAGTCTTAAACGGTTCATTGTCATAGATGTGTCGAGAATAGGATATCGACACATCGGTTAGACCATTGTGTCTTTGTCTTACCTTAGGGTAATGATGATCGCATAGTCATTCGACTTGGCGAAGCCGAAGACGAGACACATATGGTTATTAGAGAATGAGTTCACTGAACGACCAACTTAGAGTTATTAAATGGTTAAGCTTTAACTAGACTGTCAATAATAACTCTAGAGTGATGATAGGCAAGCTGGTCCTTAAGACCTGAAGTCATCAGTACGAACCTGTGAATAGATAGTGTCACTTAGATCTATGATTTAGCTTCGAGGCTCAGCCAGCTGAAAGATCTTAGGTTGTGTGACACATGAAGCTTACGAGGGAATTAGATGACTAAGACGTGATTCGTCTCTTCTGTTAAAGGGAAGTTAGTGTCACTGGATCAGTACGGTCTTTGTGTTAATCCTCGGCTGGGGTACGTTGTAGGATGTACAACGTAAATACAACAAAGACCGATGTTTACTGACCGATGCTGGCTAGTGGGGTTGATAGTAAACCATACCCTAGGTCATGCAGAGACACAATCTTGACGAAGGGACTAAAACTGCGGTATTCATCACCGACACAGTCAGAGTGACCACGTCGACACGTTCGTCAATGGGTCGATCACGTAAGTGTTATTCTGAAACAGGGACGGCGCCTGCTGCTCGTGGTTACCGTCGTCTTGGGGTTTCGAGTCATAATCTGTAGTAGGGTCAGGCTGTAGGGTCTCACACCGAGTAGTATCCACATCTTCGTTATAGGAAGAACGTTAAGAGGAATGCATTTGATGCAATAGAGTGATTTGTTTCACAAGTAAGTTGTGAACTTAAAAGCTAAAGAGTTTAGCATTTAGGACATATTAATAATTGGTATTAAATTGACTTAGATGAATGGAAACGAAGGGGACTTCCTGAGAAATCCACTGGAATAAACCGCGTCCAGATTGGAGCTCTAACAAGCCCAGAAACGCAAAAACAGCCGAGGAAAGGCCCTTATTGGGCTTGCAGGTCTGACTTGCACCTGGCGGGTCAGACCCACCAGGAAATAACTGGTTTGTGCTGTTTTTTTGCGAAAACGATATTTGGAGTATATTTTTGATAATTGAGGGGTCAAATGAAATCGGAATTGGATTCCGTTTTTCCTATGCGATCGTTGTCTCGAGATCTTCGATTTGACAGGTTGTTTGAAAGTCGAAACTCAGAAATGGATTTATGGTGGATTTTAGAAGTTTGGACTTCTTATGAAATTAACCCCATTATGCCATATTATTGTCCCACATTGCTCGTGTTAAGAGGGAGGGGCCGGCTCCCTATATAAATAGGGGTTAGCCCTCCTCATTGAAACCTGCACCAAGTCTACAATTTGTAAAGCTCATGATTTTTGAGCACACACGATCTAGACTTAAATCATTCTTCCTCTCTAGTTCTTTCTATCCTCCAGTCGGGCCTTAGCAAGACTACGAGGAGGTTTGGATTGGATCCAGACGTCTTTGATGCGGGCCTACTCAAGTGAAACTTTCTTTGGCAAGTGATCGATTCGGAGGCGGCTCGGGTAGATCGGCTCAGAGGCGGCTCGGGTAGTTCGGTTCAAGGGCACAAGGCGGCTCGGTTACAAGGAGCGAAAGAAGGTGGTGCGGTACATCTTGCCTGTCCCAAGCCAAGATTCAGTGTATGTTAATTAGTAGCTTTTTAGTATAATTTTAATAATGTCGCAGTAGGCTATATCTCTCTTGGGGTGGTCAGATCCACCCCAAGTTGGCATAGATCTTGGCGAGGTTCTGGCTCGCCTTAGGGTTTCCTAAAATGTTTAGCATGTTTAATGTTTTTCTGATGTGCTTGTTTTCCCTCTGTAGTCCGTTCGATGTAGGACGGGCACAGATTTGAGCCCTAAGGTTCTGTCAAAACCCTTCAAGATCGCCATCTTCAACTGAAAAATAAGAGAAGATAAATTTAGACCAAAATATCATATCATTTAATAAAATGATACATATCTTCCAAAAAAGTGGAGAACAGTTCAGAACTCAAAAAAAATCCGCCAAAATGTTCATTGGAACGGGGAGATCGCCATTTTCAACTGGAATATAAGAGCAGACAAAATTAGGCGAAAATAAAATCATTTAATAAAAATATCCATATCGTCTAGAAAATTTAGAAAATAGCCCCGAGGTCAGAATAATCCGCAAAAATATCCGTTGGAATCGAGAGATCGTCATCTTCAGCTGAAAAATAAGAGAAAACAAAATCTGTCCAAAAAATCATATCATTTAATAAAAAGATCCATAACATCCCAAAAATGTAGAAAAGTAACCCCGAGCTTAGAAAAATCTGCAAAAATGTCCCTTTGACCCGGCAGATTACCATCTTTAGCTAAAAAAAATTAGAGACGACAAAGTTTGTTATAAAAATCGTATCATTTAATATAAATATCCATATCTTATAGATAATGTAGAAATATTCTGGAGCTAAAACAATCCGAACAAATGTAAATTGGAACCGGGAGATCGCCATCTTCAATTGAAAAAAGAGTACACAAAATTGAGCCAAAAATCATACCATTTAATTAAAATATCCAAATCTTCTAGAAAAGTTAGAAAAGTAGTCCCAAGCTAAGAAAAATCCATAAAAATGTCGGTTGGAATGAGTAGATCGCCATCTCCAACTGAAAAAATAAGAGATGACAAATGTAGGCTATAAAAATCATATAATTTAATAAAAATACTTATTTTTCATAAAATATAGAAAGTAGTACCGAACTCATAAAAATCCGCAAAAATGTTCGTTGGAACCGGGAGATCACATTCTTCAACTGAAAAAATAAGAGAAGACAAAATTAGGTCAAAAATCATATCATTTAATAAAAGATACATATAACCCAGAAAATTTAGAAAATAGCCCCGAGGTCAGAATAATACACAAAAATGTCCGTTGGAACCGGGAGATCGCCATCTTCAACTTAAAAATAAGAGAAGACAAATTTAGACGATAAAAATCATATCATTTAATATAAATTTCCAAATCTTCCAGAATATGTAGAAAATAGACTGGAGCTCAGAAAAATCCGCTAAATTTTTTTCCGTTGGAACCGAGAGATCTCCATCTTCAACTGAAAAAAATAAGAGAAGACAAAACGTAAGCTATAAAAATCGTAAAATTTAATAAAAAGTTCTATATTTTTCCATAAAATATTGAAAATAGCACCGAGCACAAAAAAGTCTGCAAAAATTTACGTTGGAACCGAGAAATCGCCATCTTCAACTGAAAAATAAAAAAAAAGACAAAATTAGGGTATAAAAATCGTTTCATTCAACATGAAGATTCATATCTTACAGAAAATGTAGAAACTATTTCTGAGTTCAAAAAAAATTTCAAAAATGTTTGTTGGAACCAGGAGACCGTCATCTTGGTTTGAAAAATAGAGAAGACAAAATTAGGCCAAAAATGTCCCATTTCATAAAAAGATCAATATCTTTCAGAAAATATAGAGAAACAGACTCAAACTAAGAAAAAAACCGAAAAATGGCCATTGGAACCGACAAAATAAATGAAGGCAAACATAGGCTATAAAATTCATATCATTTATAAAAATGTAGAAAATAGCACCGACCTTATAAAAATCCGTAAAAATATCATTTGGAATAGGGAGATTCCATCTACAACTAAAAATAAGAGAATACAAAATTAGGCGAAAAATCATATCATTAATAATAAGATCCATATCTTCCAGAAAATTTAGAAAATAGTCCAGAGGTCAGAATACTACGTAAAATGTCTATTAGAAACAGGAGATCGCTATCTTCAACTGAAAAATAAAAGAAGACAAAATTTGGCCAAAAATCATATCCTTTAATAATAAGATCCATAGCTTCTCGAAAATGTAGAAAAATAGCACCAAGCTCAGAAAAATCCACAAAAATGTCCCTTGGAACAGTGAGATCGACATCTTCAACTAAAAAAATAAGAGATTACAAAATCAGGTTATAAAAATCATTTCATTTAATATAAAGATTCATATTGTACAAAAATATTGAAAATAGCCCGAAGCTCAAAAAAATATGCACAAATGTCCATTGGAACCATGAGATCCCCATCTTCAAATTAAAAAAGAGAAGAAAAAATTAGGCCAAAAAATAATATCATTCCATAAAAAGATATATATCTTCCAAAAGTGTAGAAAAATAGTCTCAAGCTAATAAAAATCTGCAAAACTGTCCGTTGAAACCGAGAGACCGCCATCTTGAACTGAAAAAAATAAGTGAATACAAATGTAGGCCATAAGAATCATATTATTTAATAAAAAGTTCTATATCTTCAATAATATGTAGGAAATAGCACCAAGCTTAAAACAATACGCAATGGAACCAGGAGATCACCATCTTCAACAGAAAAATAAGAGAATACAAAATTAGACTATAAAAATCATATCATTTAATAAAAATATCCATAACTTTTCGAAAATTTAGAAATTATTCCGGAGCTCAGAAAAATCTGCAAAAATGTTCATTAAAACTGGGAGATCGCCATCTTTAACTTAAAAATAAGAGAATAAAAAATTAGGTCAAAAAATCATATCATTTAATTAAAAGATATATAACTTCCTGAAAATGTTGAAAAATAGCCCGAGCTTAGAAAAATCGAAAATAATGTCCGTTGGAACCGGGAGATCGCCATTTTCTACTGAATGATAAGAGAATGCAAAATTAGGTTATAAAAATCATATCATTTAATATAAAGATTCATATCATTCAGAAAATGTAGAAAATAGCTCTAATCTCAGAAAAGTCCGAAACAATATCCGTTGGAACAGTGAGATCGCCATCTTCAACTGAAAAATAAAAGACGACAAAATTAGGTCAAAAATAATATCATTTAGTAAAAAGATACATACATGCCATAAAATGTAGAAAATAGCACCGAGCTCAGAAAAATCTGCACAAATGTCCGTTGGAATCGGAAGATCGCAATATTGCACTGAAAAATAAGAGAAGACAAAATTAGACCAAAAATCATTTCCTTTAATAAAAAGATTCATATCTTTCAGAAATGTAGACAAAAAGTCCCAAGCAAAAAAAGTTCGCAAAAATGTCCCTTGGAACCGATAAATAGCAATCTTCACCTAAAAAATAAGAGAAGAAAATGTAGGCAATAAAAATCATCTCATTTAATAAAAAGAACTTATCTTCCATAAAATATAGAAAACAGCACCGAGCTTAGAAAAATCAGCAAAAAATATCAGTTAGAACCGGGAGATCGCCATCTTCAATTAAAAATAAGAGAAGGCAAAATTAGGCCAAAAATCAAATCATTTAATAAAAAGATCCATGTCTTCCAGAAAATTTAGAAAATAGCCTCGAGGTCAGAAAAATCCGGAAAAATATCCATTGGAACCAGATTGCCATCTTCAGCTGAAAAATAAGAAAAGACCAAATTCGGCCAAAAAATCACAGTTAATGAAAAGATCCTTAACTTCTCGAAAATGTAGAAATATAGCCCCGAGCTCAGAAAAATCCGCAAAATGTCTGTTGGAACCGAGAGATCGCCATCTTCAGCTGAAAAATAAGAGAAGACAAAATTATGCTATAAAAATAATATCATTAAATATAAATAACCATATCTTATAGATAATGTGGAAAATAGCCCGGAGCTCAAAAAACCGCACAAGTGTAAATAGGAATCGAGAGATCGCCATCTTCAACTGAAAAAAGAGAAGACAAAATTAGGCCAAAAAATCATATCATTTAATTAAAATATCCATATCTTTCGAAAAGTAAGAAAAATAGTCACAGGCTAAGAAAAATCTGCAAAAATGTCTGTTGGAACTGGTAAATCGCCATCTTCAACTAAAAAATAAGAGAAGACAAATTAGGCTATAAAAATTATATCATTTAATAAACAGAACCTTTTCTTTCATAAAATATAAAAAATAGCACCGAGCTAATAAACATTTTCAAAAATGTCCGTTTGAACCAGGAGATCGCCATCTCTAACAGAAAAATAAGAGAAGAAAAAATTATGCCAAAAACCATATCATTAAATAAAAAGATACATATATTCATGAGGTCAGAATAATACGCAAAAATGTTCGTTAGAACTGGAATATCGTCATCTTCAACTTAAAAATAAGAGAAGACAAAATTAGGCCATAAAAATCATATCTTTTAATATAAAGATCCATATCTTCCAGAATATATAGAAAATAGCCTAGAGCTCAGAAAAATCCGCCAAAATTTCCGTTGGAACCGAGAGATCGCCATCCTTAACTAAAAAAAGAGAAGGCAAATGTAGGCTATAAAAATCATATCAATTGATAAAAAGTTCTATATCTTCCATAAAATGTAGAAAATGGCACTGAACTCAAAAAATCCGTAAAAATATTCGTTGGAACCGGGAGATCGCTATCTTCAACTGAAAAATAAGAGAAGACAAAATTAGGCTATAAAATCATATCATTTAATATAAAGATTCATATCTTTCATAAAAGGCAGAAAGTAGCTCTATGCTCCGAAAAATCTGCAAAAATGTTCGTTGGAACCGGGAGATCGTCATCTTCATCTGAAAAATAGAGAAGACAAAAATTAGGCCAAAAAATCATATTATTTCATAAAAGTTTCAATATCTTTTAGAAAAAGTAGAAAACCCGACTCAAGCTAAGAAAAATCTGCAAAAACATCCATTGGAACCGGGAGATTGCCATCTTCAACAGAAAAACTGAAAAAAAATAAGTGAAGACAAATGTAGGCTATAAAAATCATAACATTTATAAAAATGTAGAAAATAGCATCGAGCATATAAAAATCCACAAAAATGTATGTTGTTACAGGGAGATCGTCATCTTCAACTAAAAAATAATAGACGAGAAAATTATTTCAAAAATAATAACATTTAATAAAAAGACCATATCGTCTAGAAAATTTAGAAAATAGTCTCAGATCAGAATAATACGCATAATGTCCGTTAGAAATGGGAGATCACTATTTTTAACTGAAAAATAAAAGAAGACAAATTTAGGCCAAAAATCATATCATTTAATAAAAAGATCCATAACTTCTCGAAAATGTAGAAAAATAGCTCCGAGCTCAGAAAAATCAGCAAAAATATCCCTTGGAACTGAGAGATCACCATATTCAACTGAAAAATAAGAGAAAACAAAATTGGTTATAAAAATCATATTATTTAATATACAAAACTCATATTATAAAAAATATTATATAGCCCAGAGCTCTAAAAAATCAGCACAAATGTCCACTGGGACCGGGACATCGCCATCTTTAAATTTAAAAAAAGAAGACAAAATTAGGCCAAAAAATCATATCATTTCATAAAAGGAGATACATATCTTACACAAAATGCAGAAAAATAGTCTCAAGCAAAGAAAAATATGCAAATATGTCCGTTGAAACTGGGAGACCACCATCTTCTACTAGAAAAATAAGAGAATACAAACAAAGACTATAAAAATCATATTATTTAATAAATAAATATGTATATATAATATAATGTAGAAAATAGCATCGAGTTTAAAAACGTAAAATTGTCTGTTGGAATCGGAAGATCGCCATTTTTAAGCGAAAAATAAGAGAATGCAAAATTAGGATAAAAAATCATATCATTTAATAAAAAGATCCATAACTTCTCAAAACTTTAGAAAATATCTCTGAGCTCAGAAAAATGCGTAAAAATGTTCATTGAAACCGGAAGATCGCCATCTTCAACTGAAAAAATAATAGAAGAAAAAATTAGGTCAAAAAATCATATCATTTAATAAAAAGATCCATAACTTCCTGAAAATGTAAAAAAATAGCCCCGAGCTCAGAAAAATCGACAAAATGTCCGAGAGATCGCCATCTTCAACTGAATAATAAAAGAAGATAAAATTAGGTTATAAAAACCAAATCATTTAATAAAAATATTCAGATCGTACAGAAAATGAAGAAAATAGCTTGGAGCTCAGAAAAATCCGAAAAAAATATCTGTTGGAACTGGAAGATCGACATCTTCAACTGAAAAATAAAAGAAGATAAAATTAGCCCAAAAATCACCTCATTTAATAAAAAGATACATGTCTGCCATAAAATGTAGAAAATAACACCGAGCTCAAAAAATTCTGCACAAATGTCTGTTGGAAAAAAGAGAAGACAAAATTAGGCCAAAAATTCATATCATTTAATAAAAAGATTCAAATCTTCCAGAAAAAGTAAAAAAATGTCCCAAGCTAAGAAAAAACTTCAAAAATGTCTGTTGCAACTGGGAGATCGCCATATTCAACTAAAAAATATGAGAAGACAAAATTAGGCTACAAAAATCATGTCATTTAATAAAGAGATCAATATCTTTAATAAAATGTAGAAAATTGCCCAGATCTCAGAAAAACACGCAAAAATGTCCGTTGGAATTGGGATATCGCCATCTTCAACTGAAAAATATGAGAAGACAAAATTAGACTATAAAATCATATCATTTAATATAAAGATTCTTATCTTCCAGAAAGTGTACAAAATAACCCCGAGCTCAAAAAATCCGCAAAAATGTCCGTTGGAACCGGGAGATCGCCATCTTCAACTAAAAAAAATAAGAGAAGACAAATTTAGGCCAAAATATCATACCATTTAATAAAATGATACATATCTTCCAAAAACGTGGAAAATATCCTGGAACTCAAAAAATACGCAAAAATGTCCGTTGGAACCTGGAGATCGACATCTTCAACTGGAATATAAGAGAAGAAAAAATTATGCCAAAATATCACATCATTTAATAAAATGATGCATATCTTCCAAAAATTGGAAAATAGTCCGAAGCTCAGAAAACATCCGCATAAATGCATGTTGGAACCGGGAGATCGCCATCTTAAACTGAAAAAGTAATAGAAGAAAAAATTAGGTCAAAAAACCATATCATTTAATAAAAAGATCCATAACTTCCCGAAAATGTTAAAAAATAGCCCCGAGCTCAGAAAAAACGACAAAAATGTCCGAGAGATCGTCATCTTCAACTAATAATAAAAGAAGATAAAATTAGGTTATAAAAACCAAATCATTTAATAAAAATATTCAGATCGGACAAAAAATGTAGAAAATAGCTTGGAGCTCAGAAAAATCCGAAAAAAATATCCGTTGGAACTAAAAGATTGACATCTTTAACTGAAAAATAAAAGAAGATAAAATTAGCCCAAAAATCACCTCATTTAATAAGAAGATACATGTCTGCCATAAAATGTAGAAAATAACACCGAGCTCAAAACAAATCCGCACAAATGTCTTTTGGAAAAAAGGGAAGACAAAATTAGGCCAAAAATTCATATCATTTAATAAAAATATTCATATCTTCCAGAAAAAGTAAAAAAATGTCCCAAGCTAAGAAAAATCTTCAAAAATGTCTGTTGCAACTGGGAGATCGCCATATTCAACTAAAAAAATATAAGAAGACAAAATTAGGCTACAAAAATCTTGTCATTTAATAAAATGTAGAAAATAGCCTGGATCTCAGAAAAACACGCAAAAATGTCTGTTGGAACTGGGATATCGCCATCTTCAACTGAAAAATATGAGAAGACAAAATTAGACTATAAAATCATATTATTTAATATAAAGATCCTTATCTTCCAAAAAGTGTATAAAATAACCTCGAGCTCAAAAAAATCCGCAAAAATGTCAGTTGGAACCAGGAGATCGCCATCTTCAACTAAAAAAAATAAGAGAAGACAAATTTAGGCCAAAATATCATACCATTTAATAAAATGATACATATCTTCCAAAAACGTGGAAAATAGCCTGGAACTCAAAAAATACGCAAAAATGTCCGTTGGAACCTGGAGATCGACATCTTCAACTGGAATATAAGAGAAGACAAAATTATGCCTAAATATCATATCATTTAATAAAATGATGCATATCTTCCAAAAAATTGGAAAATAGTCCGGAGCTCAGAAAACATCCGCATAAATGCCTATTGGAACCGCGAGATCGCCATCTTAAACTGAAAAATAAGAGAAGACAAAATTAAGCCAAGAAATCATTTTATTAATAAAAATATCGACATCTTTAACTGGAATATAAGAGAAGACAAATTTAGGCCATGCAAATCATATCAATAATAAAAAGGTCCATATCTTTCATAAAATGTAGAAATTAGCACCGAGCTCAGAAAGTGACATATAAAAATATTATCGGTTGAAGACGGAGATATCCTAGTTACAATGGACATTTTTATAGATGAAGATGGTGATTTCCCTGTTCCGAATTTTTTCTTCTCTAATATTTCAGTTGAAAATGCTGATTTCTCAGTTTCAACTAACATTTTTACCTAATTTTGTCTTCTCTGATATGATTTAATAAAACGATTCATATCTTTCAGAAAAATGAAAAATAACCCAAAGCTCAGAAAAATCCGCAAAAATGTCCATTGGAACCGGGAGATCGCAATCTTCAATCAAATTATAAGAGAGGGACAAAATAAGACCAAAAATCATTTTATTTAATAAAAAGATCGCCATCATCAACTGAAAAATAAGAGAAGACAAAATTAGGCAAAAAAATTATATCAATTAATATGAAGATCCTTATCTTCCAGAAAAATATGGAAAATAGCCCCGAGCTTAGCAAAATACGGAAAAAATTCCGTTGGAAACGGGAGATCGCCATCTCCAACTGAAAAATAAGAGAAGACAAAATTAGGCCATAAAAATCATATCAATTTATATTAAGATCCATATCTTATAGAAAATGTAGAAAATAATAGCTCAGAGCTCAGAACAATCCGTAAAAATGTCTATTGGAACCGGGAGATCGCCATCTTCATCAGAAAAAATAAGAAAAGACAAAATTAGGCTATTAAAATCATATCATTTAATATAAAGATCCATATCTTGCAGAAAATGTAGAAAATAGCCTGGAGCTCAAAAAAAATCCGCAAAAATGTCCTTGGAATTGGGATATCGCCATCTTCAACTGAAAAATATGAGAAGACAAAATTAGGCTATAAAAATCAAATCATTTAATATAAAGATTCTTATCTTCCATAAAGTGTACAAAATAACCTCGAGCTCAAAAAAATCCCGCAAAAATGTCTGTTGGAACCAGGAGATCACCATATTTAACTAAAAAAATAAGAGAATATAAATTTAGGCCAAAATATCATATCTGTTATGAATCAACTACTGTGGGAGGAGCCCACAACCCTTTATTTATAGGCAGGATAGGAGAGTAGAAAGATAAGATACATAGATATGGGCAAATCTCAAACGCTCTTTAACTCCCCCTGATTTGTACTAGTGACTCTGCTCATGAATACTTCTGGATTCTGAGCATCACAGGGGGGGTGGATACTTTAGTATCCAGAGTTGATGTGATTTGCCTCGTTAAAACCTTTGGATATGGAAAACCCAGTGGGAAAAAACCATAGCTAAGGGAAAAAAGTACAAATTCCCCCAACTCCCCCTGATCTGTAAAAGCTCTTAGGCTTTCAGATCTCTTAGGCTTATTTCATCACTCCTGTTTACAACATTCCGCGAAAATATACACAGATTACAAAGGTATCACAATTAAGCAGCTGCTGAATCCAGAACCTCTGGAGAGGTGTGCTAAGTATCGTCGCCTCTGATGTGGTCTTCAGATTATGTGGTCAGCTCCACAATACCAGCATCTATCCCAATCGTCACTGGGATGTGATGCACCAGCAGGCGTCCTCAAATACACTATTAGCATGGTGAGGAACTCGAAATGATAGGATGATGTTGCCTTCATAAGTTGCTTTGCAGATCTGCAGTAGATGACCATCCCACTATATGTACCTATTCTGTGATTTCTCAGTACAGGGACCGAACCTGTAACCTGCATTTGCATA
>CM061136.1:70514814-70702543 GCA_030789695.1 Scilla litardierei
AAGCCAAACTGATGTTATAAAAATCTTATCATTTAATGAAAACATCCATCTCTTAAAATGACTCCGAGCTCAAAAACATCTACAACAAATGTCCGTTGAAACCGGGTGATCGCTATCTTCAACTGAAAAATAAGAGAAGACAAAATTATGTCAAAAATCATATCATTTAATAAAAAGATCAATGTCTTTTAGAAATTGTAGAAAATAATCTCACGGTCAGAAAATTCCGCAAAAATGTCCGATTGAACAGGGAGATCGCCATGGTCAAATGAAAAATAAGAGAAGACAAACTTAGTTTATGAAAATAATAAAATTTAATAAAAAGATCCATTAAATGTCTTTTGTAACTGGGAGATCGTCATCTTCAACTGAAAAATAAGAGAAGATAAACTTAGGGTATAATAATCATATCATTTAATAAAAGGATTCATGTATCCAATAAAATGTAGAAAATAGCCACGAGCTCAGAAAAATACCTAAAATGTCTGTTGGAATCGAGAGATCGACATCTTCAACAAAAAAATAAAAGAAGACAAAATTAGGCTATAAAAATCATAAGATTTAATAAAAAGATTCATATCTTACAGAAAATATAGAAATTATAGCGTAGCTTAGAAAAATCCTGCAAAAATGTCCGTTGAAACCGGTAGATCGCCATCTTCAATGAAAAAAATAAGAGAAGACCAAATTAGGCCAAAAATATATCTTTTAAAAAAGATACATATCTTCGAGAAAATGTAGAAAAATAGCCCCGAGCTCAGAAAAATCACAAAAATGTCCGTTGGAATCGAAAGATCGTCATCTTCAACTAAAAAAAATAAGAGAAGACAAAATTAGATTACAAAAGCATATTATTTGATAAAAATATCTATACATTCAATAAAA
The DNA here is from genome assembly GCA_030789695.1 of Scilla litardierei. Classification (NCBI taxonomy): domain Eukaryota; kingdom Viridiplantae; phylum Streptophyta; class Magnoliopsida; order Asparagales; family Asparagaceae; genus Scilla; species Scilla litardierei. Next base: position 70,515,700 of record CM061136.1, read on the forward strand.
TGAAGAAAATAACGCCGAGCTCAGAAAAATCAGTATAAATTTCCGTTGTAACTGGGAGATCGCCATCTTCAACTGAAAAATAAGGGAAGACAAAATTAGGCTATAAAAATCCTATAATTTAATATTAAGATAATATCTTACAGAAAATATTAAAAATTTCCCGTAGATCAGAACAATCCGCGAAAATGTCTGTTGGAACCTTGACATCGCCATCTTCATCAGAAAAATAAGAGACGACAAAATTAGGCCAAAAATCATATCGTTTTATAAAAAGAAACATATCTTCTAGAAAATGTTGAAAATCGCCCCGGAGGACAGAGAAATCCGCAAAAATATCCTTTGGAACAGGGTGATCATCATCTTCAATTGAAAAATAAGGGAAGACAAACTTAGGCTATAAAAATCATATCATTTAATAAAAAGATTCATATCTTCCCGAAAATCTAGAAAACAGCCCAGAGCTTAGAAACAATCTGTAAAAATGTCTATTAGAACTGGGAGATCCCCATCTTCAACGAAAAAGTAAATGAAGACAAAATTAGGCCAAAAAATAATATCATTTAATAAAAATCTTTATCTTACTTAAAATGTAGAAAAATCGCCACGAGTTCAGAAAAATCTGCAAAAGTGTCTGTTGGAACCGGCAGCTCACCATACTTATTTGAAAAATAAGAGAAGACAAAATTATGCTATAAAAATCATATCAGTTAAAAAGATGCATATCTTCAGTAAAATATAGAAAATAGACCCGAGTAAAGAAAAATCCGCAGAAATACCCATTGGAACTAGAAGATCGCCATATACAACTGAAAAATATTATAAGACAAAATTAGGCTATAAAAATTATATCATTTAATATAAAGATCCATATCTTACAAAAAATTGTAGAAAATTGCACGGAGCTCAGGAAAATTCGCAAAATGGTACGTTGGAACCTGGAGATCGTCATATTCAACAAAAAAATATAAGAGAATACAAAATTAGACAATAAAAATCATACCATTTAATAAAAATAAATAAATATATTCAATAAAATGTAGAAAAATAGCCCCGAGCTCAGAAAAATAATAAAAAATGTTTGTCGAAATCTGGAGATCGCCATGTACAACTTAAAAATAGGAGAATTCAATCTTAGGCCAAAAAATCTTATAATTTAATAAAAAGATCTGTATCTTCCTGAAAATATACAAAATAGCTCCGAGCTCGGAAAAATACACAAAAATATCCGTTGGAACCGTGAGATCACCATCTTCAACTGAAAAATAAGAGAAAAGAAAATTTTGGCTATAAAAATTATATCATTAATATAAAGATTCATATCTTATAGAAAATGTAGAAAATAGCATGTAGCTCGGAAAAATCTGCAAAAATGTCTGTTGGAACCGGGAGTTTGCCATCTTCAATGGAAAAAATAAGAGAAGTCAAAATTAGCACATAAAAAATCATTTCATTTAATATAAAGATTCATATGTTATCGAAATTGTAGAAATAGACCGAAGTTTAGAAAAATCTGCAAAAATTTCTGTTGGAACTGGGAGATCGACATTTTGAACAAAAAAATAAGAGAAGACAAAATTAGGTGATAAAAATCATATCATTTATAAAAAAGAGAAGACAAAATTATGACATAAAAGTCAAATCATTTAATATAAATAAACGTATCTTATAGATAATGTAGAAAATAGCATGTCGCTTAAAAAAATCCACACAAATGTAAATTGGAATATGTAGATCTCCATATTTAACTAAAAAAATAAGAGAAGGCAAAATTAGACCATAAAAATCATATCATTTAATATAAGGATCCATATCTTCTAGAATATGTAGAAAATAGCCTGGAGCTCAGAAAAATCCGCAAAAATTTTCATTGGAACCGAGAGATCACCATGTTCAACTGAAAAAATTAAGAGAAGTCAAACGTAAGATATAAAAATCATATAATTTAATAAAAAGCTCTATATCTTCCATAAATTGTAGAAAACAGCACCGAGCTCATAAAAATCTGTAAAAATTTTCATTGGAACCGAGAGATCGCCATCTTCAACTAAAAAAATAAGAGATGACAAAATTAGGGTATAAAAATCATCTCATTTAATATAAATATTCATATCTTACAGAAAATGTAGAAAATATTCTAGAGCTCAAAAAAATCCGCAAAATGTTCTCTGGAACTGGGAGATCGTCATCTGTAAAATAGCGAAGACAAAATTAGGCCAAAAATCATTTCATTTCATAAAAAGATCTATATATTTCTGAAAATGTAGAAAAACAGACCCACGTAAAGAAAAATCTGCCAAAATGTCCATTGGAACCGGAAGATCGCCATCTTCAACTGAAAAAATAAGAGAAGACAAACGTTGGCTACAAAAATCATATTATTTATTAAAATGTTGAAAAAAGCACCGAGCTTATAAAAATCTGTGAAAATATCTGTTGAACAAGGAGAACGTCATCTTCAACTGAAAAATAAGATAAGACAAAATTAGGCCAAAAATCATATCATTTAATAAAAAGATCCATATCTTCCAGAAAATTTAGAAAAGAGTCCCAAGGTCAGAATAATACGCAAAATATCCATTAGAAACGAGAGATCGCTATCTTTAACTTAAAAATATAAGAAGACAAAATTAGGCCAAAAATCATATCATTTAATAAAAAGATCCATAACTTCTCGAAAATGTAGAAAAATAGACCCGAGCTCAAAAAATCCCCAAAAATGTCCCTTAGAACCGGAAGATTGCCATTTTCAACTTAAAAAATAAAAGATGACAAAATTATGTTATAAAAACCTTATCATTTAATATAAAGATTCATATTATACAAATATACCCGAAGCTCAAAAAAATCCGTACAAATGTCCATTGAAACCGGGAGATCGCCATCTTCAAATTAAAAAAGAGAAGGTAAAATTAGGCCAAAAAATCATACCATTTCCTAAAAAGATACATATCTTCCAGAAAAATGCAGAAAAATAATCTCAAGCTAATAAAAATCTACGAAAAGGACTGTTGCAACCGGGAGACTGCCATCTTCAACTTAAAAAAATAAGAGAATACAAACGCTTGCTATAAAAATCATATTATTTAATAAAAAGTTCTATATCTTCCATAATATGAAGAAAATTGCGCCGAGCTTAAAAAATACGCAAAAATGTTCGTTGGAACCGGGAGATCGCCATCTTCAACTGAAAGATAAGAGATGACAAAATTAGGCTATAAAAACCATATAATTTAATAAAAAGATCCATAACTTTTCGAAATTTAGAAATTATTCCGAAGCTCAGAAAAATCCGCAAAAATGTTCGTTGAAACCGGGAGATCGCCATCTTCAACAAAAAAAGAGGAAAAAAATTAAGTCAAAAATCATATCATTTAATTAAAAGATCCACAACATTCTGAAAATGTAGAAAAATAGCTCCGAACTTAAAAAACTCAACAAAAATGTCAGTTGGAACTTGGAGATCGCCATCTTCAACTAAATAATAAGAGAAGACAAAATTAGGTTATTAAAATCTTATCATTCAATACAAATATTCAAATCATATAGAAAATGTAGAAAATTGCTCGAAGCTCAGAAAAATCCGAAAAATTGTCTGTTGGAACTGGGAGATTGCCATCTTCAATTGAAATATAAAAGAAGCCAAAATTAGGCCAAAAATAATATCATTTAATAAAAAGATACATATCGGTCATAAAATGTAGAAAATAGCACCGAGCTCAGAAAAATCCGCACAAATGTCCGTTGGAACCAGGAGATCGCAGTATTCAACAAAAAAAATAAAAGAAGACAAAATTAGGCCAAAAATCATATCATTTAATAAAAAAATTTATATCATCCATAAAATGTAGAAAAATAGTCCCAAACAAATAAAAGTCACCAAAAATGTCCGGTGGAACCGGTAGATCGCAATCTTCACCTAAAAAAATAAGAGAAGAAAAATGTCCCTATAAAAATCATCTCATTTAATAAAAAGATATAATCTTTCATAAAATGTAGAAATAGCACCGAGCTCGAAAAACTCCGCAAAAATATCAGTTGGAACCGAGAGATCGTCGTCTTCAACTGAAAAATAAGAAAAGGCAAAATTAAGCCAAGAATCAAACCATTTATTTAAAAGATCTATATCTTCCAGGAAATTTAGAAAATAGCCACGAGGTCACAATAATCTGCAAAAATGTCCGTTGGAATCGGATATCGCCATCTTAAGCTGAAAATAATAGAAGACCAAATTTGGCAAAAAAATCATATCATTTCATAAAAGATCCTTAACTTACTGAAAATGTAGAAAAAGTGTCACGAGCTCAGATAAATCCGCAAAAATATCTGTCGGAATTGGGAGATCACCATCTTCAGCTGAAAAATAAGAGACGACAAAATTATGCTATAAAAATCATATCATTTAATATAAAGATCCATATCTTATAGATAATGTAGAAAATAGCCAGGAGCTCAAAAAACCGGCACAAATGTAAATTGGAACCGGGGGGATCGCCATCTTCAACTGAAAAAAGACAAGATTAAGCCAAAACATATAATTTAATTAAAATATCCATATCTTCCCGAAAAGGCAGAAAAATAGTCCCAAGCTAATAAAAATCTGCAAAAATGTCTGTTGGAACGGGTAGATTTCCATCTTCAACTGAAAAATAAGAGAAGGCAAATAATGTAGGCTATAAAATCATTATTTAATAAAAAGATCCTTATCTTTCATAAAAAATAAAATAGCACTGAGCTCAAAAATACCTACAAAAACGTCCGTTGGAACCGGGAGATCGTCATCTTCAACTGAAAAAAAATAAGAGAAGTCAAAATTATGCCAAAATCATATCATTAAATAAAAATATACATATGTACCAGAAAATTTAGAAAATAGCCCCGAGATCAGAATAATACGTAAAAATGTCTGTTGGCACCGGAGATCTCCATTTCAACAGAAAAATAAAAGAAGACAAAATTAGATCATAATCGTATCATTTAATATAAAAATCCATATCTTCCAGAATATATAAAAAAATAGCTTGGAGCTCAGAAAAATAAGAGAAGACAAATGTAGGTTATAAAAATTATATCATTTAATAAAAAGTTCAATATCTTCCATAAAATGTAGAAAATAGCACCAAGCTCAAAAAAACTGCAAAAATGTTCGTTGGAACCGGGAGATTGCCATCTTCAACTAAAAAATAAGTGAAGACTAAATAGTCTATAAAAATCCATATCATCTAATATAAAGTTCCATATCTTACAGAAAATGTAGAAAATAACCCGAAGCTCAGAAAAATCCGCAAAAAATGTTCGTTGGAACTAGGAGATCATCATCTTCATTTGAAAAATAGAGAAGACAAAATTAGGCCAAAAAATCGTATCATTTCTTAAAAAGATACATATCTTTAATAAAAAGTATAAAAACAGACTCAAGCTAAGAAAAATCTGAAAATGTCTATTGGAACCGGGAGATCGCCATCTTCAACTAAAAAACAGAAAAAAAATAAGAGAAGACAAACGTAGGCTATATAAAATCATATCATTTACAAAAATGTAGAAAAATAGTACCGAGCTTATAAAAATCCGCAAAATTGTCTGTTGGAATACGGAGATCGCCATCTTTAACGGAAAAATAAGAGAAGACAAAATTAGGCCAAAAATCATATCATTTAATAAAAAGATTCATATCTTATAGAAATTTTAGAAAATAGTGCCTGGTCAGAATAATACGCAACACAGTTGGAAAAGGGAGATCACTATTTTTAACTGAAAAATAGAGACAAAATCAGGCCAAAAATCATATCATTTAATAAAAAATCTTAACTTATTGAGAATTTAGAAAAATGGCCCCGAGCTTAGAAAAATCTGCAAAAATGTCCCTTGGAACCGATAGATCACCATCTTCAAATAAAAATTAAGAGAAAACAAAATTAGGTTATAAAAATCATATCATTTAATATAAAGATTCAAATTCAAAAATATAGAAAATAGTACCGAGCTCAAAAAATCCGTTCAAATCTACATTGTAGCTGGGAGATCCCATCTTCAAATTAAAAAAGAGAAGATAAAATTCGGCCAAAAAATCATAACATTTCATAAAAAGATTCATATCTTCCAGATATATAGAAAAATAGTCTCAAGCTAAGAAAAATCTGCAAAAATGTACATTGGAACCGGGAGATCGCCATCTTCAAATGAAAAAAAGTAAGAGAAGACAAAATTAGGCTATAAAAATCATATCATTTAATAAAAAGATCCAAAACTTCCCAAAAAGTTTAAAAAATAGCCCGTAGCTCAGAAAAATCCATAAAAATTAGTTGAAACCGGGAGATCACCATCTTCAACTGGAAAAAAATGAGGGAAGAAAAAATTAGGTCAAAAATTGATATCAGTTGATAAAAATATACATAACTTCCTGAAAATGTTGAAAATAGCACCGAGCTCAAAAAATCGAGAAAAATGTCCATGGGAACCTGGAGAATGCCATCTTCAACTGAATAATAAGAGAAGATGAAATTACGTTATAAAAACCAAATCATTTAATAAAAAATTCATATTGTACAGAAAATGTAGAAAATAGCTCGAAGCTCAGAAAAATGTAAAAACGTCCTTTGGAACCGGGAGATCGTCATCTTCAACTAAAAAAATAAAAGAAGACAAAATTAGGCCAAAAATCATATCATTTAATAAAAAGATACTAACACTGAAATCCACACAAATGTCCGTTGGAACCGGGAGATCGATTCAACTAAAACAATAGAAGACAATTATGCCAAAAAATCATATCATTTAATAAAAAGATTCATATCTTCCAGAAAAAGTAGAAAACAAATCCCCAAATCAAGAAAAATCCGCAAAAATATCTGTTGGAATAGGGAGATCACCATATTCAACTTAAAAAAATAAGAGAAGACAAAATTATGCCAAAATATAATATCATTTAATAAAATGAAACATATCTTCCAAAAAGTGGAAAATAGTCCGAAACTCAGAAAAATCCGCAAAAATTTCCATTGGAACCGGGAGATCGCCATCTTCAACTGGAATAACTGAATTAGGACAAAATATCATATCTTTAATAAAATGATGCATATCTTCCAAAAAAGTGGAAAATAGTCTAGAGCTCAGAAAAATATACAAAAATGTCCATTAGAACCAGTAGATCACCATCTTAAAATGAAAAATAAGAGAAGACAAAATTAGGCCAAAAATCATATCATTTTATAAAAAGATCGCCATCTTCAACTGGAAAATAAGAGAAAACAAATTTAGGCTATAAAAATCATATCAATTAATAAAAAGATCCATATCTTTCATAAAATATAGAAAATAGCACCAATCTAAGAAAATGATATATAAAAATCTTATCAGTTGAAGATGGCGATATCCCGGTTACAACGAACATTTTTATAGATGAAGATTGCGATTTCCATATACTGAACTTTGTCTTCTCTTATATTTTAGTTGAAGATGTCGATTTTCCGGTTTCAACGAACATTTTTTAGCCTAATTTTGTCTTCTCTGATATCATTTAATAAAACAATCCATATCTTTCAGAAAATGTGAAAATAGCTTGGACCTTAGAAAAATCTGTAAAAATGTACGTTGGAACCGGGAGATTGCCATCTTCAACCGAAATATTTGAGAAGACAAAATAAGACCAAAAAATCATATTATTTAATAAAACTATCGCCATCATCAACTGCAAAATAAGAGAAGACAAAAATCTTATCAATTAATATAAATATCATTATCTTCCAGAAAATACAGAAAGCAGTCCCGAGCTTAGAAAAATACGTAAAAAAATTCCGTTGGAAATGGGAGATCGTCATCTTCAACTGAAAAATAAGAGAAGGCAAAATTTGGCCATAAAATAATATCATTTAATATAAAGATACATATCTTACAGTTAGAAAATAGACTAGAGGTAAGAAAAATCCGCAAAATGGCCGTTGGAACCCGGAGATCGCCATCTTCATCTGAAAAATAAGAGAAGACAATATGTAGAAAATTGCTTGGAGCTTAGAAAATTTCGCAAAAATTTTCGTTGGAACTAGAGATTATCATATTCAACTTAAAAATAACAGAAGACAAACTTAGTTTATAAAATCAAATCATTTATTAAAAAGATCCATATTTTCAATAAACTATAGAAAATAGTTTCGTGTTTAGAAAATCCATAAAAATGTCCGTTGGAACCTGTAGATCGACATCTTCAACTGAAAAACCAGAGAAGACAAAATTAGGCTATAAAATCAAATCATTTAATATAAATATTCATATCTTATAGAAAATTAAGAAAAAGCCTGGAGCTCAGAAAAATCCACAAAAATGTTTGTTGGAAACGGGCGATGACATCTTCAACAGAAAAAATAATAGAAGATAAAATTAGGCCAAAAATCATATCATTTAATAAAAAGATCTATAACTTTCCAAAAATATAGAAAAATAGCATAGAGCTCAGAAAAAGCAGCAAAAATATCCATTGGAATGGGGAAATCGCCATCTTCAACTGAAAAATAAGAGAAGACAAACTTAATCTATAAAAATCAAATCATTTATTATAAAAACCATATCTTCCAGAAATTCGCATAACTGTTCGTTGGAAATGGGATATCACCATCTTCAACAAAAAAGAGGACAAAATTTGGTCAAAATCATATCCTTTAACTTTCTGAAAATGTAGAAAGATAGTCTCAAGCTAAGAAATAGCTGCAAAGTCTGTTGAAAGAGGGAGATTGCCATCTTCAAGTTAAAAAAATAAGAGAAGACAAAATTCGACTACAAATAGCCGCGAGCTCATATCTTCAATAAAAAGAACCATATCTTTTTTAAAAAAGAGCCATATCTTCAATAAAATGTTGAAAATAGCCCCGAGCTCAAAAAAATCCATAAAAATGTTCGTTAGAATAAGGAGATCGCCATCTTCAACTGAAAAATCAGAGAAGACAAAATTATTCTATAAAAATCATATCATTTAATCTAAAGATACATATCTTACAGAAAATGTATAAAATAGCCGGGAGCTCAGAAAAATCTACAAAAATGTCTGTTTGAACCGAGAGATTGCCATCTTCATCTTAAAAATATGAGAATGTAAAATTCGGCCATAAATCATATTATTTAATACAAAGATCCATATCTTCCAGAAAATGTAGAAAATAGTCTTTGGGTCAAAAAATCCGCAAAAATCTCCGTTGGAACCGTGAGAATGCCATCTTCAACTGGAAAAAAGAGAAGACAACATTAGGCCAAAAATCATATCATTTAATAAAATGATCCATATCTTCCATAAAACTAAGAAAATTATCCCCAAGCTAACAAAAATCAGTAAAAATGTCAACGGGAACTGGTAGATCGCAATATTCACCTGAAAAAATGAGAGAAGAAAAATGCAGGATAAAAAAATCATGTAAGTAAATTGAAAATTCATATCTTCCATAAAATATAGAAAAAAGCACCGAGATTCGAAATATCCATAAAAATTTCCGTTGGAACCGGAAGACAGCCATCTTCATCTGAAAAATAAGAGTAGCCAAAATTAAGCCAAAAATCATATCATTAATAAAAATATCCATAGCTTCAAGAAAATTTAGAAAATAGCCTAAGGACAGAATAATCTACAAAAATGTCCGTAGGAACCGGGAGATCGCCACTTCAACTGCAAAATAGGAGAAGACAAATATAGGCCAAAAGTTCATATCATTTAATAAAAAGATCCATAACTTCCCGGAAATATTGGAAATAGACTCAAAGAAAAATCTGCAGAAATATCCGTTGAAACCGGGATATCGCCATCTTCAACTGCAAAAAGTAAGGGAAGACAAAATTAGGCTAAAAATCATATCATTTAATAAAAAGACTCATATCTACAATAAAATATAGAAAATAGCCCCGAGCACAGAAAAATCCCTAAAAATACCCGTTGGAACAGGGAGATCACCATCTTCAACTAAAAAATAAGAGAAGATAAAATTAGGCCAAAATGTTACCATTTAATAAAATGATCCATATCTTCCAGACAATGTAGAAAATAGCCCCGAGCTCAGAAAAATCCGTGAAAATGTCCATTGGAACTTGGAGATCGCTATCTTCAACTGAAAAATAAGAGAAGACAAAATTAGGCAAAAAATCATAATATTTAACTAATAGATGCATGTCTTCCAGAAAACAAAAAATAGCTCCGAGCTAAGTAAAACTGCAAAAATGTCTGTTTGAACCGGGAGATCACCATTTTCTATTGAAAAATAAGACAAGACAAAATTAGGCTCTAAAAATCATATCTTTTAATTTATTGAAAAATATCTTTAAAAAATTTAGAAAATAGCCAGAAGCTTAGAAAACCCGCAAAAATGTCCGTTGGAACTGGGAGATTACCATTTTAATCTGAAAAAATAAGGAAAAATTAAGCTTAAAAACCAAATTATATAATAAAAATATCCATATCTTCCAGAAAATGTAGAAAATAGCTTCTAGGTCGAAACAATATGCAAAAATATCTATTGGAACCGAGAGAACGCTATCTTCAACTGAAAAATAAGAGAAGAAAAAATGAGGCCAAAAAAATCATATCATTTAATAAAATGATCCATATCTTCCATAAAATGTAGAAAAATTGCCCTGAACTTAGAAAATCTGCAAAAATGTCATTTGGAAACGGGAGATTGCCATCTTCATCCGAAAAATATGAGAAGACAAAATTAGGCTAAAAATCTTATTATTTATTTAAAAGATATATATCTTCCAAAAATAGAAAATAGCCTCTTGGTCAAAAAATCCGCAAAAATATCCGTTGGAACAGGGAGAATGCCATCTTAAACTAAAAAAATAAGAGAAGACAAAAATATGCCAAAAAATCATATCATTTAATAAAATGATCCATCCCTTCCCTAAAATATAGAAAAATTGCCCCATGGCAGGAAGAATCTGTTGGATCTCCATATTCAACTGGAAAAAGAGAAGACAACCGTAGGATTTAAAAATTATATCTTTAATAAAAGGATCCATATCTTCCATAAAATGTAGAAAATAGCACCGAGCTGCTATAATCCACAAATATGTCCATTGGAATCGGCATTTCCCCATCTTCAACAGAAAAATAAGAGAAGACAAAATTAGGTCAAAAACATATTATTTAAAAAAAGATGCATATCTTCCAGAAAATTTAGAAAATAGCCCCGAGGCCAGAATAATCTACAAAAATGTCTGTTGGAACCGGGAGATCGCCATCTTTAACTTGTAAAATAGAGAAAACAAAAGTAGCCCAAAAAATCATATCATTTCATTACAAAATACATTCTTGCAGAAAATGTTGAAAAATAGTCCCAAGCTAAGAAAAGTCTGCAAAAATTTCCGTTGGAACCGGTAAATTGTCTCCTTCACCTAAAAAATAAGAGAAGAAAAATGTAAGCTATAAAAATTATCTCATTTAATAAAAAGAAATATATCTTCCATAAAATGTAGAAAATAGCACCGAGCTCAGAAAAATCCGCAAAAATATCAGTTGGAACCGGGAGATTACCATCTTCAACTGAAAAATAAGGGAATCCAAAATTTGCCCAAAACTTAAATTATTTAATAAAAAGATCCATATCTTCTTGAAAATTTAGAAAATAGCCCCGAGGTCAGAATAATCTACAAAATATGTCCGTTAGAACTGGGAGATCGACATCTTCAGCTAAAAAATAAGAGAAGAAAAAATTTGTCCAAAAAATAATATTAGATAATAAAAAGATCCATAACTTCCCGAAATGTTGAACAATAGACCCGAGTTTAGAAAAATCCGCAAAATTATCTGTTGAAACCAGGCGATTGTCATCTTCAACTGGAAAATAAGCAAAGACAAAATTAGACTATAAAAATCATATCATTTAATATAAAGATCCAAGTCTGATATAAAATGTAGAAAATAGCCCGGAGCTTAAAAAAATCTGCATAAATATAAATTGGAACCAGGAAGTTACCATCATTAACTAAAAAAGAGAGGATAAAATTGGCCAAAAAATCTTATCATTTAATAAAAATATCCATATCTTCCAAAAAAGATAGAAAAATAGTCACAAGCTAAGAAAAATCCGCAAAAATGTCTGTTGAAACAGGTAGATCGCCATCTTCAATTGAAAAAATAAGAGAAGACAATGTAGTCTATAAAAATCATATCATTTAATTAAAAGATCCTCATCTTTCATAAAATATAAAAAATAGCACAGAGCTCATAAAAATTCACAAAAATATCCATTGGAACCGAGAGATCACCATCTTCAACTGAAAAATAAGAGAAGGCAAAATTAGGCCAAAAATCATATCATTTAATAAAAAGATACATATATTCCAGAAAATTTAGAAAATAGCCCCGAGGTCAGAATAATACGCAAAAATGTCCGTTGGAACCGAAATATTGGCATTTTAACTGAAAAATAAGAGAAGACAAAATTAAACCATAAAAATCATATCATTTAATATAAATCCATATCTTCCAGAATATGTAGAAAATAGCCTGGATCTCAGAAAAATCCGCAAAAATTTCCGCTGGAACCGAGAGATCGTCATCTTCAACTGAAAAAAATATGAGAAGACAAATGTAAGCTATAAAATAATAACATTTAATAAAAAGTTCTATATCTTATATAAAATGTAGAAAATAGCATCGAGCTCAAAAAATCCGCAAAACTGTTCTTTGGAACTTGGAGATCCCCATCTTTAACTGCAAAATAAGAGAAAGACAAAATTAGGCTATAAAAACAAATCATTTAATATAAAGATTTATATCTTACAGAAAATGTAGAAAATATCCCAGAGCTCAGAAAAATCCGTAAAAATATTCGTTGGAACTAGGAGATCATTATCTGGCTTAATTTCGGAAAACTATCTCATAATTTCGCTGAATTCCAAAAAAACATCTTATTTTGACATAATCGCAAAACTACCTTATACTTTCCAAGTTTCTATAAACTCCCTCATCCCCATATCCCCATCTCCTACAACATTGCCCTTCAACCTCTATCCATCACCGCCCATTCCCATTCCGCTCACCGCCGCCCTCGTCCCACTCCCCCCACTGTCCTCCCCGTACTGCCATCCTTCGCCCTCCATCCATTGCTGCCCATCCCCCATCCCCACTGTCACCCTCCTCCCCCTCACCCCCTCATCCCCACCGTCTGCCGCCCCACTCCCCCTCCCTCCACCATACTCCCTCGCCCCCTTCCCCCCACCGTCGCACTCGTCCACCACTTTCCCCCACCGTCGCACTCGTCCACCACTTTCCCCCACCGCTGCCCTCCTCCCTCCTCCACCAAAAATTGGCAAAAAGTTCTGTTGGAACCGGGAGATCGCCATATTAAATGAAAAAAAATAAGAGGACACAAAATTAGGCCCAAAATCATATTATTTAATAAAAATATACATATCTTCTAGAAAATATAGGAAATAGGCTCGATGTTAAAAAATCCGGAAAATTATCCTTTGGAACAGGGAGATCGCCATCTTTAACTAAAAAATAAGAGAAGACAATTTAGGCTATAAAAATCATTATTTAATAAAAGATCAATATCCTCAATTAACTATATAAAATAGCACTGGGCTAAAAAACGCAAAAATTTCTGTTGGAAACAAGAGATCGCCATCTTCAACTAAAAGTAAGAGAAGACAAACTTAGGCTATAAAAATCATATTATTTAATAAAAAGATTCATATCTTCCATAAAATATAGAAAACAGCCCCCAGCTCAGAAAAATCTGCAAAAAGATTCATATCTTCCATAAATCCTAACTTCTCTAGGTTGGGTCTAGTTTTAGAACTGTTCTTCCTAACTAGGGTCTGGTCACTTAACTGTAAACAGGTATACTATTTATGCATAAGGAACAAGCATTGTAAATAAGGTTTATTGAATTAACATGCAGGGAAAGTAAACATCACATGCAGATATTGAAAAGTAAGAGCTACAGAATTAAATAAGCGTGAAGTAAAGGCAAACAATCACAGATATGCACACGAGGCATATGAATGGTTATGAATACAAATGCAACACTTAAGATATCCCATCTATGCAAGCATGCGTACAATGTGACTCATGGCTTCAAGAGGTGGCTCCCATGGATTCAAGAGGTGGCACTAGCATTTTCGTGGCACACAGATCTATGTAGCACGTAGGTCCGTTTCGACTATCATACTATACATAGATTCAAGAGGTGGTCCCATGGATTTCGGAGGTGCCATCCGGCATTTCTGTGGCACGCTGGTCCATGTGATACTTTGGTTTATGTGGTGTTAATTTTTGTTAAGCTACCATTCTTTTCATGACAAATTTCACATACATTATAACATCTTATGTTTCCATTTAACATATAACTCTATCATTCTTAATATGAAACACCTCATGGTATGGAAGCATATTGTCATAAAGTATGCTAATATGAGAATAAAGATCATAACATGGCATTTGTGTGACATAGTACAAGCATAACATTACATCCATAAGCATGAACTATTCTCATAACATAATTTACTACATAGATAACAACATTACATCCATAAGCATGAACTATTCTCATAACATAATTTATTACATGGATAATAACTACATCCATAAGCATGAATATCACCATTCTTAGCACCATAATTTTCACAACTTTAGCATGATATTTATATGACAACTACAGAATTCTGTTTTGAATATGAACTCTGATATATTAGTCTTAAAGAGCTATCTAAGGTCATAATCTGATTTAGTGCTGAACATAAAAGTTGTAGATGCTTAAGTTCTGTTTCCAAATTATATAGAATAGTGTCATTTGGGGGTCTGTAGAGAGAGTTATGAAAATTTTCCCATAATGTAGCAGAATCTGTCCAAAACTGACACCATGGTAAAGTCGTCTGTTTACTCATTCTTACAATCAAAATTAGGCTCTGCTTCCTCCTAAAGAGTTGAAATTAACTTCATGACCTTTCCAAAACATCTTAATTCATCCCATTTGGAGGTCTACATTAGTAGATACGAATTTTTGAATTTACATGACAGAACTGAATAGCATATCATTAACATAGCTATTATAACATATTGACTGACTGCCATGAAGCTATTAGTCATACTACCATTGCCATCCTAATTATTTGACATGATAATGATGTTAAAGCTAAGAAAGGAAGCATAATGGCAACATGGTCTACACTAATATGATATGTTACATGGTATATTTTGGCAAACTGTGCATACTTCAACTAAATAAAACATTACATCATAAGCATGCATACTAAACTTAACATAATAAGGCACTTTATTAGCATGTGGCTTAAACTACAATTCTACATCAAATTCCAACTTAAAATTAACTAGGTGATGAAACTCTATAACCATAATCCTAAAACTACATCCTAACTAGGATGTTAGAACTCCTACCTCAAATATCTCCTTTTTATTTTCTTTGGCCCTTCTTGGATGGGAAATCGAATTCATCCATAAGTAGTTTTTGATGATGAGCACACCAAATGATGTTAGTGTACTAATGACACTATCTAAAGTGTGCAGGTTGTGAGATCAATAATATAAGCTTTACGCATACTCCGAAGAAGCTCATCCACACTCGGAAGATGAAGACAATTTGATAGCTCTACGTCAAGCACACGTGAATCTCAAAGATGAAGCTCATGGAACGTGCTCAAGATTAATCAAAGAGAAGCTTAAATTCAAAATGAAGCGCGTATCTACATTAATATCTGATCGACTTCAGAAGTCTTCATTTAAGTCTAAGTGTGTGAGTTGGTATTTTAGGAATATGTTAAAGCCAAGTTTTATTGCACACACATAAAACGTTTTCGAAACAAAGTTTTTCAAACTCATTTTTAAACTCATTGAGAGCATAGCTATTTGATTTAACTTCGTAGTCAATCTCCAAACACCCAGGAGTTGATTACTTATCCATTAGCTGAGCTTTAATGAAAAATATGATCTGCGAGTCGACCACCAAAGGAGTGAGTTGACTACCAGCTGTGAGCAGAATTTTCAATGAAAACTCACTGAGAGTCGACTACCTCCCTTTGGAGTCGACTATCAACTGCGTTTTTGACTTCCTGATTTCTCTCCCTTGATTCACTCGTTTCCTTGATTGATGGGCTGAAGTCAAATGTTTTTAGAATTTCGAATTTATTCTTGAGAACATTTCTAAATACCCAATTCTCTATTAGCTTTTGAGCTAAAGCTATACTCTTGAAATTCTTAATCACTCTCAATCGCTCTCATTGTTGTAGCCAAATTCTGGTTCTAATTTTCTGATCTCACTTTTTATCTGAAATTCTTTTGAGATCTATATTATTTTTTGGTTATTGAAAATCGTTTTTCAAAATCCTTACTTTTGATTTAATAATCTTTAAAGGATTTTTGAAAACAGAAGCATCTAGATCACAACGAATAAAGTTATATTCTTTGTGTGATCTAAGATCTTATAAAATTCTTTTAAGCCACATAAGCATATTTGCAATATTATCTTTGCTAAAGAATTTTGTTGGGTGTTAACCAATCTCCACCAAATATTTTGGTGAATTGGATCTTGTTTTTATTTGGATTCCCTTTGTGATAAGGGTTGTGAAAATCCTAGTCAAGCCTAGGTGGTTGGAAATCCTGGTATGGATACTAGGTTGTTGGAAATCTTAACGAGTGAAGTTGGTTAATTGTATTGCTAAGGAAATAGTGGATTGAATCTCGTACCGGATTGGTTGGGGACTGGACGTACCCAGGTTGCGGGGAACCAGGATAAAAATCTCTTGTCTCTGCGTGCTTTCTACGTTTATTTATTTATTTATTTGTGCAAGAAATTTATTTGGTGTTAATATATCATCTTTATAACTATTTATTAATATATTGCAAAGTTCATCTTTTTATTTCTGTTGTATAAATATCTCTCTGATTGTAATTATTGTAATTAATCTCTTTATTTGTTTAAGATTAGCTTGTTGATTAAGAACTAAGCATAGATCACTCTACTTGGTTTCTTAAGCAACATTGGAAGTGAATTATTGTGTGATAATTATTAAACGAAAAAGTTTTATAATTTATACAACAATATTCAACCACCCTTCAGTGTTGTTTGCCATCCATAGGATCCAACACTTGGTATCAGAGCAGGTCTAAAATACGATGGCATCTACATCTTTTCACTCTGAAGGACTCAACACCATGCAACCACCATTGTTCAATGGAACAAACTACGCAAGCTGGAAGATACGCATGAAGACTCATCTAGAGTCGCTGGATATCGAGGCATGGATCAACACCAAGGATCCATACAAAGCGCCTACTGAAGTTGACACCGGAAAATGGTCTGCTGATGAAAAGAAGAAAGCCAATCTCAACACCAAAGCCATGAACACACTATTCTGTGTTGTAACAGGTAATGAGTTCAATCGTGTCTTCCAATGTGAGATGACACATCATATCTGGCATACTCTTCAGGTAAGTCATGAAGGAACCGAGAAGGTTTGAATCTCGAATTAACGTTTTACATTCTAAATTTGAATCTTTTAGGATGGAAGAAGGAGAGAGTATTAATAAGGTGAATACTCGTTTTACTGACATAACAAATGAGCTTACAGGTCTATACAAGAAGTTATATGAGTATGATCAGTTAATAAAGATATTGAGATCGCTCAGACCCGAATGAAAAGGGAAGACGACGACCATTTGAGAAGCTCATAACGTAAGAGACCTCACCATTGGATAATTGATGGGGAATCTCATGGCATATGAGATTGAGCTTGAGGAAGACAAGAAGATAGAGGAGAAACTAAAGAAAAAGAACCTAGCGTTCAATGTCAACGATGAAGACTCCGACTTTATCGACAAAGATGATCATATTGCCTTCATCTCAAAGAACTTCAAAGACTTCATGACAAGTAAGTATGGTAGAAGATCTTTTCGTTCTACTAATAAAATTATTTGCTTTGGTTGCAACAAACCAGAACATGTAAAAAGAGACTGCCTGTTGGAGAAGAACAACAGAGACGCCAAAGACTGTGTCAAAAGAAGAGAGAACAATGAATGAATGAATAATAAAAGAAACATGACTCGACGACTAAGAAAGGAAGCATATGCAGTCTTCGATCAAAGTGATGATTCTACCTCGACAAATCATCATCATATGACAAAGAAGAGAGAACGGAAACTGCTCATAGATGTTTCCTAGCTTCCACGTCATCACAAGTAAGTTTATTGCATGATTGATCATTTAGTGAAGATGATTCATCATCAAGTGATGATGAAGACACGGATTATAGAGGAGCATATAAGGAGCTTTGTTCAATGCATGAAAAGCTCATTAAAGAACACAAAAAAACTTTGAGATTAGTTAAGAAGAATGCAAACGATAAAGAGGAACTTCTTAATGAAAATATTGTATTAAAAGAAAAGAATGAACTGTTAGAAAAAGACATGCATTCTATGAAAGAGAAAATTGAGGGTTTGGATAATCTTCTCATGTCTATTAACGACAAATATGATTCTACGATAAAGATTGTCGAAAACTTCAATAAAGGGAAAGGAAAGTTAGATAGTTTAATAAATAGTCAAAAAGCATCATCTAGCAAAACCGGACTTGGTTATGATTCTAATCATGCCAAGAAAAGGATTAAGCATACTAGAATGCATTATGCTAACCCAAATATTTTGAGCACATGGGTTCCCAAGAATTTGACGGATCAAAGGTGACAAAGGTACACAATCGATTTTTTTCATTTAAATAAAAGTTATAACTATACCTCTATTGAAGGAACTAAATCATATTGGGTTTGATTTCTTAAAGGCTAACCCCCTTTAGACTCAATCCATAAAGAGTACCACAAATGATCGTATTTTTCAGGTACTCTAAACCAAGGAGGAGGAACACAAATCATATCAACGCTTTGCGAGAAGAATAAAATCGTTTCGCAAAAAAAAAACTTAATCAGATGAATGATTAAATTGTTGTTTAATTTTTTTTTGCTTTATATGAATGCTTACATATGTTGCTCGTGAAGGATTTTGGTCAAACACTCAAACCATCGTGTCAAAAATCCCTCAGGATAAGAAAACTACTCAACCCAGGAGAGTGTCGACTACCATCTCAGGGAGTCGACTACCAGAGTTCTGAGCCGAAATCTGTGTTTGATTACTTTATTATTTTTACGAACTCCTATTGGGTTTTGTTGAGCCTATCGGGTTCATAACTAAGGAATGACTTAAACCCACTAAATGGAATTGATCCTAGCCCTTCACACTCATGATCCAAAGGCTATTATTCATCACTTCCTTTCATATCAAAATTTCAAAACCCCTCAACCCAAGCCCTAGGCAGCCGACTACCCCCATTGAGTTCATCCCCTGAAATTTTTGTGGTTCTTGCTCTCTCTTCCTAGGAGCTCTCATTCTATCATCTTCCTTCTAGGAAAACTTCAATATTAAGGTATACTCTTTATTCACTCTCTTGAATTCTTCATTTTATTTCTTTGAAATTTTCTATATCATCTTCAAATATTTCAGTTTTACTATCAATATGCCTATTAAGAAAGTAGTTGCTGGAAAGAGGAGGAAGATCAATGAATCTTCTCTAAGTGAAAGAGAAATCATTGAACCATATCTCTTCAAGTCTACTAACTATGATAAGTTTATCAACATAACCAAAAGACTAATTCTCCATGAGAGATTTGTTAAAATTGAGGATGTAGAGAACTATGGAATTGATAGTATCCTGGAAGTCTAAAATTTGTCAAATTTATTTTCCTCGATAACATGTATTACTGCTATCCAAGACTTATTCATTTATTCTATTGAAACATGGACCCCGATCTTGCTAAATCTTGTTTCATCACTAAAGTTCTAGAAAACAAACTTGCAATCACTGTCAAATCCTTAGGTCAAGCTCTAGGGATTCCCTTTACAAGGAAGATGTTAGATGAGATCGAAATGATCGATGGAAATGTGTTGGATAAAATGTACTTGCCCGAAAAAAATTTCCTCACTAAATTACCTGTTAGCGATCTTCAGTATCATGGCAGAATTTTGGCAAATATTTTATCATACATTATTACCCAAAATACTGGCAGTCACTCTGTTTTATCTTAAAAGCAAGCTAAGTGTATTTACGCTATGCTTGGTAATATCAAAGTTAATTAGGCCAAAATTATCATGGACTCAATTCTTCAATCTACTGCTTCTTCTAGACTTTCATCTCCTTTGGCTCATGGTCACTTCTTAAACATTCTCTTTAATGCATATGCCATTCAATTGGATAATGAGTCTGAGGTTCTGGAACCTGCCCTTGTGTTTGATGCTCGTGCACTTGGCCGAGAATGGGTCTTCACTGAGACCTCGATCAAAACATTCCAGAAGAGAAGCTAGTCGGTGAAGCTAGCTCCACCTCGAAGAAAAGGAAAGGTAAGAAACCTGTTATGGTTGATTCAGATGAAGAAGAGGAAGAAAGTGAAGGAGAAGAAGAAGCGCCACCGGAGGAAGTGCCTGATTACATCATTGAGCTTCAAGGCATGCTCTTAAAAAATTGAGAATCTGAAGATTTCTCAAGATAGAGGCTTTGAAGAGCTCAACCAAATGGTAGCAAACTTGAAGGACTTTATGGCTAAAACAACGAGATGACCGAGAAGACACTTGCAATGATCCTTGATGAGATCACGGAGCTAAAGAAGGAGAAGAAGAATGGTGGTTCTTCTTAAGTATCTTGGTTTATTTTTAAACAATGCTCTTTTAAACAATGACTTGGTTTTGTAATATTTTTTACTATGGTGTGATGGATTCAGACTTGTGGTATCAACTCTAGTAGTTGATGCAATGCTTGTGATTATCCTATGGCATGTTTTAAACATTGCTATATCTCTTATGAAATTTTCATGTCATAATATATATCTTGATCTACTAACTCTTTTTGCAGATAAATTTAGTTGAATTTTTTTCTCCAACACATGATAAAATGCTTGGATTGATTGTTGAATTTTCTTGATCGTTAATTATATTCAATATATTGTGATACTATCATAATTGTCATTCTTTTTTATTGATGACAAGGGGGAGAAAATTGGTAAATGCAAAACATGAAAATGAATAATTGCTATTGCTAACCGGCTTTGATACAAGGGGAGTTTGAGTATATCATACCTCATCTAAACAGTGGGAGTAGGTTATCTTACTTGTTCTTTATTATGCTATTATTCATTTTATTTTTCATTTGGGGTGTCATCATCAAAAAGGGGAGAGTGATTGGAAATCGAATCCCACCCCTAAGTAGTTTTTGATAATAAGCACACCAAATGATGTTAGTGTACTAATAAAACTATCTAAACTGTGCAAGTTGTGCGATCAATAATATAAGCTTTACGCATACTCCAAAGAAGCTCAACCATGCTCAGAAGATAACGATAATTTAATAGCTCTACGTCAAGCACAAGTGAAGCTCAAAGATGAAGCTCATGGAACGTGCTCAAGCTTAATCAAAGAGGAGCTCAAATTCAAAATGAAGCTCGTATCTACATCAATATTTGATCGGCTTCAAAAGTCTTCATTTAAGTCCAAATGTGTGAGTTAGTATTTTAGGAATATGTTAAAGCTAGGTTTTATTGCACACACACACACAACGTTTTCGAAACAAAGTTTTTCAAACTGGGTTTTAAACTCGTTGAGAGCATAGCTATTTGATTTAACTTCTTAGTCAATCTCCAATACCCAAGAGTGGATTCCTTATCCTTCAGCTGAGTTTCAGTGAAAAATATGTTCTGAGAGTCGACTACTAAAGGAGGGAGTCCACTACCAGCTGTGAGCCGAATTTTCAATGAAAACTCACTGGGAGTCGACTACCTCCCTTGGGAGTCGACTACCAACTAAGTTTTTGACTTCCTGATTTTGCTCCCTTGATTCTCTTGTTTCCTTGATTCTATCGTTTCCTTGATTGATGGGCTGAAGTCAAATGTTTTTTGAATTTCAAAATTATTCTTGAAACTGTATAAATAGAGCCTCTTGAGAACATTTCTAAATACCCAATTCTCTATTATCTTTTGAGCTAAATTTATACTCTTGAAATTCTCAATCGATCTCAATCGCTCTCATCGTCGTAGCCAAATTCTGGTTCTAATTTTCTGATCTCACTTTTTATTTGAGATTCTTTTGAGATCTATTTTATTTTTTGGCTATTGAAAATCATTTTTCAAAATCCTTACTTTTGATTTAATATTCTTTAAAGGATTTTTGAAAAGAAAAGCATCAAGATCACAATGAATTAAATTATATTCTTTGTGTGATCTAAGATCTTATAAAATTCTTTTAAGCCAAATAAGCACATTTACAATATTATCTTAGCTATAGAATTTTGTTGGGTGTAAACCAATCTCCAACAAATATTTTGGTGAATTATATCTTGTTTTCATTTGGATTCCCTTTGTGATAATGGTTGTGAAAATCCTAGTCAAGGCTAGGTGGTTGGAAATCATGGTAGGGATACTAGGTCGTTGGAAATCCTAACGAGTGAATTTAGGTAATTGTATTGCTAAGGCAATAGTGGATTGAATCTCGTACCGGATTGGTCGGGACTGGACGTACCCAGGTTGTGGGGAACCAGGATATAGATATCTTGTTTCTATGTGCTTTTTGCGTCTGTTTATTTATTTGTGCAAGAAATTTTGTTGTTGTTAATAATATATCATCTTTGTAACTCTTTATTAATATATTGCAAAGTTCATCTTTTTATTTCCGATGTATAAATATCTCTCTGATTGTAATCATTGTAATTAATCTCTTTATTTGTTTAAGATTATCTTGTTGATTAAGAACCAAGCATAGATCACTGTACTTGGTTTCTTTGGCAACATGGGAAGGGAATTATTGTGTTATAATTATTAAACGAAAAAGTTTTTATAATGTATACAACATTATTCAACCCCCCTTCTAGCGTTGTTTACCATCTACAGGATCCAACATTCTTCTCCTTAAAGACCCCATCAATCCTCAAGCTTTCTTCTTCCATATCTTAAGCTCCAATGGTGGATGTCAATTGGGGGATTAAATTAAGGAGATGAAGGTGGAGATGGTGGTGGAGTGGGAGGTGCAAAGGGGGGAGAGGGGAGAGAGAAGAGGGGATGCGAACTTGAATTATTATTATTATTATTCTTCTTCTTCCCCCTATCTGTGTCCTCCTTTTCCCAATTTATTCTCTTTTATTCATCCCCCTATCTATGTCATCCATCAATTCCCTATTAACTTGCCAAATGGAGAGAGTTAGGTGAAAATCAAAGAGGTGATGACACCTCTTAGGCTAGGTGTCTCCATTAGGAAATTTAGGGATTTCTATTTTCTAATAAATAGAAATACTGCACTAAAATACACTTACTCACCAAATACCAAGTATACCATCTAAATACTAATTCATTTAATCCAAATGATGTTTTAAAATTCTTTAAAAATAATTTGTTCATTAGAAAATAATGTAAAATTTATAAAAAACCCAAAAATTTCACACGTACAAATACGTACATTTTACCAGTATATACGAAAACAGGTATTACATTCTATACACCTTAAAAACAAAGTCTGTCCTTGGACTTTCTAAAGTTAAGGGTCTAACCGAAGGCTAAATGGATCTAAGGGTTGTATTTGTACATGAGCCACCAAGATGCATGTCCTAGCTGGTTGAGTATGTCAAATTCTTAGTATGTACTCGTGTTGATTCCTTACAAGGGGTGGCTACTTTCATGGAGAATAAAGGGCTCCAATGCTCCTGGGGATTTTCTGATAGTGTTTTTGATTAGTTTTGGGAGTTTCGGTTCTGTTTTATTGTAAGGCACTGATAATATTTGTACCAGTTGTATAGGTTTCCATTATTGTTAGGAGTCTGTCCCTAACTTTATTTTCAAGGGTATGCCCTTGTGCTTGTGTATAATTGTTTTTTTGGTTATAATACTTACCTTATCCAAAAAAAAATCTACGGGTCGTCCCACCCACGAAATACAAACTACACTACTTATACTCTAACCACACATAGCTATATGCAACGCATATACGGCCATACACAGCACATTCACAACACTCAAGCAGATATATATACACCCTAGTATTCATACACGGCATTTTCATACAAGTACTCCACATAGCTATACAAACATATGCATACATGACATATACACTGATGCTGGAGCAAGCAAGACTAATATGATGATGTTAGCAAGTGACATCAAAGAAATTTCGAGCTCCAACTTTAGCTCTCAATTTCAGGTTGGTCCTCAAGCTATTTTGGGCCAAGTTTTGCTTAATTGGCTTCTGTAATGAGTCAACTATGATGAGAAGTGACTATTTTGGCATCTAAACTCAAATGAAGATTCAGATTTCAAATTAAGGGGGAGCTGAAGAGTTTGGACGAATTTAAAGACAAGCCTTGGAAATCCACTCTAGCATTTACTTTTTCATGATTCAATGTCTAGAAAGTTGTAGCCTAGTAAGTTGTAGCCTAGTAAAGTGTAGCCTAGTAAGTTGTGTTTTCAGCCTGGGAAGTTGCTGGATATTTACTTTTTCAGTATTCTAGAAAGTTGTAGTCTAGTAAGTTGTAGCCTATTAAGTTGTGTAATCAGCCTTGGAAGTTGTTGGCTATTAAATGCTGATGTATGTCACTATCAATGTTGTATGTCTTCTTTAAAAGAGAGTCGTGGTAACTTAGAAGATCAGTTTTGTTGAATGAAAATTCTGAAGTAGCAAGTTCTTTCAAAACTTGTTGTTAATCTTGTTTTCTTTATCTAATTGTGGGAAGGTTAGTGGTAAGACAAGTAAGTTCTTTATCAATTGGGAGGGTGACCTGGCCTTTAATCTCAGTTGTGGTGAACTCCTTTTCCTGATCTTGAGTGGTGGCATAGCCTTTATCTCAAATCTCTATCCTCTGTTCTATTCTTCAATTCTGAACTCCATACATTCCATTACCTACCACGCTTCAACTTGGTATCAGAGCTTAAAATCAGGTGTTCATCCCTTTTGTTGTTATCTTTTCTTCTCCATTCAGCCTAATCTCCATTCTATTCTATTCTAAACACTTTCATAAGCCGACATATACCCTTTTCAAGCCTTAAAGTATGGATGAAATTCCCAGAAATATGGCCCTTGAGCAAGCTCAAAATCTACGGCACGATAGAGAGCTTACTAAATTAAGAGGCAAGATTGGAGAAATACACCAAGCCATTGCTCAACTAGGCCTAAGAAGGAATCATGGAAGAAGGAGGAACTCAAGGAGCACTTATGGCACCTCTTCCTTATCTAATTCAGACTCTAATGATGCATGATTTTCATCTGAAGATTCAATTCCTCAAGTTCATCATAGAAGGCCCCCAAAATATGATTTCAAAGATATGAAGATAGATCCACCAGATTTTGATGGAAGCTTGAATTCCGGTGTATATTTGGAGTGGGTTCGTTCTATTGAGTGAATTTTTGAAGGCAAAGGTTATAATGATGAGAAATGCTTCAAGGTTGCATGTATCGAGCTCAAAAGGTATGCATCGATCTGGTTTGAGAACCTGAAATTGGAGAGGAGTCGAGAAGGCAAAAGAAAGCTTAAGTCTTGGATCAAACTGAAAAGACTCATGGATAAAAGATTTATTCCAGCAAGTTACAAGCAAGATTTGGTCTCAAGGTTGCGTCTCTTAATCAAGAAAGTCTAAGTGTTGAAGAGTATATTAGAGAATTTGAGCATCTCCTTATGAAGAATGGAATTCAAGAAGAATTTGAACAGAAAATTGTCCGATTCCTTGGTGGGTTGAATCCAAATATTGCTGAGAAGGTTGATCTACAGCCTTTTTGGACATTTGAGGACGTGTGCAAGTTGGCCATGAAGGTGGAGAAACATGCTAAGTTGAAGAAGACAGCAAGCAAGCCTCCAAATTTATTTAAGAGTGATTTCTCTAAAAATGACTTTTCTTCTTCGAGAGCTGATAAGAATATGGAGAAGGTCAAGAAAACTCCTAAAGAAGTTCAGAAAAAGTTTGATGGGAAGAAATGCTTTAAGTGTCATGGTTTTGGCCATTTCCATGCTGATTGTCCAAATAGAAGAATTATGACACTTAAGGAGATTGAAGAGATTAAGGAAGAAGTTGAAAAGGAAGTGATTTGGGATACTGAAGGAAATGCTAATCCTGAAGACGAGATGGTGTTAGAAGCTGATCAAGGTGAACTTCTTATGTTCAGAAGGGTTCTCCATGCAAAGGAAGCACCACAAGAACAAGGCCAAAGAGAGCAAATATTTTACACTAGGTGCACCATCAAGGGCAAAGTATGCAGCATCATTATAGACAGTGGTGACCGGCGCCCGCAAGAGTCGCGGCGGCGCGGTGTCGTTTACCGCAAGTTTCACGGTTAGTGTAGGGTGCCGGAATATCGAACTCAGGGAGGCGAGGTTGTGCTTGGGTCAGGTAGGACCTAAATCACCCCGAGGGGCGAGCTAGCCCGAATCGGCGAATGGTTGTCACGAAAGGAAATAAACTGGTATGAACAACAAGAAAGAAAACCCGGGACTTTGGTTTCCAACCCGACGAGAGACTCTCGCCGACGCGGCCTACGGGTATGGATAACGATCGGGATTAGGGTCTAATGGTGAGACATTGCCTCTGAAAGTGGTACCGGCGTCCCATGGGCCCGATATTCCGGTCGGTGCCCAGGATGATACACCGGACTTCCCGGATTCGATCAGTGGGCACTCCCGTGTCCATAAACACTGATCGATCCCGGGAGCACTAAGCCCGCAACGATAACTCCCAACGTCTCATCCTGCCGCTCCCGCGTGCTAGGATTCGACGTCTACGCTAAGGGTGTGAGCTATGGCTAGGGAGTCAACCGCCAAGTTTATTCCCCCTTGGCCCGACGGTCAAAGGCGGTCTTTTTCCCGCCGATGACAATGAAACACCCCGCGTAACCGTTAGATTCCTACTCCCTATCGATTTCCTAACCCTATGGACGCATCGGAAAGAGCCCCCGAAGGGGTTTCCACCAAAATCCCAGATTTGGGAACTACTCACAAAAGTTCATGAAAAAGCAATCTAAATGAAATTTAACCGTTGGAATCATAATCAGACAATTGCAATGCGGAAGTAATGGAGTAATAAAGACAATACTAAAATTTTAGAAAGATCTGAAAACTTACAAAAGAGTAACAATTACAGCCGTCACAGGGAAATAAAACAGTAGAAAAAATAACAGCTCCCGTTTCTGGAACCCTAGGGGTTCTATATATAGGCCGTCGCATCAACCGATCGGTTGACAAGTCAACCGATCGGTTGATCCGTTACAAATAAATATCAGAAAACGGCGAGTTTTCACCCGATCACATGAACCGGTCGGGTGAGTTCTTGAGTGACCGGTTGGATCTTGAAGCAGTCGGGTGAATCGATCGGTTCGACGTCCGTGTCT
Organism: Scilla litardierei; assembly: GCA_030789695.1. NCBI lineage: Eukaryota > Viridiplantae > Streptophyta > Magnoliopsida > Asparagales > Asparagaceae > Scilla > Scilla litardierei. The sequence goes on from CM061136.1 coordinate 70,543,085, forward strand.
TCAGCTCTTCTTTTTCAGCTACAGATGAACCGATCGGGTGAGAGTCACCCGATCGGTTGGCGCTTTGCTTCGAGAAAACAGAGAACATCCCCCGCTGAACCGGTCTGCGAACCGGTCGGGTGGCTTCTTCGTGAGCTGCGGCAGGGACCAGTTGGTGCACACGTGCATCACCTGATCGGTTGGAGATGACCAACCGATCGGGTGAGGGGTTGAAAGATGAATTCTTTGGCGTTCGACCCCCTGGATCACGCGTGACTTCTCCCGTTGCTCCGGGGACTTGGGATATCATCGTTAAACGTCCCCTACGTGGTCAATCCCCTGCAATCATGGATAAACAAAGAAAAGTGAAAGAAAACGGGAAAAAACACGAAAACGAATAAGAGACGGCGGAAAAACACGGAGAAACACAAAAGAAAACGTGCGTGAATATATGAAATATAAACGCACGTCAAAATCCCCCAAGCTGAACTCTTCCTCGTCCTCGAGGAAGACGAGCGAGAGTAGGAGCTCGGAAGGGAAAAATAGAGAGGAAGAAAGAAAAAGAAAACTCTAAGCCCTAGATCGTCCATCAGAGCCACCAAAATCAAAAACGACACACCAAGCAAGCAAACGCCAAATCACACCACTAAACCTAGGAAAGCGAGTCCAAATAAGTGTCGTGGGTCCACGCAGTGAAGCGCGAGTGAGCGTGGTCGTGTGCTAGCAATTGGTGACGCTTTCTACGATGTGCTATGAGGCTCGATATACACAAATCCAAGAAATGACCCAAAATATTGATCCGAATTGAATTAAGCGGTGAATATAAGCTCAAGCATGCATGAGAAGAGTGGGAATAGAAGCGTATCATGCATCGGGGACTCCATAACTAGGGTTAAGGAAATCACGCCACTATAGCTTAGATACTAGCTAAATAGTTCCTAAGCCAAGTGTTTTCGATAACGACGGGGGTTGAGATGATGTGGAGAAGAACACTCAGTGCAAATTCTCGCCTTCCCTTTATTCTCGGCAAGTAGGAAAATATTCACACGGGAATTTTTTTTTGGGTTTTGGGTATTTGCATATTTTTTTGGCTTTTTGGCTATACAATCTTTTTCTTTTCTTTTTGGGTTTTTCTTTTCTTTTCTCCTTTTTTTTTGGATTTTTGGATTTTTGGCTATACACATGTGTACTCTCCCAAATGGGAGAACGGTACACGACGAGGGGATTTGCACCAAGTAAAACAAAAAAGAAGTCGAAATCTAAACACTCGGGCAAAGGAGACTATTCTCGCTAAATAGAGCTTAGGCTAAATGGGCTATCCTAGTCCTTAGTTGTGGAATCCCGACGCATGCGAATTGAAGTATACGATATAAATATAGCATGCATATAGTGGAAACAAATACCGCATATTCAAATCGGGGCATGATAATCTAGGGGTCATTCCTGGACAGGTATATAAAGTAAATCACAAAGCAGAAGCACACCAAATGCTAGTCACGACACACGACTCACAAAAAGCTAAGTGGACCCACGATGCGTGAAATGCAAGAGGACTCGAAATCCTAGGGTTAGTGAGTGTGATTATCGGTGCAGTGCTAGGTGTGTGTGTGACTTTGTGGCGATTCATCAAAGGATTCATCTCCAGGAGAAAGAGCTAGAAAAGAAGAAAAGAGAAAAAAAAAAAGAAAAACACGGAGAAAAACGACTCAAATAAACGAAAAGAATGACTCAAATGACGCAAACAGTGCGACTCCCCCAAGCTGAAGTTTGCATTGCCCTCAATGCAATATGAGTGAGTACGGGAGGGCAATGAAAATGGGGGGGAATACACACAGACACAAAAAGAAATGAAAACGAGGAAAACACATAGATGAAACTGAAAAAGAAAGAAAGATCAAAATCAAAATCAAACAATACGAAAATAAAAATAAAATAAAATTACACGACACGACACTCAAAAAGTGAAAAGCAAGCACACACACAAAAATGAGAAAAACAAACAAAACACGACAGCACACCAAAACAGACGTCCCCCAAGCTAGACCAGAAAGTGCTAGCGAAGTGATGTGATCGAGGAAGTGCAGGGAGTCAAAAAAAAAGAGGGGAAATCAGAAAGCAATACGCAAATAGTCCCCTCCCCCCGACAGAGACAAAGCAGGGCCCCGAAAAGACAGATGGGCACAAATATGGGGGAGTGGCAAAAGTGGGAGAGAAAAATCAAGCAGGGGCACCACCCTCAGGGGGTGGTGACGGGGGCCTGCGCCGAGGACCAGGAGTCGTGGGGGGTGGAATGTGGAGCTCGGAGACGTCGGGTGGGTCTTCACGGATGTGGCGAATGAAGCTTTGAAGAAATGGGAGGTCTTGGTCGACGGACTCCTCGGTTATCCGACCACCCTGCCCAGCGAGGAGGATCATGGCCGTGAATCGGTCGGCATGGTCATCGGTTTGGAAATGCATCCCAAATTCGGGATCGTGAACGTGAGGTGGGGAAGTGGTGCTTGGCGTGGTGGTTGGGTTGGAGGTGGTGGGTTGTGAGCAACGTGTACGACGGGTGGGCCTAGGGTTCGAAGAGCTGGCGCCGGTGGGCTTAACACGGCGGGGAGGCATTGTGGGGGGGTCGTTCGTGTGCGTAGGTATGCAAACGTATAATGAATTCAACATAAACACGAAATACGAACAACAATCAAATGGAATATTCGCTGTAAGATTAAAATTAAGCAAAGGAGCGAGTTTACCCAAATGAGATGATGATAGTTGCTCGTTGACGCCCCGATGCTACTGGATTGGAGCACGCTGTGAAGCCGCAGCGATCTCTTCAACAAGTTTCGACGTTTGGGGAGGATGGGCGAAATTTATGGTTTTGTGTGCAGGGATATGGCGGGGGAATGGAGGGAAATCGATGGTTGACGGGTAGGGAGATGGCGGGGGAAGATGATCGAGGTTGATCCTGGGGAAGAAAGAAGGTAGGCGCACGAGAGGAGTCGAAACGGCGGCAATTTGGGCGGTCGGGCGAGGATGGAAATGAACGGGTGTCGGGGGGGCTTATATAGAGTTTTAAGTCGAACCGATCGGGTGACTTGTCACCCGGTCGGTTGACGGTTAGGTCGAAAATCTTGCCGAAGAAATGCTACAGGCGAACCGATCGGGTGACTTATCACCCGATCAGTTGGCCGCTCCACCCATTTTCCCGAGAACTTAGGGCTGCTCACCCGGTCACGTCAACCGATCGTGCTTGAACTCAACCGATCGGTTGATATTTCCCCAAAAATTTTCGAGAGTTCTCCCCAGCTCACCCGGTCTTCCACCCGGTCTCTTCATTACTCAACCGATCGGTTCATTCGGGGACAGATCTCGGCATGTATCTGATACATCCCAACCGATCAGGTGAGTTATCACCCGATCGGTTGGGGCTTGTTTCCTGCAAAAACCAAGAAATTTGCTTAAGTCCCCGAACGGATGTTCTCGCGGCTGATTTTATTTATAAAAATAGATAGAATAAAGTAAAAAATAACGCTAAAAAGTGGGAAAAAGTTTAGAACATGGGTTGCCTCCCATGAAGCGCACTTGTTTAACGTCGTTGGCTCGACGCCCGCAAGAGATGCTCATGGTGGTCGATACGGGTGATGCCCGAAGTTTGGCATCTCTTTCTCATTGGAGCTGGAGGCACTTGGAGTAGTCAGCACCTGGAAAAATACTTGCTCGACTACCCTCCCCTTGTTCTTGGGGTCCGGGGGCTTTTCCTTGGTGTTGGCGCTTCCCGCCATCTTCTTCAGGATCTGGACCTCGTCTTTAGTGAAGTCCGTGGGCTCCTTCCCCGTTCTCCCCACAGGAGGGGCTTTGGTGAACCCAGGAGGGGTCGTTCTTGCTGCACTCGGTTTTCCAGCAGCTTCCTTGTACTTGGGGCCGTCTCCATCTTCAGAATCCCCTAAGTCATCGGGGGGTTTTTTCAGGAGAATCTCCCAGGAGCTCTCCTCTGTAGCTTTTTCCTCTTCTACTTCGAGCAGATTGCACCGAGGGTCATCAGGTGGATCGGGGTGCTTCATGGATAATCCCAGATCGAACTCAACTTTCTCTCCGCTGACGTTCAAAGAGAGTTTTCCGTTCTTCACATCTATTAGAATGCCAGCAGTGGCCATGAAGGGCCGTCCCAGGATAATGGGGGTGTGCGCGTCTTCGGGCATGTCCATGACTACAAAGTCCACAGGCACATGCACCCCTCTCACATTCACGGGGAGATCATCCACAATTCCCACCGGGTATTTGACCGACCGGTCAGCTAGTTGTAGGGTCATACCGGTGGGCTCCAAATCACCCATTCCTATTCTCCTGTACATCGACAAGGGCATCAAGCTAACACTCGCTCCTAGATCGACGAGTGCACGATTAATCTTCACAGCCCCAATTGTGCAAGGAATAGAGAAGCTCCCCGGGTCCTTGAGTTTCGGCGGGTTTGCCCTCTGAATAAGAGCGCTACATTCCGCCGTCAGCACCACTTTCTCTTTTCTTGACCCTCTGGTCACCAAATCTTTTAAGAATTTTGCATATGAGGGGATTGTTTCGATTGCCTCCAAGAAGGGGATTTGCAGGCTTAGGTCCTTGACCATGGCGAAGAACTTCCCATATTTCTCATCAATTTTTGCCTGAGCCAACCGTTGTGGAAATGGCACAACGGGTTTATACACTTTCGGGCTCTCTTCCTCCTCCTTCTTCTCTTCTTCAGACACTCCCTCCGGAGTCATGGGATTTGATGATGAAGCACCGGCATCATTTGATTTTTCAGTCGGTCTCTCAATGACCAATGGTGCTTCCGGGTTGCTAGGGGGCACTCTAGTAGGAATTTGTGTCCCGCTTCTCAGAACGATATCGGACACATTTGCGTGCTCGTGCACAAGTGCCGATGTTTGTGTTGCTCCCCTCGGGTTCACCTCCGGTTGTGGCGGTAATTGGCTTTGTGACCTTGCAAGGTTCGCCACTTGTAACCCCAGCTGGGTTACTTGGTCTGTGAGGGTCCGCTGACCCATTTCCAGCCTTTGGTTGATCTTCTCCTAGTTGGTAATATATTGAGTCAATAGAGACTCAACCGGAGAGACGGCCCTCTGTTGGCCATACTGCTGTTGCTGCTGGAACGGCTGCTGAGTTCTGGGGGCGTAAGATTGTTGCTGAAATGGTTGCTGCTGAAATGGTTGCTGCTGAACCTGATTCTGTTGTGGCCTAGCCGGCTGATATGTCTGTTGCTGCGGCTGCTGAGGCGGTGAGGGCTGAAATGGTGGCCGGTAACTGAAATTTGGGTGGTTCCGGTTGTTGGGAGAGTAGGCCGGGTTGGAATTTGTCCTTGGCGGATATGGCGCATTCCCCGTGGGGTTGTAAAATAGTGCGCTCGCTTGATCCAACGGTGGTGAGATGTCACCACCGTCGAATTCCCCAAAGAATTCGGACTCTACCGCAGAAATTTGCTGGGTACCGGCCCCACCGGCTCCTACCATCAGTGCGGAGATCTGGGTCGAAAGCAAGTCAAACTTGCTTGATAGTTTGTCGACGTCCTCGACTCTATGTATACCCCCAGATCTTGGTGTGGCTCTCTCGTCACACCACCGCTCATTGTTGGATGCCATATTTTCCAGAATATGCCCGGCATCTTCCTCGCTCCTAGACATGAAGGAACCCCCAGCCGCGGCGTCCATAGAAGATTTCAGGTCATCCCTCAACCCATTGTAGAACAGATTAATAATCTGCCACTTCGGAAGCTCATGGTGAGGGCATCTTCTTTGCATCTCTTTATATCTCGTCCAAGCTTCATGCAAGGACTCGTGGCTGGCCTGGGAGAAGGAGGAGATCTCACTCCTCAACTTCATGGTCTTCCCCGGAGGAAAGAACTTCGTCAGAAAAGCATTGGAGAGCTTCTCCCAGGTGTTGAAAGTGTTGGGGTCCTTCCCCCTTAACCATTGCTTGGCTTTGTCCCGCAAAGAGAAGGGGAACAGCTTCAGACGGATAGCCTCTGTAGTGACACCATTAATTCGGAAGGTGTCACACTTCTCCAAGAAGGAGTCCAGGTGCTCGATCGGGCTCTCCATGGGCGCACCCGCAAACTGGTCTTGCTGGATCCATGTCACTAGAGACAGCTTCAGCTCAAAGCTTTGGGCAGCAATAGCTGGAGATCGGATGGCGGAAGTCGACTCGATGGATGGCATCGAGTACTCCAGCAGAGACTTGTGAGGTGGGGTGTTCTCCTCCATGGATTCGGGATCTTCTCTTCTTCGCTTCTCGGCGGCCAAACGCCTAAGGGTGGCGTTAATCTCTGGATCGAGGGGAATCAAGTCGTCAAGACTCCTTGAACTCCTGCGCATGAAAAACAACAAACACCCGTGAAGCGACAAGTGGGAAAGAAACAGATTAAATAAGAAATAAAAATAAGAAAAATAAAAAAGAAAAAGGAGAATGCGAAAATTATCGCGAGGTAGGGATATGAGCTAGACACGAGGGTTCACAAGATCCTAAAATAACAAGCACGTTGCCTCCCCGGCAGCGGCGCCATAAACTTGACCGGCGCTCGCAAGAGTCGCGGCGGCGCGGTGTCGTTTACCGCAAGTTTCACGGTTAGTGTAGGGTGCGGGAATATCGAACTCAGGGAGGCGAGGTTGTGCTTGGGTCAGGTAGGACCTAAATCACCCCGAGGGGCGAGCTAGCCCGAATCGGCGAATGGTTGTCACGAAAGGAAATAAACTGGTATGAACAACAAGAAAGAAAACCCGGGACTTTGGTTTCCAACCCGACGAGAGACTCTCACCGACGCGGCCTACGGGTATGGATAACGATCGGGATTAGGGTCTAATGGTGAGACGTTGCCTCTGAAAGTGGTACCGGCGTCCCATGGGCCCGATATTCCGGCCGGTGCCCAGGATGATACACTGGACTTCCCGGATTCGATCAGTGGGCACTCTCGTGTCCATAAACACTGATCGATCCCGGGAGCACTAAGCCCGCAACGATAACTCCCAACGTCTCATCCTGTCGCTCCCGCGTGCTAGGATTCGACGTCTACGCTAAGGGTGTGAGCTATGGCTAGGGAGTCAACCGCCAAGTTTATTCCCCCTTGGCCCGACGGTCAAAGGCGGTCTTTTTCCCGCCGATGACAATGAAACACCCCGCGTAACCGTTAGATTCCTACTCCCTATCGATTTCCTAACCCTATGGACGCATCGGGAAGAGCCCCCGAAGGGGTTTCCACCAAAATCCCAGATTTGGGAACTACTCACAAAAGTTCATGAAAAAGCAATCTAAATGAAATTTAACCGTTGGAATCATAATCAGACAATTGCAATGCGGAAGTAATGGAGTAATAAAGACAATACTAAAATTTTAGAAAGATCTGAAAACTTACAAAAGAGTAACAATTACAGCCGTCACAGGGAAATAAAACAGTAGAAAAAATAACAGCGCCCGTTTCTGGAACCCTAGGGGTTCTATATATAGGCCGTCGCATCAACCGATCGGTTGACAAGTCAACCGATCGGTTGATCCGTTACAAATAAATATCAGAAAACGGCGAGTTTTCACCCGATCACATGAACCGGTCGGGTGAGTTCTTGAGTGACCGGTTGGATCTTGAAGCAGTCGGGTGAATCGATCGGTTCGACGTCCGTGTCTTCAGCTCTTCTTTTTCAGCTACAGATGAACCGATCGGGTGAGAGTCACCCGATCGGTTGGCGCTTTGCTTCGAGAAAACAGAGAACAGCCCCCGCTGAACCGGTCTGCGAACCGGTCGGGTGGCTTCTTCGTGAGCTGCGGCAGGGACCGGTTGGTGCACGCGTGCATCACCCGATCGGTTGGAGATGACCAACCGATCGGGTGAGGGGTTGAAAGATGAATTCTTTGGCGTTCGACCCCCTGGATCACGCGTGACTTCTCCCGTTGCTCCGGGGACTTGGGATATCATCGTTAAACGTCCCCTACGTGGTCAATCCCCTGCAATCATGGATAAACAAAGAAAAGTGAAAGAAAACGGGAAAAAACACGAAAACGAATAAGAGACGGCGGAAAAACACGGAGAAACACAAAAGAAAACGTGCGTGAATATATGAAATATAAACGCACGTCAAGTGGTAGCTGTGCAAATGTTGCTTCTACAACACTCATTGAGAAACTTCAGTTGCCTACTGCACCATACCCGCATCCATACAAACTTCAATGGCTTAGTAAGAATAGTGATGTCAAGGTAACCAAACAAGCTCTTGTTGTTCTTTCCAGCGGCAATGTTTATCATGATCGTATTTTGTGTGATGTGATTCCTATGGATGCTAGCCATATTCTCTTAGGAAGACCTTGGTAGTTTGATAAACATGTTATTCATGATGGCCACAAAAACACTTATTCTCTTACTGTTGATCAAAAGAAAATCACACTTGCTCCTTTACCACCTAGTCAGATTTATTTGAATTTACATGGGGTAGGAACCACAAGTGAGAAAGCCTCCTACCTATGCCAGGCACAAGTTGATCATTACTTACTCAATTGCAACACTATTTATGCTTTACTTGTTGTTGAGACTTCGAAAGGAGGAAATGAAGAACCATTGCATCCTTTGGTGCAATCTTTGATTGAGCAATTTCAAGATGTATTCCCGGATGATCTACCACATGGTTTACCTCCAATAAAAGGGATTGAGCATCAAATTGATCTCATACCTTGTGCTCCTTTGACAAACAAAGCTGCCTATCAGTGTAATCCAAAAGAAACCAAAGAGCTACGAAGGCAAGTGGAAGAATTGGTGGCTGGAGGATATGTTCGAGAAAGTATGAGCCCATGTTCTGTTCCAGCTTTGCTTGTTCCAAAGAAGGATGGTACTATGTGCATGTGTGTTGATAGTAGGGCCTTAAATAACATCACCATTAAGTATAGATATCCAATTCATCGCTTGGATGATATGCTTGATGAGTTACATGGTTCTATTGTCTTCTCAAAGATCGATCTTCGTAGTGGTTATCATCAAATCTGAATGAAGGAAGGAGATGAGTGGAAGACCGCATTTAAAATAAAATGAGGATTATATGAATGGAGGGTCATGCCATTTGGACGTTCTAATGCTCCAAGTATTTTCATGAGACTGATGAATGAGGTCCTACGTCCTTTCATCGGTAAGTTTGTCGTCGTATACTTGGATGATATTTTGGTTTATTCTAAGAATCATGAAGATCATCTGAAGCACTTAACAGATGTCTTTTCTGTTTTGAGGAAACAAAAATGTGAATTCTTCACTCCTAGTGTTGTTTTCCTTGGATATGTTGTTTCAAAGGATGGTATTTCTGTTGATCAATCCAAAGTTGAAGCTGTGAGATCTTGGCCTGTTCCCACCAACATATCTGAAGTAAGAAGTTTCCATGGCCTTACATCATTTTATAGAAGATTCATTAAAGATATCAGCACTCTATTGGCTCCCATAACTGAATGCATGAAGAAAGGTTCTTTCGAATGAATTAAGGCTACTTATAATGCCTTTGAATGAATTAAGAAGAAACTTTGTGAAGCTCCAATTTTGGTTTTACCCAATTTTGATGATCTCTTTGAAGTGGAGTGTGATGCAAGTGGAGTAGGTATTGTCGCAGTTCTGGTGAAATCTCAACGTCCCATAGTTTATTTCAGTGAGAATTTGAATGGCTCTAGGAAGAATTACAACACTTATGATAAGGAGTTATTTACAATTGTAAGAGTTCTTGATCATTGGAGTCATTATCTTCGCCCCAAGCAATTTGTTCTACATTCTGATCGTGAAGCACTCAAGTTTATTAATGGACAACACAAGTTGAATCAAAGGCTTGCTAAATGGGTTGAATTTCTTCAGTCCTTCTCATTTGTTTCAAAGCATAAATCTGGAAAAACCAATGTTGTACCTGATGCACTTTCAAGGAGGTATTCTCTTCTATCTATTGTTGAAGCTAAAATTCTTGGTTTTCATTTTATTAAAGCTCTTTACAAGGATGATCAAGACTTTTCTCAATTTTTTGAGGAAGAAAGAGCTGCTCTTTTAGGCCCTTATAATTCAAGAAGGTTTTCTTTTCAAGAACAACAAGTTGTGCGTTCCCAAAAGTTCATGCGTGATCTTTTGGTGAAAAAAGCCCATGGTGGAGCTGTTGCTGGTCATTTTGGCATAACAAGACACTTGACATCTTGCAAGAAGACTTTTATTGGCCTAAGGTGGCTGGTGATGTCCATAATGTTGTTACAAGATGCTCTATTTGTCATAAAGCTAAGAGTCAATTTCATCAAGGAATGTATACTCCTCTGCCTATTCCAAATCAGCCTTGGGAAGATGGGAGCATGGATTTTATTGTGGCACTACCAAGAACTCAAAGAGGGAAAGATGATATCATGATAGTTGTTGGTCGTTTTTCAAAAATGGCTCATTTCTTCGCATGCACGAAATCTGATGTTGCTTCTCATGTTGCTGATCTCTATTTCAAAGAAATTCTCAAGCTTCATGGAGTTCCAAAGACCATTGTAAGTGATGGAGATTCTAAGTTTTTAAGTCATTTTTGGATATGCTTGTGGAAATTGTTAGGGACAAAGATCTTGTTTAGTACTGCCTACCATCCTCAAACTGATGGGCAAACAGAAGTGACAAATAGAACACTCTAACTCTTCTCAGAAGTTTGGCGGGAAAAATATCAAAGATTGGGATAACAAACTTTCCCATGCTGAGTTTGCATACAATAGAGCTCCATCATATACAACAGGAAAGTCTACATTTGAAGTGAATTATGGAGTGAACCCTCTTACTCCCATGATCTCACTTCTTATTGAGTCCCAAGTGAGTTTTGAAGCTAAACAGCGTGCCAAAGAAATGAAAAAGCTCCATGAACAAGTGAAGACCAGAATTGAAAGGGTGAATGAATTGTACAAGCAAAAGGCAAACAAGCAACGTAACTCCCTTGAATTTAAGCCTGGTGATCTGGTTTGGCTTTATTTAAGGAAGGACGGGTTTTCCTCTCGAAGGAAGAACAAGCTCATGGCTCGTGGTGATGGTCCTTTCAAAATTGTTGAGAAGGTTGGAAGTAATGCATACAAGCTTGAATTACATGGAGAAACCAATATTTCTGCCACTTTCAATATTGGTGACTTAACTCCATTCTTACCTGAAAATGAAGATGCTGAGGATTTGAGGGCAAACCCCAATCAAGGAGGGGAGAATGATGTAGGATCAAGCAAGACTAATCTGATGATGTTAGCAAGTGACATCAAAGAAACTTCGAGCTCCAACTTTAGCTCTTAATTTTAGGTTGGTTCTCAAGCTATCTTGGGCCAAGTTTTGCTTAATTGGCTTCCTTAATGAGTCAACTATGATGGGAAGTGATTATTTTGGCATCTAAACTCAAATGAAGATTCAGATTTCAAATTAAGGGGGAGCTGCAGAGTTTGGACGAGTTTGAAGACTTTGGCCATGGAAATCCACTCTAACATTTACTTTTTCAGCATTCAATGTCTAGAAAGTTGTAGCCTAGTAAGTTGTAGCATAGTAAAGTGTAGCCTAATAGTTGTGTAATCAGCCTTGGAAGTTGTTGGCTATTTACTTTATCAGCATTCAATATTTAGAAAGTTGTAGTCTGGGGCGTGACAGACCCAATGGATGAAGATATGAGGAAATCCCATACACTGCAAGAATTAATAAATAAACTCCCGATTAATGCTATCAAAGGCCTTGCAAAGATCCAGTTGAATGCAGGCACTGGCCCCCATAGAATTGGAGAAGTCTCTGATAATCTCATGGGCCAAGAGAGAAGAGTCCGAAATTAGGCAGTCTTTGATGAAGGCGGACTGATTTCAAGAAATAAGATCCAGAATAACAACAGTCAGGCGACGACTCAAGACCATGGAAATGACATTGTAAATGACATTGCAGATGGAGATGGGCCTATATTCAGAAAGGGAGGCAGCATTGGGGGACTTAGGGACAAGAGTAAGGAAAGTATGGTGGGCTTGGAGCAGAAGTTGACCCGAGGAGAAGAAGGAGCGGGCCGCCGCAAGGACATCACCGTCAACTATTCCCCAGAGGTCCTAAAAGAACTGAGGTCCAAGCCGTCGGGTCCCGGGGACTTTTCCTTATCAAGATAGAAAAGGGTATCCTTGATTTCCTCATCGGAGACCATGCTCCCAATCCAGGAGGCCGCATCAGGTGAAATGATACGCTTGGCTACAACTTTAGGGAAGACATTCCAGTAGTCATTCTAGGAGAAAAGGTCAAAGTAGAAGTCAACCGCACTAGCCATAGAGTAGTGAGGTTGGTGGTTGGGTCCCCACCAGGAGAGATCAAGTGAAGAAGACTATTTCGTGATGCTCTTTCCTTCATAGCAACATAGAATAACTTAGAATTCCCATCTCCCAACTTAAGCCAAGACTGTCTACTCTTCTGTCTGGCCTAAATTTCCTCCATGCTTAGAGCTTGACCAAGTATAACTGTAATACCCCGCTCATGGCTAAGAAGACCTGGGATAGTGTGTAAATCTGGGCTCTCCCTGATAATATTAATCTCCTCTCTCAGGACGTTAGAATCATTTGGTCCATCCCTCGAGTGTGCCCAAGACCGAAGAGACAGCTTAAGGGCCTTGAGTTTATACACCAAACGAAAGGCATGTAAGCCAACAAAATGTGTATCCCAGACCGAAGAGAGAAGCTGGTGACACCATCAAGATGCATATATGAACTGAATAATGTGAAGGGCTTGTGCCCAGAGTTGACATGGGGACCATATGAAGAAGGATGGGGGCATTGGTCACTGGTGAACGATGGGAGGTAGTTGTAGGTAGGGCTGTGGACGAACAAGCTTGAACGAGCTTGAACATGGAGCTTGGTTTTGTTCATGAACAAAATCCATGTTCAAGCACTGTTTGTTTACTAACCGAGCTCTAAAAACCTGTTCAAGCTTGTTCTTAAGCTTACCGAACGAACGTAAACAAACGTAAACAAACGTAAACAAACATTTACCGAGCTTGTTCACGAGTAGTTAATTGAACGTTCTGTTTGTTAACAAGACTTATCGAGCTTGTTCATGAACATGTTCAGGAACATGTTCGTAAGCACACAATCAATCTTATTCATGAACAGATTTTCAATCAAACAAACGAACGTCAATTTTTTAATCAGGAATAATACTATTTAAACATATTTGCCCATGACTAAATCAATTAAATAAAAGGACTAAATATTTACAGGACAAAAAAATAAATCCAGCATAATAGCTCCATAAATCCCATTACAAGCATCCATTTCAAATATAGTAAAAATATAGTATTTGTCTGAATTTACTATTTTCGGTACATGTTCGTTCACGAACACTTAACGAGCTTGTTCACGAACACTTAACGAGCTTGTTCATGAACATAAATGAACGAACTTAGTTATGTTCAAGCTCTGTTTTTTTAACTAACCGAGCTCTAAAAATTTATTCAAGCTTGTTCATTAAGCTTCCTGAAAGAACGTAAATGAACATGTACCGAGCTTGTTCACGAGTAGTTCGTTGAACGTTCTGTTCGTTAACAGCCCAGCTGTAGGAAGATTCCGGGAGGGTGTCAACCCATGCAGAATTACATAGGACACGGTCAAGCCGATAAGCGATGTGGCTCACATCAGAGGTGGTGTTGCTCCAGCTATAAATACTCCCTGGCTTCTGAGCTCATCGAAACCACAAAACTCAATGCAATTATTGAAGTCCTCCAAAATGAGTGACTGAGCTATAAATACTCCCTACCCCTACCTTTTCATTAATATATCGAGTAAGATTGAAGTCCTCAAGGGCAATCCATGTCGATCCTGCTATACTACGGTAGTCAGACCTTAGCGCAGACCAAATATTGACACGCTCAGTAGAAAAGTTGGAAGCATACATCACAGAGATAAAAGTAGGAAAACCCCCCTTGTTAGCACACAACAAGGTGATGTGCTAGGCCGAGGATGAATGAAGTGAGCAGAGCCAGACAGAAGAATCAACCAGGACCCAAATCCACCCTTTTGCAACATGATCATAGTTATGGAAAGCCAGCCAGCCACGGGGAAAATATGAAGTAACCCCATCCCCAGTAGGATCCTAGAACTTGGTCTCAGTAGACCAACCAAAGAAGGTGAGAACTTACGCAGGTGATGCCAAACGTCACGACGGCGTGTCTTAGAGTTAAGTCCCCTAACATTCCAAATAAGAGCTGACATAACTAAGTGTAGGATCATGTCAAAACAACGACGTTTGGATCGAATAACATAGACTTACGCTTGCGTATGCGGCACCGTAGTCTCTAAACTTCACCCTCGGATTCGCCACAATGGTCGGTACTTCGTCACGGAGGATCGAAGCAGAGTTTCACCGCCTAAATCTCTAACTAGAAGAGGATTTTAATGGAAGGGAGAAGAAGAACATAAGATGCCTTATGCAAACTTATGGCATGGAAAGTGTGGAATGAATGCCTTACCCTTGGGTCCTATTTATAGGCTTTAGGGGTGGTTATTGTAGGAAATAACCAATTATAAGCTTATTAGCCTATATTAGCACATTCATTTATCCTCTTCTTCATTCACTTATCAAGTGCCTTTATGCACTTATAAAGTGACTTTTTCCACTTATCTAGTGGCTTTTTCCACTTATCGAGTGGTCCTTTTCACACGAGAAAAGGTTCCCTTCGTGCACGCTTTCGTGCACGCGACATCTGAGGTCCGTATACCCTCATACATCCCCTCATAGGTGTATTTATGTCATCCATATCCAACATCTCCCCTCACACTTGAGGGGATTGTAAGGAAACATCTTTTCCTTTATCTCTTCTGTTTGTCATACCGAGAAATAGGCCGTGTGACTGCCATGCGCATAGAGTCCGCTGTTGTGCACTTGTTAGAGATACATAATACCCCTCGAGGTGCAAAGTTGAGTAGATCAACGCATGCTTTACCCTAGATTATTTCTTCACTTTTCTTATACTTTACATTCAACAATTGAATCCCATCTGGATTACAATTGGCTGGCCAGCTTTGAATCTCTAAAGTCTAAATGTGAATATGAAATTAATCTTCCTCTTCTTGCGATCCTTTTGATCTTGACTTGACTCGCTTTTCTAACATGCCCCGCCGGACCGAATTAACCATAGTCCATAAGCAACATGCTAAGATAGCAATCACCCAGTCAAATCTTAAGGAACCATTTAGAGTCCATAAGGGTAACGAGTTAAGACCCATGTGGTCTTTGGGTCTCACATAATAGTAAACACAATTACTATTCAAACCCAATGGTCAAAAATGCATACGTAGTATGAATACGTATTACAACATCACTCCTTTCCCAGGGAGCATATGTCTTAATGATGTTGTAAGGATGATAACCAGACACCACGATGTCTGACTTTGAGTCCCTTTTACTACTCAAATAATCTTCTGGACTCACATCCCGCATAAGACAGATAGGATTTCAAAAATCCTCTTAGATCTTTTGAAAAAAAACATCCATATGATGCAGATCTTTCATACGACCATTTTGTTTAAGTCATGACTCTAAATCGTCCGTTTGACGATTTTGACTTTAAACAGGTCTCATCTTTATTTTACCCGTCTGATAAAATATAGGCGGTTGCTCATGTGAGAGAGCCAACCTTAATCTGTCCGACATACTAGAATTCAGCTGAGATTTCAAAAAAAAATGTACACAAACATTTCTTAAGAAATTCATATGCAATGTTGAAAAGAACTTATTCTTTTATTAAATTTGATCATTTACAGACATGTGAATTTTACATTGGTACAACTCAGCTCTTACGCAATCCTTGGGATGATAAGTGTTTGTAAAACACATCTCTGGGGATCGCCTTCGTAAGCGGATCCGCTATCATCTCATGCGTAGATATGTACCTTATGCCTACCTTCTTGGTCTTGTCATAGTCTTTTGCAAGTCTGCAATTCCTTTAAGATACTGCATTATCCTCTTAACCACTTTCCAGTGTTCTTGCCCTGGGTTGGATTGGTAACGACTTACCATTCCAACGGCAAAACAGATGTCCGGTCTTGTACGCATCATAGCGTACATAAGACTACCAACTGCACTGGAATATGGAACTTTTTCCATAATTTCCTTTTCCTTTTGGTTCTTTGGACACGATTTCAGACACAAATTGTCGCATTTGCTTATAGGAGTATCAATGGACTTGCAGTCCTGCATATTAAAACGTTCTAAAACCTTCTTTATATAAGTCTCCTGTGAAAGAGAAAGAAGTTTCTTCGAACGATTCCTTGAAATATTAACTCCAAGGATATATGCGGCTTCTCCCATGTCTTTCATCTCAAAAACTGATGAAAGCCAAGCCTTGATATCCATCACAAAGCCCTTGTCATTTCCAGCTATTAAAATGTCATCTACATATAGAGACATAATAACATACTTGCTCTTAATCCTCTTGATATATACGCAGTTGTCTTCATCAAGCATGGAAAAACCATTTGATAAGACAACTTCTTGAAATCATATATACCATTGCCTCGAGGATTGTTTAAGACCATATATGGATTTACGAAGTTTACAAACCTTATGTTCGTTTCCTTCTTTTACAAACCCTGTTGGTTGTTCCATATAGATCTCCTCGTCCAATTCTCCATTGAGAAAGGCAGTCTTTACATCCATCTGATGTAATTCGAGGTCTAAGCAAGCTACCATAGCCAGAATCAGGCGAATCGAGGTAAAACGGACAACAGGTGAGAAGGTCTCTTCGTAGTCTATCCCTTCCTGTTGCGTAAAACCTTTCGCGACAAGGCGAGATTTATATCTGTCTATAGAGCCATCAGCCTTATGCTTGATCTTGAGAACCCATTTGTTCCCAATAGCTCTACGTCCTCTGGGTAAGTCAACTAAGTCCCAGACTTGGTTAACTTTCATGGATTCCAACTCTTCCTTCATCGCTTCCATCCATTTGTCTTTAGCAGGGCATGATACGGCCTGTTTGAAAGTGGCAGGCTCGTCATCATCTTGTAGTAAAGTCATAAAGGTTTGCTGAAATTCATCCTCAAATCTTAGAGGAGCCAACCTTGTATGACTACTACGTCTTATTTGAGATTCTTCAAGTCCTTGTTGACTCGAATTTAGATCAATTCTAATATCACTCCCATTTGGAATGTCGTTAGAAATGCTCCCACTTGGATCATTATTCCCGTATGGAATAGGATTAGTGTCATTCGTATCATCCATTGGTGAAGTTTGAAACGTATTTTCGTCTTCACCAAGAATTCTCCCACTCGAATGAGGTAATCCTTCTTGATCATTAATCTCAAATAGAGATAAGTCCTGCCTTATCTCGCCCTGTCTTGGAAACTCGTTTTCCAAGAAAGTGACATCCCTCGACTCAAATTCAATTAGACCTCCATTGTCTTACTGATTAACGAAAACATAACCTTTGGAGTTTTCTGCGTATCGTATAAAGATACATTTCCTTCCCATTGGCCAAAGTTTGCCATACTTATGGGAGGAAATATGTGCGTAAGATGCACATCCCCAAGGTTTTAAAATGTTTAAGTCAGGAGACTTTTGGTTCCACAACTCATAAGGAGTGGAGCTAACTGATTTCGAGGGTACGCGGTTCAAAATGAAAGTGGCCGTTAATAATGCATCACCCCAAAATGTGATTGGCAAGTTAGCTTGCGCCATCATTGAACGGACCATTTCCATTAAAGTCTTATTTCTCCTTTCAGCAACAACATTTTGTTGATGAGTATTAAGGCATAGTTACCTGATGTACTATGCCTTTTTCATCACAAAGTTCATTAAAACTTGTTGATTGATATTCATCGCCCCTATCGGTTCGCAAGACCTTAATCTTGCGATCTAATTGATTCTCCACTAAACTCATATAGTTTTTAAAGCAGGTTAATGCTTCACTTTTGTGGGATATCAAATAGATATGTCCGAATCGGGTGAAATCATCAATAAAAGTGATGAAATAGGACTTCCCGCGTCTTGTCTTGACATTCATCAGACCACATATGTCTGAATGGATGAGCTGTAATGGAACCTCGGCCCTTGTGCCGGTTCCAAACGGCTTGCGACAAGATTTCCCTACAAGGCTGCAGGTCGACATTTCAACCTTTGAAACATTGGATAGAAGGCCACGTTTGGTAAGTCTATCCATTTGTGTTGGTCCAATGTGACCAAGCCTTGCATGCCAACAAATTATATCAGACTCATAAGTCGATGAATTTGCAACAAGGAAATTTTCATTACAATATGAAGAGTCATACATTGTATATAATACAATAAATCCTTTAAATACTTACCCAGTACCAATTAAGGATTTATTACAACACAAGTCATCTTTACAATCATGAAAAAACCAGCTATACCCAAGACCCATTAACACGACCACATATATTATATTCCTTCGAATATCTGGAGCGAAGAGAACATCATGAAGTAGGAAAGTGCGGCCGTTGTCCAAGACTAGCTTACAAGTCCCAACGCCTTTCACTTCAACACGTGTGTCGTTTCCTACATAGATCCACTTCGTTCCTTGGAGTATCCGGTGATACTCCACGAAGGACCGTCTGTCCCTTGCTATGTGGTCGGTGGCACCTGAATCAATTATCCAAAATGGATTAGATTCCACAAGAAATATTGAACTAGAAACACATATGTAACTAGTATAATTACAAGTTACCTCGTCACCTCCACTCGTACACGAACGAGCATAGTGACCGAGCTTGTTGCACTTGAAGCACTTGATCTTCTTCAAGTCTTTCTTCTTGTGCCATTTCTTGTGCCCACCCTTATGTTTGGATTTCTTGGTAGACTCAGGTTGCTTATTACGTTCATTAGTAGACTTCGAACGATCTTTACGTTTCTTTCCCCGTGTGAGGAACTAGCAACCATGTGCACTTCTGCACTTGGCTTGGCAGCCGCAAGCCGCTCTTCCTCTAACTCGAGGTGCTTAGAAACATCACTGAAAGTCTTGATGCTTTCATTATGAGTGAGATGCATCTTCATTTGGTCCAACCCATTTGATAGGGAACGTATGACTGCTTGGATTTGTTGCTCATCAGTGAGCACATGACCTGCATCCTTTAACTCTGAGATTAGATTCGCCATATGTCGCAGATGTTTCCCCATGGAATGATCTGGACGTTTCTTGTATGAATCAAATCTTATAGTTAAAGAACGAAGTTTGGACACCGATGTGCCACCAAACTTCTCCTCAAGCTTGGACCATATGTCCATGTCTAAGTCATGCTCTCGGAAGATGTGCATTATGTCATCAGCCATACTGCTTAATAACGTAATGCGTCCTATCTTGTTCTTCCGAGACCAAGCATCAAAAGCTTCCTTGTCTCGTCTGTGTTGGACCGTAGTGCCCAACTCGGGTTCAATCATTACGTTCTTTAGAGTTTCAAGCACTTCTTGCTCCTCTAAAACGTATTGTATTTTGATGGACCAAAGTTTGTAATTATCGCCGTTGAGTTTTTCACCTCTGTTTAACTCAGCGACGATATTCTTTGAAGCAGAAGACATTTTACTTTTAAAATGCTGCAAAAGACACAAAACCGAAGGTTTGATCAAAAACATTGCATTAAAAATTATTTAAAATATAATTCCCACTTGAAATGATAATAGAATATCCCATTTGGATAGTTCTAATTTCAACTCCCACTTGGAATGATATTTATAATTTGATAAGTTACTTTTGAAAAATATTGAAGATGTTACTCTAGAATCGGAAAGGTCACTACGTTTCCAATCACCATCTAGAGTAACTTTCAACATTTCCCCATCACTTTATCAAATAATAGTACTCTTATAGTACTTTGCAGTGGAAAAGCGTTTTTGAAAACGTATTTTTCAAAAATATTTTGCAAACGTATTTCGCAGTATTTTTGAAAACATATTTTTCAAATGCATTTTGCAAACGTATTTTGCAAGGCCTATACCCCATTATATGGTGTCATAGCCAAAATATTTTGACAATTCCCCGGCCATTGTCGGGGTCGTGCCGTGCCAAGGCCGAATTCATCTTCCTTCTAAAGTGAGAATTACCATCGCAACTTGGCCAAAACCGGATCCCCCCTTGGGAAAAATGTGATATTCCATTTTAGTACCCTTATGATACTAGTGAAATGTACGGTAATCCCTTGCCATTTGCTGGGATAAGTCATACTTGTACCAAGGCCGGATCCCCCCTTTGGGGATTTTTCTGCAAGCCATCGTCGCCGGCTCCCATATGGATCCAGGCGCTTCCCCCGGTATAGGAGAATTTTACCGCAGACGACTGTCGTTGGCCCCGTATGGGCTAGTCGGCAGGTGGCCGGGGCCGAAACTACTGGCAAGGCCTCTAGCTGAATTGGTCGACCAAAAATCCCGGATTGGTCGACCAATACCGACCAAGGATTTGGCACCCCTCCCGGCGGCCAGGGCCTCTGCCCTGGCCGAGGCTGGCCACGGGCCGGCCAAGGGCCTCTGCCCTGGCCGAGGCCGGCCAGGGCCTGGCCCTGGCCTCTACCAGGGCTGGCCATGGCCCTGGCAGAGGCCAGGGCCGGCCAGGCTCTGCCCTGGCCTCTGCCAGGGCCGGCAGGGCCCTGGCTTCCGGCCAGGGCCGGCCAGGCCCTGGCCTGGCGGTGGCCAGGGCTCTCTGGCCCTGGCTGAGGCCGGCCAGTGCCGGCCCTGGCCATGGCCTGGCCATGGCCGGCCATGGCCCATATGGCCATGGCCGGCCACCCCCTTGTATGGGGTTGCCGCACACACTTTCCCCCCCCGGCGGGGTGGTTTTCGTTGTCATTTGGCCGTAGCCAACCCCCTCCGCATGGGGAGGGGGGATGCATTGCCTCCATAGCCCATTTGGCCATGGTGATCATGCACCAAAGTTCATCTTCTCCGATGGGGATAACTACCATCTTCTTCCTCGATGAAGCATCCGTTCGTCGATGAAGCATCCGTTCGTCGAGAAAGTAATTATTCTCTAATGGACGTGTGCCAAAAATGAAAAATAACATACTTTAAAGTTCGTAAACTACACGCTCCACATGAAGAGAGTTCACATTCCCTATGAATGGAGACTCGGCATCCATGAAGAGTGTGAGCTTGACGATATGAATGGTCGGTTCTTCCCGTCACGGAGAGTTCCTGCCATATCCGTAATGACAGAAGACCCTAACGTGAAAAGAACAACCGCTGCGTTCTCTCCGTCACGAAGCGTTCCTACCATATCCATAATGGTAGGATACCCATTCGTGAAAAAGACAACGCCTCGTTCATCGGTTCGACGGGACGACGGTTTAACCGGGGCGAACCCGTATGGCTCGGATACCAATGTAGGATCCTGTCAAAACAACGACATTAGGATCGAATAACATAGACTTACGCTTGCGTATGAGGAATCGTAGTCTCTGAACTTCACCCTCGGATTCGCCACAACGGTCGGTACTTCGTCATGGAGGATCGAAGCAGAGTTTCACCGCCTAAATCTCTAACTAGAAGAAGATTTTAATGGAAGGGAGAAGAAGAACATAAGATTCCTTATGCAAACTTATGGCATGGAAAGTGTGGAATGAATGCCTTACCATTGGGTCCTATTTATAGGCTTTAGGGGTGGTTATTGTAGGAAATAACCAATTATAAGCTTATTAGCCTATATTAGCACATTCATTTATCCTCTTCTTCATTCACTTATCAAGTGCCTTTATGCACTTATAAAGTGACTTTTTCCACTTATCGAGTTGTTTTTTCCACTTATCGAGTGGTCCTTTTCACACGAGAAAAGGTTCCCTTCGTGCACGCTTTCGTGCACGTGACATCTGAGGTCCGTATACCCTCATACATCCCCTCATGGGTGTATTCATGTCATCCATATCCAACACTAAGAGCGGCGGTGGGACGTTCTACTACGTGTGACCCTAGTACCGACATGTATAACGGGTACTTTGTTATGACTTGGGCCACTAATCTGGGGGCCGCCTAAAGTAGCGATCCACTCTGGATTATCCAAGACATTGACCTCGGGGCAACCTACCACCAAGGTAGGAGTAGGGAACATGTGCATGGAAGAATGAGCCCCTTCACGGGGGAATGTGGGGGAACCAAGTCCAATATCTGTCGATTTCCCACCAAGCATAACCGGGAAAGAGTCAGTGACAGAGGCATCACCATCATATCAGCAGCCTATAGGACCGCCAACAACACCACCGACTAGCCCAACAGTATGGCCACCAAAAAGACCCCTACTATGGCAAATACCAGAGCCACCAATATAGCTCCCAATAGATCCAGAGTCACCAACAATCCCCCCAATAGAGTCAACAACATGAATACTACCCCCCAATATCGGGCCATCATCATTGCCCAGACATGGGAGATCAGGAGGAGCGACCGAGGAGAATTCAGCACAATAAAACACAAGAGTAGGAATAATGGATGTGATACTCATAACCGGAGCATCTGCTTTCGCTGCGCCATGGGCCGCCTCACAGGGAGGAGGGAAAATATGTTATACATATAAATATATATAGGGTAAAATGGATCTAGGGTGCCTCCTTAGATTCAATCTAAGGAGGCGGCCCTATTTTCTACCATCTCCCACAATTTTTTTGAAATTTTTTTCATGGGTTTGTTGTTCCCCTCATTGATGATCAACATACCAAATTTCAAGGGATTCCAATACTTTTTGAGCCCTCATCTATCCCTCGTAACTTCATGGGATTTTCAGCATGTTTTCATACCGTTGAAGTTTCATGGGTTAGATGGGGGCTAAAAAAGTATTGGAATATCTTGAAATTTGGTATGTTGATCATCCATAAGGTGAACAACAAACCCAAGAAAAAAATTCCAAAAACATTGTGTGAGATGTGAGATAATGGGGGTGCCTCCTTAGATTTCATTTAAAGAGGCACCCTAGATCCCTTTTACCCATATATATACACATACATACATACATACATACATACATACATATATATATCCCAAAAATGTACCTAAGGTTGACCTCAGGCAGAACTGCCCGCTCACAACCCCGCTGTTTGGGGTTTGTAGGTATTTTTTGAATTTGTTTTACAGTAGGTAGATATACTTGTTATGTAGCTCCCCACAAAATTTTAGATCAATCCAACATCGTTTGAGCCTCCGTTCATCGATTTCAAAAACGTTGCACAAAATTGTCCAGAATTAACAGCGGGGTTGTGCGCGGGTAATTCTGCCTGAGGTCAACCTTAGGTACATTTTTGGGTGTGTGTGTGTGTGTGTGTGTATATATAAACGATGGAAAATCTCTCTCTGGTGGCACTAAAAGCAACTAGGGTTTTCGAGTTGTTGCCGGTGGGGTGCCCTCCCAATGACGACATCGAAGCGCCCCATGGCGAGATGATGGAGGTCGGTGCGACCCAGGGTATGGCTGACGGTAGTTCTGGCCATCCGTCGGTCACAAGGACAGGTGAGGGAGGGTAGCGGGAAGATAGGAGATCTCTCCAACGGGAGGAAGTGAGATCTCACCTGTAGGAAACGTTGCTGGTCCATCGGAGCATTGCTGGGATAGGATCTAACAGCGTATGAGGAGTTGGGGGGTCGTCGGTGAGCACAGCTACTGGAGTTACACCGGTGGCATCTGGAGAAGATGGTTGAGAGCATTAAACTATCATCACCGATGCAGGTTATGGTGCTCTATCCATGGAGAGCTCGATGGCTTCGATATTTCATGGTTATCGTTGGGTAGCGACATGTGAAAGCAGTGAACGTAAGTTGGTGAGTGGTGCTGCCAGTGAGAACAAGGCTAAAGTTGTCATTGCAAGTTGGAGCTATGTTTGGAGCTCTATTCTGAGATTTTGAGGTGGAGGAACGGTGAAAGGAGAAGGCCTGTTGAAGGGCTCGAAGGTGTCTTCCAATTCACGCGTGGACTTCTGCAATAATGGAGTCGGAGTGTGTGACGTTGGCGTGGGGTTCACTACTGGAGATCATGCTGCTGAAGGAGGCAAATGGTTGAGACTGTCGACGTTCATCGCTGGCAAAGGTAAGATGCCCTTAACGAATAACTTTCAATGTCTTCTTGGTCTGGATAATGGTAAATCTGAAGGTAGCATGGGTGAGTTTGCTGAGTTGCATATGCCGACGGCCAATCTTTCCGCTGCAACAGTGGCTAAGAGTGCTCAAGGCATGCAACTAGCTGAGTCAAGATATGCTCAAAGTTTACACTTTGGGCTGGGACCCGTGGGTGTGAAGAAGGGTTTGGGCCCTCAGATTGATGTTATGAATGGAGGATATCCATCAGGGCTAAATGGCACATCTATAAGGGATGTGCTTAGTGGGGAGAGTATCATTCAAAGAGACAAGTGACAAGTCCTCAGAATAGGGCTGGACCACGGTATCGAATCACAAAGGTCGAAATCAGAAACAATGGGTGCAAGTTACTGAGTACAATAAAAGTGGCCAGATGAATGTGGCTGGTGTTAGACCTACCCTTGTGGTTAATCCCATAATTCCTACTACCTTAGTGCAGAACCCCCAAGCTCCCTTCACTCCAAAGTTTGCTTTTGGTGCTATGCAGATGCGTTGAAAAGATGTTTGTGCAATGGGTAAGAGCAAATATGAGGATTGTAGTTTGGACTACATTGCCCCTGGGACTGACCTTGGGGGTCGTTTGGTAGCTCGTATACCCAAGGAGGAAATTACTGCCAACGTTGATCACTAGGAAAACACCCTAGTTGGCTATGTTTTGGGAAGCAAACCTTACTTCTCACACTTGAAGGCATGTGTTACTCGCATGTGGAAACCCGTGGGTGGTCTTGATATATCCCATGAAAATGGGTTCTTTTTTTTCAAATTCTCACTAGCAGAGGACTGTAACAGAATCTTACAGGAGAGACCCTGGTTGTTTGATGGCCGTTTGATTGTCCTGCATAAGTGGAGTGCTAATATTGGTATGGGTCGTGATCTCCTATCTTTTGGTCCTGTTTGGGTTCGGTTTCCTGCCTTACATTTAAAACTTTGGTCTAAAAGCATTATCAGCAAAGCGGCAAGCATTATTGGTAGACCCTTTATATATGGACAGAGCCACATCTAGAGGGGAGAGACTGGCATACACAAGATGCTTTGTGGAAATTAATGCGGCCCATGCTCTACCCCAAAACATTTGTCTGGATATTAAAGGTGAACATGGCATGTAACTTGATGTTGTATATGAATGGCTCCCTCCCAGATGTTCTAGGTGTTGTAGCTTTGGCCATGTGGACGCTTAATGTCCTACAACCTTAGTGTGGAAGATTAAACAAGCTATACCTCCTACAGATACTTCTACTATGTCTCCTGAGAGTTAAGGCAACCACACTATCCACCCTCAAAATCCCACTACTACTCATATTCTTAATGACAATATCATGGCAGACTTGTGCTCCCCTAGTCCTGTTGCTGAGACTATTATTGGGTTTACTGGTGAGGATACTTTGGATGTGAATGTGCCCCTAGCTGCCTCAGATAGGTTAAGGCATTCTACAGTGATCCCTACCTCTAGTGACTGTCCTCCTGGTAATATAGATCCCCCCTGAGATGACTATGTATACGAATATACCCATAGAAGACTCTGTGAATTTGATGACTACTACAGAGTATCCCCCCTCTAGTGATTGTTCTCCTAAAAATATTGAAGTTTCTGTGGCTTCTATACCCTCCACAGAGAGGCCTATTCTTGTAGCCTATGCAATTGATGATATGCCAGCTCACCCTATTGCTGAGGATATTGTGGAGTGGCAGGTCCAAGTTAATAAAAGGCTCAAGAAGCGTATCATCAATGGCATAGGCTGCAAGAATAGGCCTCTCGGTGGAGGGTATAGTGGAGTGGCAGGTCCAAGTTAATAAAAGGCTCAAGAAGCGTCTTGCTAGTATTCGTCCTCAACAGAAACCTGAAGCAAGGAAATCTATAAATCCAAAGATAATTCCTATTCTAAGAAATCCTCTCCTCTAATTGGCCCTAGGAGGAGTGAGCGAGGTATAAAGGGCTCCCCCATGCTTTAATATGTCTATCTTTACCTGGATCGTTCGTGTGTTGAATAAAGCAGCGCGACATCAGGATCTTCAGGGACTGCTTAAGCATCATTCTCCTTTCATGGTTGGGCATTTTGAAATCAAAATTAGAAAAGTGAGTTCTCAACGTGTTCTAGCTTGCTTCCCTAGTGAATGGTCTGATATCACTAATTATGTGAGCTGAGATGGATGCCGAATTTGGATATTATGGGACATCAGGATCTGGTCTTGCCTGCTTCTTCATTCCGTTGATCAGCTAATATCTATCTCTACTATTAATAAGGGTGGTTTCAAGTGCACAGTCTCTTCTGTTTATGGTGCAAATTTATTGGATACTCGTTCCACCCTCTGGTCAGATCTACTCCGCACTAGTCCTTTATTGGTAATTCCATCTGGGCAGTCATGGGTGATTTTAATTCCGTAAGATTTATAGAGGAAAAGCTTAGTGGCAGACATATATCTCAATCTACCCTGGATCCTTTCAATAATTGCATTGAGACTTGTGGCCTTATGGATCTTAAATGTATCGATGTTACTTGGAGTTGGAACAACCATTCTGAAGGGAAGTGACAAATTTCTGCTAGACTAGACATGGTTCTCTGTAATGCTAATCTTCCTTCTTCACATTATAGTTATCTTCCTCCCTCTACCAGCGACCATTCTCCTATGTTGCTTCAATTGGTCGTTAATTCTACGTCAGGGCCTAAACCTTTCAGGTTCTTTAACTACTGGTCTCGTCATATAGACTTCCATGCTGTTTTACTCAGAGCCTGGGGTACTTCTATTTCTGGAGTTCCTCAGTGTCAGGTAGCACATAAACTTAAGAAGCTGAAGTGCCTTCTTAAATCCTGGTCACCTGGTTTGATTGATGACCCTGCTTCACACATCAAAGACTTAAGAAGGAGACAGGTGAGATATTGGCTAATGGTGATGTATATCTTGATTCATCTCATAATAACCATTTAAGCCAGATTGGTAGCAAACTGGATCATTGGCTGCAGCTGGAGGAGTCATAGTGGTGGCAGAAGAGTAGAATATCTTGGTTCTCTGATGGCGATAAGAACACAACTTTATTTTTCTCTGCTACCAAGGCCAGGTATTCCAAGAACTTTATTTCTCATTTATTTAACTCTGACAGATCTCCTTCTGACCACAGTGCACACATTCAGAACACAGCCCCCTCCTTTTATGAAAATCTCTTCAATCAGTCCGATTATTAGAATGTGTTCCCACATTTCCTTGTTAAAAAGAAGCTGACACCTTTTAGTGCGGAATTGCTTATTTGCCATATTTCTTCTGCGGAAATTAGGAATGCAGTTTTCCAATTGGGGGTTGATAAGGCTCCAGGTCCTGATGGCTATAATTCTTATTTCTATCGGATGAATTGGGACATAGTTGGCTGTGACATTATAAGGGCAGTGAATTCCTTCTTTCCTCTGGCAGGCTCCTTAAAGAAGTCAATCATACTTTTCTATGTCTAGTGCTTAAGTCTGATTCTACGTCCACCCTCAATGACTATAGGCTATATCATGCTGCAATGTTCTCTATAAATTTATCTTTAAGGTTCTCTGTAACAGGTTGCAGAAGGTTATTGTTGATATTATATCTCCCCATCAAGTTGCCTTTCTAAAGGGCCGTCTCATCAGTGACTGCTCCATATTAGCCCATGAATTGGTTAAGGACTTCAATAAGCCCATGGGTAGCCGCCTATGCCTTAAGGTAGTCTGAAGAAGGCTTTTGATTCAGTTAATAGTGAATTTATCTACTTCATGATGCAATGCATGAGTTTTCCTTCTCGTTGGATTGTCTGGATCAAGGAATGCATATCTAGCCCTACTTTCTCTGTGCTCATTAATGGGTCCACATCTGGATTCTTCTTTAATAACCGAGGTATAAGGCAATGTGACCCTCTATCTCCTTAACTTTTTGTCTTGGTTATGGAATTTTTCTCAGTCACGATGGATCTTGCGGTTCTAGATGGCGTGGTCAAACCTATGAAGAGGTATCCCATCGTGACCCCCCTTAACCTTCTTTTTGCTGATGATATACTTGTTTTCTACCATAGAGATGTGAGGTCTGCAGGAAATCTATCTAGTATTTTTGATTCACTCAGTAATGTTGTGGGACTACATATTAACAAAGGAAAAAAGCAAAATTTTCTATAGTAAGGGTTGCCAGAACACTAAGGAGATTGCAGCCATTATTGGTGTGCCCCTTGGTTCCCTGCCTATTCGCTACCTTGGCATGCCTTTTTCTATTTCATACCCCAAGACGAGACACTACTCTTCCTTTATTGATAAATGCAAGAAATACTTGGCAAGCTGGTCTTCCAAGCCTTGTCTTTGGATGGTAGAGTTGAGCTTATTTGCTCCGTGATTTATAACTTATCTTCATACTGGAGCCTTTCCTTCAAGCTGCCTCTCTCTGTCATCCGTATTATTGAGCAGCACTGTGCAAATTTTCTTTGGAATAACAAGATGCATGTTTGGAGTTGGTCTAGTATCTGCAAGCCCAAAAGGGAAGGGGGGCTTGGACTCCGTAGGCTAGCCGATATTAACAAAGCTACAGGGATTCGTCTCGTTTGGAGATTTATGCAATTTGATTCTCTATGGGCCAAGTTTATGAGAAGCACATATACTCTGAATGGTACTAATCTTCCTTCATCCCTAGCTCATTTAGGTACCTGAAAATTTATTTTGGCATCTAAGCAATTAGCAGCTCCCTATTATTAAGATAATAATGATCCTCTGTCCCCTTCACTTTGTTGGACACATGGTCATCCCGGAATGAAACTCCGGAAACAATGTAGTTTTACCGCAAGCACACGGTTAAGTGGTGAGCGGGTATCGAATCACGGAGAGGAACTATTGGTATCTATATAGATTACTAGGCAAAGGTGAAATTATAGTCAAGAAATGTCGGTGTCACAATCATGTAATGTGCTGTTTGTAAATTCAATTAATAAGAATGTCTAGGGCTTGGGAATCCCCACTATAGATCTCAAGCATCAATGTGAAACATGAATCTCCATATTACTATTCTTGGTTTAGGGTGAACTTGTCATAACCATGTTATGAACCAATGCACGCTCTGTAATGCCCTGATAGCTACTGCACAAGTACTAGAGGGGGGGGGGGGGGGGGTGAATAGTACTTTAAAATAATCAAGAGTATAATTCCTAATTATTGTGCAAACACAACCAACAATGCAGAATGAAAGATTGACAACAATAAAAGTCCAACGCAAACAAGCGATCAACGGGTTCAGATCCACCCAAGTCTCCCCGACTTGTTACCTGCGATCCTACGTCCCAGACACCCGGATCCCCTCCGGCTACTTGAGCTAGAATCCTCTAACTCAAGTTTTGCACTATGAAATTCTTGTAGAAACTACTACAAGATCAAATCATACACAAAATGAAACGTGACTCCCACAAAACGGGATCACGAACTTCTCTCACAACCTAGAGATAAACTTCAAATATCAATGTAAATGAAACAATAAACACTTACCACAAAACCCTATGCCTTGAGCAAAACTTACAGATTTTAGGGCAAGAAGGATTTTGAGGAAGAAGCAAGCACCAAACCCTAGCTCCACCAAGATGAGCAGCAATAGATGGCTAGGGAGAAGTTGGTGACTTGGATTCAAGCTTTTATCTTGAGTAGCTCACAATGAAAGAGAATCTCTCTTGAGGAATTAGGGCTCAAAGAGTGAGGGAGAGATTCTTGTGAGAAGAGAGAGCTTGGAAATGAGAATTGAATGCTTTCTCTTTGATTCTCTAAATCTCAATAATGGCAGCCTTAAATGCAAGCATTAAGCTCATCAAGTATATATAGGATAGAGAGAAGAGAGGAGCAAAATTCGTAGAATTAAATGCCCCACGGATCTATTTCTGAAGCTGCTTAATCGGTCTAAGAAGGATCACTGACCGATTAGTTTTGCAACTAGTCGGTCGGTGACCGACTAGAAGGTTGACAGTAAAGATAGTGAATTCAAGAGATAGAACTAGTCGGTCTAAGAACAAACACCAACCGACTAGTTTGACAACTAGTCGGTCGGTGAACCTTCTTGGACCGACTAATTGATCAACAGTAAGTTAAGCTGAATTTCGCAAGGAAAAATAGTCAGTCTAAGAAGGATTGCCAACCGACTAGTTTAACAACTAGTCGGTCGGTAATTCTTCTTTGACCGACTAACAAGTCAACAGTAGCTAGGCTGAAATATATAAGGATAACTAGTCGGTCTGAGAAGGATTTCCAACCGACTAGTTTGACAACTAGTCAGTCGGTGAACCTTCTTAGACCGACTAATTGGTCAACAATGCCTAGGCTGAATTGAACTAGGAGAACTAGTCGGTTCAAGAAGGATTTCCAAACGACTAGATTGTCATCTAGTCAGTTGGTTCTTCTTCTTGAACCAATTAAGATGCAAAAGAAGTCGTGAAATGAAGCGCTAAGGTCCGGGAAAGTTTCTAATGGCTTCTAAGGCAATCCTAGATCTAAGATATGAGCGTTATGAAGATTGTTAAGTAAGTCCTACTCAAGGCTTAACATTCTATACGATGAAGCTAGAAGACAATAAAATAAACATGACGAACCTTCTTCAAAGCTTCAATCCGAATCCATTGACTTCATTAATAACTCCTTGAGCTTCAACGAAGCTTCAGGCACACGATCACGTGCTTTAAGAAGTCTTGGGGCGTCGCTTGAGATGTACGAAGTAATTTGGCGACGATCTCCATAACTGCACTCAAAGAGAATTAGTTCACGATATTTATGTTTGTTCATCATCAAAACCAAATCCGGGGAATCAATAATCAACACGCTCTTGCGCTACGCAAGTCTATAGTAATCTAAACTAGAGCCTTGCTCTCGCGTAAGCCTAGTTCAAACTACTAGCATTAAGATCGACAATATTATCCAATTTTAATTTAAGCTCTCTCTCACGCAACTTAAATTCGAATCTAGATCGTGATAGTTTGTATCCGTTTTACCGTCGTACAAACGAATATAATTATAGAAATATAATAAAGATGCTAGCTTTGGTCGCTCCCGCGTACCAATTCTACGAAATCTCAATTATAGATCTAAATCGAATATCTAGGGCTTCCCATAGATCAAGATCATCTCTCGAGCTCTCAAGTTCCGGTAGAAATCTCTAGCTATCCGTAGTAAATCAATCACAACCTAACCCTTAACAAGCTTAGCAATATGGCAATTCAATATATCTCATATATCATACTTTAAATCTATAGGGTTCATCCCTTTGCCCTAGAGTAAAGAGACTACTCACAATTCATCATAGAAAAGCAATAGAAATAAGATGTGCAAGAGAATTCATCACAAAACTCAGATCTAAGTAGAAATATATCATAAAAATATGAACTTGCAAAAGTATAGACAAACCAGTTGAGTTCAAGCTCCAAAGAATAAGAAAATTAAGATCTTGCTTTCCAATCCTTTCGCCAAAAGAAAAATAAAACTAAAATTGTTCCTAAGAAAATTAATCAAAAGAGTCTCTCCTTGGGCTGCCCACAAAACTGGGTATTTATAGTCGACCAAAAAGTCCAAAAAATCCTGACAGATCTGCCACTGGATCGCTACAAAACCCTAGTTTCAAAACTAGGCTGACGACGCATTCGGTCGAGTGAACTGCTTACTCGATCGAGTGACAACTCTACCGAAAACTGAGATTTTTGGTGTTCTGGAACGTTCAGACCACTCGGCAGAGTGCGTATCTCACTCGGTCGAGTGAGCTTCTCACTCGGTTGAGTGTGGCTGACTATATATTCTCCCAAAAAATAGAGATCTGTCAATGAATTTCTTTGAATTTCCTATCTCCACTCAGTCGAGTGGGATTCTCACTCGGTCAAGTGGAAATTCCACTCACCTGAGTCCATGCTGCTCTTCTTCAGGCTGGAATTAGACGTGTCAGCTTCCTCGGTCGAGTGAGCTGCTTTACTCGGTCAAATGAGTTGCGTCATTCGGCCGAGTAGCATGTTTCTCTTCTCAAAACTCCTTCTTCTCGCTTTCTTCTCGATTCTATTGCCTTTCTTCCTCTTCTCCTCATCATCCAGTGCCATTAGCTCTCCGATATCGTCACAATTGATGCTCCGGTATGCGTGTATGCGCTCATAGCTCTAAATTGCTCCCGATTGCTCTATTTTTTCGGAAATCAGACGAAACAAAGAAAAAGTGAAATGTATCATAAAATCGTCATTTCAACATTAAAATCGTGATATGAGCAATCATTATGACATGGAAAAATGCAGAAATAAAGTGTAAAATATGATCATATCAAAATCCCCCAAGCTTACCTCTTACTCGTCCTCGAGAAAGATGAGTAAAAAGTGAACTTGGCGAATAAAAATAAATAAAAATCAAAGAGATGAGAAAGAAGATGAAGAGGGGAAATGCTAGATCATTCTCTTAGAACTCGGGGTTGCTTACTCAAATTGCACCAACGATGAATATAAACATCTCTAAAGCTTTTATTTAGATATCATTTCATATGGGTACACTTGACAGAGAAACTAAGAACAACGTGAAGCGTATGAAATATGAAATCATTTTATCATCAAACATCATCTAAGGCATAGAAAACGATATACATAATCATAATAACACACTTTCCAAATGACTACTTCTATTTGGAGTATAAGAGATATCACACAATTCGAATCAATAAGAATAGAAAGATATGGTTTTCATGAATTTCATGTCAATTTTCAATTCATAGATATCGTTATACTCAAACTCATCTCCTTAATATTAGAAATTACCTAGCTTAGGTTGTCATGCACATATAAGTAGTCACTCTCTTACACATCATTGGATCTCCTCCCCCAAGCTTATCTATAAGCGTGGTGGCATTAAAATAGAGACATATAAACTTTTCCCAAATTTTTGTAGCTCCATATATAAAAAGGAAAATAAGAAAGAAGCAAAGAAGGGGATTATGTATATACAATGAAACTTTCTTTTTCTTTTTCTTTCCCTTTTTTCTTTTTTCTTCTTCTTTTATATACACAAGAACAATCCTATAGAAAGATGCAACAATATATATTTCTTTTCTTTTAAGTTTTTGGGATCATGGAGCTTATTTCTTTTTGGCATGGGGAAGGTGCAATAATGAGATTCACTTTAGGGGAGAAGCGCCAATGATAATATGTATAAAAATATTTTTCAATATATGTGGAGAAAGAATATATGATATCACTCGGTTCACTCTTTGTATGTACATAAATACTTCAACAGGGTAATGTCATATACTCAGTTTGATTTTTAAAAGTAAACTAGTCTATTCATATCAAACGACAATCAATTCATTCAACCTGGAAGTTTAATATACAATTCATGCAATAAGAAGTGATAATGAGATACAAAGCAGTACTCCAAGTATAATGCAGTCAATGCGTGAATCTTGGTGTGTTTTCTATAAAAAGTATACAACAAAGTAATTCTCAGGCGAGTCAATGCTAGAATTCATTCATAGACAAATAATAACACATTGGAAGTTCTTTTTCTCAAGTGCACGGAAAATACATCGCAGATGATATCAGAAATAAAAACAATAGCATGCAAGAGACATGTGCATAAGAGTAAAGCGAAATCCAAGCTATATTCATCATAGTAAATTCATTTCTAGCAAAGAAAGTAAAAGAAGTAAGGATAAAATAAAGGACAATTTTTTGCAAATAGGCCAAAAAAATTTAATTAGGAAAACCAACCTAAAAAAATTTAATGGGTTAATGACTAGAAAATACCCTAACGTTTCAACGTTTCTCACAAATATACCTTATCGTTCATTTTGGGACACATTGTCCCAAACGTTTGGCAAAATTGACAACGTTGTACCCTTTTATAGTTTGCCGTCAGAAAAGCTTTTCAAAATACCCTAAAGTTTCAGAGTTTCTCACAAAAATACCCTAACGTTTCAGCGTTTCTAACAAAATACCTTATCGTTTGGGTATTTTTGTGAGAAACGCTAAAACATTAGGGTATTTTTGTGAGAAACATTGAAACGTTATGGTATTTTTATGAGGAACGCTAAAACGTTAGGGTATTTTGGAAAAGCTTTTCTGATGACAAACTCAAAAAGGGTACAACGTTGTCAGTTTTGCCAAAAGTTTGGGACCAACTTGTCCCAAAATGAATGATAGGGTATATTTGTGAGAATCGCTGAAACATTAAGGTATTTTCCAGTCATTTACCCAAATTTAATTAGCAAAATCGACCTAAGCAGCAAAAGAGCTGCTGACTGGGCTCGTGGGCCGTGCTCCACAAGTCGCATCTTCAGAGTGCGACAATTGGCCGCACTTTCAAAGTGCGGCCCTGGGCCGCACTCTACAGGTGCAGCCGCAAAAAGCCAAACAGAGAGGCAGAACTGCTCCCTCCTCTTTGTTTGCAAACAATATCGGCAACAACAGCTGATATTGATACTGCTCATCTCAATATCAGCAGCTGATTCTACTCCTACTCTCCCGATACTTCACCCCTGATTCATCAGATCATAAGCATATAAATCAAAACGTCTCACAAATAATGCTCACACTCATACTTCTCACAGCCATAGCATTTCACAAATATCACAAATAGTATATCACAACGCATCACATCGATATCAGAAATTTCATATAAATCAAAACATACAGCACATCGAATTCATCAAGCTTACGTAACACATATATCAAACAACATTGAAATTCATCAACCATAGTATTTTCAAAATGCATATCACATCAAATTCAATAAACTTACAGAAAACATATATCAAACATACATAAAATGGACACAACACAACATTCATGGCCATAACACAACATTCTCAGTAGAGTAACATCCACCATTGCATTATATGCGGGATTTGCCTCGACATTGAGATGAACACCCGGCCTTAAGATGAAGACCCGCGGCCTTGAGATGAAGACCCGCGGCCTTGAGATGAAGACCTAAAAGATAATTATAAATTAGAACAATATATATATATATATGTGTGTGTGTGTGTGTGTGTGTATATATATATATGTATATATTTATATGTATATGTATATATATATGTATATGAATATATATATATATAGGAAAATTTTCAAATGAGAACATTTCGCACCGTGCGAAAATGTTTTTATCTTTTTTTTGAAATTTTTTTTTCAAAAATTCTTTTTTCCACCCTCATTATATGTTGTTATACCCCCCTCAAAAAATAATGGTTGAGAAATAATGTCATTTGGCCTTCGATCAAGCCATTTCATCAAATTCGCACGTTTTGAGACCGTTAAATTTGTAACGGGTGGATGGGTGCTCTAATGCCCAACGGGTTCACCCATTATTTTCCCTGGGGTATATAATTATATGGATTAAACATCAAAAAAAAAATTTTTGAAAAAAAAATTTCAAAAAAATAAAAAAAAGTTTTCGCACGGGCTTTCGCACGGGATTTTTCGCAACCAAAGATCACTCTATATATATATGTATATGTATATGTATATGTATATATATATATGTATATATTTTTTTTGACGAGTAAATGCTTGAATATATAAACAAACGGAACGATACGGAACATCCACGAGGGAGACTAGAGAATTGATAGAGAGGGAGGGGATAGGGCACAAGCGCCGTCACCCACCACAAGCTAAGAATATATATATGTGTATATATATGTATGTATGTATATATATATATACTAGTCATAACCCGTGCCCGCGGGCACGGTGCATTCAAGATTTTTCCCCGCAAAATCTTTGTCCCCCAAAAAATATTTCTACAGCCAAAATCTAAAAGAACAACAAATTAGCGTAAAAAAATTTAGAGGCACGGCCGCCTTCGACGAGAAACAATAAATTTGGTGCGGGCGCCTTCGGATCTGAACAACAAATAAGCGTATAAAAATTTAGCGGGCGCCTTCGGCGCGAGTGCCTTCGGCGTTAATTGAAATGGAAGCCCAAAAAGCTCAGCCCACCTCTTTGAATGCACATTCCCTGTGTTTTTTTTGTTTTCAATTTTTTTGGACGCGTGTTTCGATGAGTGCAAAAACGGGTGATAATGAGAATGGTGGGTTTGAGTGTGTATAGTGTCATGTGGTTTTTGGTTTTTTATCTTGGGGGTGCGATTTTGGTTGTTTGGGTTTGGATGTGTTTTTGGGGGTTGGGTGAAGTTTTGCGTTTTTTGGGTTTAAGAAGTTTGTCCCATGTGGTGATGTGACATTGCCACATGGGACAAAGATTCAAAAACCTCCCTCTTTTGTAATATATATATAGTCATAACCCGTGCCCTAAGGGCACACTTCATTTAAAATACCCACTCCTCAAAATCTTAGATCCCCGAATTTTTAACGCACATAAATTAATAAAGTACAATATTTGTTATTTAGGACACCCAAAAATTTTAGTTCCCCAAATTTTATTTCCCTCGAGAGAGCAATTAGTACCCCAAAATTTTTAATTTCCACCCTAAAATTTAGTTCCCTATAGATTTAAATCGTGTCTTAAGAACATGGTTCATTTAAAATATTACCTCTGAAAATCTTGGATCCTCTAATTTCAAGCGAACAATAATAATTAAAGCACAATAATTACTATTTAGTTCAAAAAACTTTAATTCCCCCTAAATTTAATTTCCTTCATTTAAAATATTCCATCCTTAAAATCTTGGATCCCCATACTTTAAGCGACAATAATTAACGTGCAATAATTGTTATTTAGGTTCCCCCAAAATTTAGTTCCCTCTGAGAATTTAGTACACCGCAAAAATTTAATGATTTTAGTACCCTCCAAAAGTTTGCTCCCTAGGGAATTTGGTTCCCTCCATTGTTTATCTAGTTCTCCAAAAAAAAATTTCTTAGTTGCCTTTAAGATTCAAAGTTATATAAGGTTAGCCAGCATAAAACATGATGTTAACCAAAATTGCTGCATATGACTACCAATATTATGAAATTATCAAGTGGCTAAGAAAGGTTCCAATTGTTTATAGACAACGTAAAAACAATTTATCACATTACATCAGTTGGTATTATAATTGTATTTGGTTAACAAATATGAACCTTGTTATGAATAAATTAGGTGGCCTTTTAGTACTCTTGAAATTAAATTCCAATTGTTTATAGACACCGTTCAAATGGATCTTTAGCTGCTTTGTATCATCTTATATCTTATAAGATACGGTATGGTGTACAAATATGCATAAACTTTAAGCGAAATACATAAGAATGATTATAGATCAAAATCAATGAACATCTCTAGGCATGATTAACGAACAACAATATTGGCTAAATGTTTAACGAACAATCGACTCTTCAAGGAAATCGATACATCCTCATAACACTTTTCAGATCAATCTCTAGAACGGCGAACATTGTTGTTCTTTGTTTTCGTGTATATCTTGACACAATCACAATTCAGAGATATGACACCAAAAACGAACAATGAATTTCATGGCCTCGAACTCATAAGTTTCATCAGTGATGGTCACAGATGGGGCATCTCCAAATTGCAGTCTTAAGAATACAACAAAAAAGCGCATTAGCTTAAAACATATTCATTGATGCCATCCTGCGAAACTAAAAACCCATAACAATAGCATTCGATCTCATGATCAACAATGCAATGCATCCATTTCATCAATGCATGTCCTGCTAGCTTGAAAGAGAACATATATTTTGTCCACCATATACAATAGAATCAAATCTTGAATCCCTCATCATAATTATTTCAATCACAAGCTGTAGAACATAATCCTAGCCTACCCTCACCGGTTCCAAATCAATATCATGCGCTAGAACAATATAGGATCAAAAGTTACGTCGCTGCAATGGATGCCATACTGCAATGGAAAATTTTTGTTCTCTCTCCTAATATCCATATCCTGCACAAATGAACAAAAACTGGAAAAAGAATAGAGATCAAAACATTTTCATAGAATTTGTAAAATCTAAAGCAATGAATATGCAGGATCATTATGCTAAATGGCTTGGGTTAAGACCTGAATTGTCCATCGAGTTTCCAGCAGGAATAGGCTCAGGCTCCTTGATTTCAACAACCACGACGTCTGACATCAGGAAAGTTCTTGCAACCGAAGCTGCGTGTTCCAAGCAACACCTCACGACCTGTCGATTCCATAAGCAAGAAACTTAGAAACATCTCATGCCCAAGATGTCAGCAGAATACAGAATGTATTAGAAATTACAATTAGAAGGCAATAGAAAAGTGATAACAATCCAATATGATTCTTTTATTTTGAGTATATACTACTCCTTAGAATTTGCTTGGGTATTGTGCCAGTGTATCCATGTCCCTGTGTCCGTGCAACATATGACGTTAGTGCAACATATGGTGTTAAGTGCAAGCAGTGCATAAAATTTTGTGTAAAGCACTTGTGTAAACATCTAATGTGACTACCATTTTCCTCATTTAAAGCTTAAAAATGAAATAAATCTTTTCCACGCTTTCAACAAAAAAAGTATAAACATCTTAGCATCAAGTATTTATACATATTAACTGATTTGTGCATGACGGTTCCCAAGCTCCAGAAATCCGACGTGATCGCCGAGAAGAATCTCTCATCTTAGTTGATTCATCAAGATTAAATCAGCACATATGTGTGACAGAATGAAATTATATGAGAATTTGAAAGCAGCATCTCTTGCTTCCATGTCCACTTTTCTGCTTAATCTTCATCATCAGCATCATGTGTGCCTCCTTATGGGTTTATCACTTCAATTCCTTCATAACCCAATAACCTAACATCGAAAACATGAGGTAAACATTGTCAAACTTGTTTAAGTTATAAGAGATCCAAAATTTAAATTTAATTAACGGCTAGGGGCATCAGGACTGTAATAGAAGCATCCAAATAGAAATTACATCTATAAAATAATTTTTGAAGCTTTTATAGCAAACAATGCCAGATGAATCCATCAAATGGAAAGCACGAAATAAAGAAATGTCAGGACGTTGAGCTTTTCCGACCCAACCCCTTTATAACTGAGCCAGTCCTCCTTCTCATCAAATTCACATGAAGAGTATCATCCTGAAATTCATCTTCCTAACCATTCCTTAGGCCCCTCAGATATGAAGAGAAATTAATTGGAAAACAATCAGGCACTAAAACTTCAATTCAATAGGTCAAGGGTACATAAAACAAAACATTGACTGCCATATTGTGATGTAGCGCCAAAATTAAACCTAAGAAAACAATTAAACAAAGCAATAGAAAGCACATTATAGAATTCATGAAAATATGCTTTCATTTGGCTCTTTGATTTCTTTTATATTATAATGTTACTTCATTATCCACACTCTTTATCTATCTATGAAAAACTGATCCTAAAAATTAAAATTTCATCATGAAAGGACTGGTCTAGTTATCTCCAACGTATTTTGATAAAACCAACCATAAAAACTAGGCCAATTATTTGGCATAAATTCCTTAATTTATGATTTTAACTCCATATGATGACAACTATGACATAACATAAAAATAAAATTCACAACTTAAACATTAATAATCATTGTAATATCATTTACCAGTCTCTAACGAAAAATGGGATGAAAAAACCAAAATTTCAAGAAGAAATCAATTAACTTAACTCAGTTAATTATTTTTGGACATAACTCAGACCCTAAAGGAAAATTTTATAAAAAGTATAGTGTATTAGGAATATCTCATGTTCAGATAATGTTACATCGACTTACAATTTGGTGAAAGCATGCAAATTATTCTCAAGAAAGGTTTTTTCAAGTAGCATTTTAAGGTTAATTGATTCCAGCGATGCATATACTCACATGTATTGCAAGTTATAAATGAGAGAGGATGCCAGTAACCATCTCACAAAAAATTTCAGATGTAACAAAAACTGAAACTCTTTCTAAATTACAACTACATTCATGATGTTTTAAATTAAAGTTTTGAAGCATATGTGCTTCATACTGTACTACTGAGGGTTCTTCCACCTTTGGAGTGGGTACTCAATTTTATCAAGTTTTCAGTTTAGTAAAGTTCCACCACCTCGCTGACATTTTTTTCTTTGATATAAACTTCCAAGTTAGGATATGAGTTGATATTTGTTTTAACATTTTTGCCAAACATATAAGATCAGGATGACCAAGACCAAAATCTTCAAAGGGACTCCATTGGAAATGCAATCTTGTATATTCCCGAAATATATGTTATCAAAATTCCGGTAGGTGACATTTTCATCTGTATCAAGTTCAAGGAATCGATATTAAACTAAATTAGCTTCATGTCTATCTGTAAAGACAGGTTTGGCATATGCACCAATAACTGCATGCATGGTATCAAATAAAAACATGTAAATTTAAACAATTATATCCTTGCCTACCAACGACTTCATATTTGTTCATGTAAATGATCATGATTTGCCAATTTTTAAAGCCTAGAAACAGACAAATTTTTTTGAAAAGATAAAACTCAACAAAACATAGAAAAATAAGAGGTATCATATCATTCAGAAGAAAAATTGAAAAAAGTTATTTTAAAAAGTAGATAATTGAGAGATAGAAACTGAGGGGGTTAAACAAAACATCAAAGAATTATCTAAATTTGCAGACTCCAAATTTTGAGTCACATACAGAACTTCCAGAGGAATATTTATATAATCGAACGCGTAAGAAACCTTCTTTGCATAAGAACTTAAATGGCATAAGAACACTTGCCATGAAGCTGCATAATTTAAGCATATCAGACACATATCCGACCCATATAAAACCCTCGCCATGAAGTTGCATAATTTAAGCATAAACAAAATCATACAATAAATAAAATGAAGGAATGATGATGATGATAAGATACTATCACCTTGAAAGGCCCATAGTCAGTTCTATTTAATTTTCAAGTTGCATCAACTTCTCACCTTGAAAGGCCCATAGCCAAATTGGGAAAACTCTGCAAATCAAACAGAAGAGAAAAATAAAATGGGTCTTAATAAAAACTTCTATTGCTACAGCAACATCTTGTTTGACTCAAACTATTTCTCCTGTGACTTCTCCCTGCAACAACCCGTTTTGCTAATCTGCCGTTGGTGCCTCCATTAATTTTTTAGTCATGATCTGCTACTTGCAAGCTCTCAAAGTGTTCCTTCTACTGTCATCAGCAAGACGATGAAAATTCCTGCTCCAGCCTTTGTTATGGGACAATATCACAGGCAGTGTCCTCAGTTTTCAGTGTGTCCATCTCAAATCTAGTTGAATCAGCCATGTCTTTTGTGACACCTGATCAATTGTTGCACCCTACTCCCTCTGCCTTTCTTGCATCTCAGCAATTGCAATAATCCCCAAGGATGTGGAGTTTAAACCACACGAAGCAAACAAAAGGAAATTGCTACAAACTTTATGCAAAACCGAAATTCTTGCAAAATCGAAATTCACGCAAAACTGAACTCTTTAAGCAATGAAATTTTATTCTAGATTTTCTGAAATTTCTTAGCCAATTCTTGTCCTTGAACTGTGTACTCGTACATGTTTTAATATTATCTTCGATTTTATCAATTGAATTGATTCAATGTGTTCATATTGGTTGCTTGAATCCTATTGTTGGTCAGGATTTATCATTTGTATATAGAGATGCAATCACACAGTCAACCACAATTAGCCATGATTATGTTCATAAGTGTGATGAATCTGAAAACGTTATAACATATCCAATAACAAATTATTCCCGGCACTTTGCAATTATGGCTAATATAAAAAATTCAGATGTTATACACTTTGAAATTATTCTAGGCAATTATGGCTAATCATGGCAATTATGGGCCAAGACCGTATTTTGATCAAAAACCCATTGCCCTCAGTTACACCAATTTATATTGCAGTACTCAATTTTTTACAAAAAACATAATAAAACATAATAAAAATTCAATTTTTCACACTTAAAGGTCTTCTTCACCTGACCATATTTTGATCAGCATCGGCCATGAGCCTATTTAAATCAAAACACCATTGTCCTCAGTTACACTTCCAATATCTATTGCAGTACTCAATTTTTTTACAGAAAAACATACTAAAATGATAAGTATTGCAATACTACTGACACATTAGAGCCAACTGGGTTATAATCATTGCTTATTTTACAGAAAAAACTACAGTCCATTTAACTTTTAGTCATTTTCTTTGCAGAAATTCTTATTGTTACAGAAAATAATATTGAAAGATAAAAGTGCAAAGGTGCCTTTGGTCTCATATTTCAAGTACTACTTCAAGTACCATATTCATGAAATTTAACTCAACTGTTCCATAAATAATGAGTTGGTCTCATATTCAGGAAAGAAATAAGTACTCTCAAATGAATGCAACTGAAGAATCAAACTAAACAAAAGAACCAACACAAAATTATATGTCAAGAGGATATTTGAACCCAACTGCGTGCAAAGAAGCAATAATTATATGGAATAAAAGCAAACTAAACATGACCGAATAGATATTGAACCCACTACAATTAAACAAATGCAACCAAAATAGTTTGTGTGATTTTTTGAAGGGGGTTTTCCCCAAATCATGTTTTCCACCAAAATAGTACTTAAGACAACATTTTCTTACATCGACTTATAATATCACACAACCTAAACTATATGGTAAAAGAAGAAACCATTAAGTATGTACCAATATACACAAAAAATACATTTTGGGATGAACAACCATGCATTTCAATTTCAAAAACACCATCTTCAGATAGGCATGTAAAACCAACAAAATTTACATATGAAGCAAGGGTCATGTGTCCTGAAAATAAAAAATAAAATCATAGATTAGAATACAAAAATTAGAAACAAAGATATATCTAATTACTTTGTACAAATCACTTTTATTACCTTCCTCATGTTTAAGCGGAAAACCTTTTCCTCATCACATTATAAAAAGATGATGTGTCAAGCTCAATCCAAAGTGGAGCGTTAATGGGATGAGCAATAACCTAGATAATTTAATAACATAAATTTATTAGAAAAATTAATATAGTATTTGATAATATGAAAAAATTTAAAGTTATACATATATTTACCTTTTTGTGTTGGAGTGGTGGATGTCGTGCTTTGTGGAACCAAGCAAGCTCGGCAAGAACCATCTTCCATTTCTATAACAAATTTGGTATTTGGATGGTCAATGGAAAGGATATTTTGAAAACAAAATCTAAGATTTTTATATTACCTCTGAAAAGCAGTTTGTGTTGTCATCAATGTTACTCGTCGCCG
Organism: Scilla litardierei; assembly: GCA_030789695.1. Classification (NCBI taxonomy): domain Eukaryota; kingdom Viridiplantae; phylum Streptophyta; class Magnoliopsida; order Asparagales; family Asparagaceae; genus Scilla; species Scilla litardierei. The sequence continues at coordinate 70,586,259 of CM061136.1, forward strand.
TTGCTTGTAATATTCTTTTAGCAATTTGCTGAAAATAATAATAATAATAAACAGTAACTAAATTTTAATGACAAAATGGTAACGTTTGTAACGATATGCATACCTTATCAAACCAAAATCCGATATAACCACGTAGCTTGACATTTATGTGATGGTTTTGAAGTAACAGAACCTAAGAGAACAAAAATGTTAATGCAAACATAGTAGATAAAATATATAATTTATAATTATGATTAGAGACTTACAGTTTTTGCCAAATCTTCATCATCATCCATCTATATAAAAATTCAATCCATTTTTTTAATCAAACTATGCATTTTTAAAACTATTAAGTCATGAAATGAAATGTAGTAAATGAAAAAATTTCTTACCCTGCCATATATAGTAATGTGTGTCCACATTTTAAAGCTTGGTAACTTATGATAATGATATGCATGCATGTTAGACAACAATCGATAAATAATTTTTTTAAAGATCATTTAAACGAATAATATAAATAAAACAATGTAAAGAAAGAAATTTAAAAAACTTACATACAATATTTTTCATACAATGGAAATCATAGCAGAACTTCTGGGTAAACGATGTTTACTGTGTTATTTATGTTGGGCTGAAGAAGAACACATACACGATCAAAAGATGTGCACCTTGAAAGTGCCACATAAAGATGTCCATGACTGAAAACTGGTGTCCGCAAATCAACTCCAACGAACTTTACAGATTGTCCTTGGGATTTATTAATTGTCATAGCATATGTCACACGGACAGGAAACTGCCTTCTTGTCATATGAAAAGGTAATTCTGTAGCTGATGGTGACAAAGATATTCTTGGAATAAACACAAAACAACCGGCTTTATCCCCATTTAAAATTTGAGCTTCAATGACACGTGAAGCACATCTGACAACCATCAATCGAGTGCCATTGCAGAGCCCGTCTTTAGGTGCAATATTTCGTAATAAAATAATAGGACAACCAACCTTAAGATCAAGTTTAAATTGTGGCAACCCAGGAGGATCCAAAGAATTTATGTACTCAGTTGGAAATCGATTTATAATGGTTGGATCGGCTTCTTCATTTTTAGACAGTTTGTCTGCAGCTAGATACGTAATCTTTTGTCCCGGAAAAATGTTTAATGCAGCAGTATTTATAAAAGTAACATCATCATTCCGTGCAGAAAGAATTATTCGTTCAGTAAGGTATGCCGGAGTCACTGCACCCTCAATATCAAGCTGCGGATAAATTCGAAGTATTAACTCGTTTAAATCCTTGCACCTGAATATATTAGACGGAAGTTCTACCACTTCTGTAGGATTTGTCCCAACCTAATACATATATAGATATAGATATAATTTAAGTTAAGGAATGGCTAAGATAAAAATAGTAAGTAAACTTGAGTTAGGCTTGAAAGAAAATACCTCCAAAATAAATTTTGCAAAATTTGTGTTCTCAACTGATGAGTTATTTAACCGCATATTCTGATCCAATATCAAAACTTGTACAAAGCACCATAATACAGATCGTCTCAATGAGGCACCAACAATTTCTTCTCGAACCCCCTTTGGTATGACGGGTAAGATTTGTCGGAAGTCCCCACCAAGAACAACAGTAATACCACCAAAAGCTCTGTTGTTATCACAAATATCTTTTAACGATCGATCCACTGCCTCAACACAGTGCCGATGTTGCATAGGTACCTCATCCCATATTATAAGTTTTGCTTTTCTGAATAATTGTGCTTGCATGGATTGCTTGCTAAAATTACAAATTGAATTATCTTGCACATCTAACGGGATACGAAATGTAGAATGTGCAGTCCGACCTCCACTAAGTAGCAATGATGCAATACCGGATGACGCGACAGTAATAACTATATTTCCAAGACTACGTAACAATGTTGCTAGTGCAGTGTACAAAAAAGTCTTTCCAGTTCCAGCACCTCCACTCAAGAAGAATGTAGTACCTTTATTTTCAAATACGGATGAAGTAATTGCTGAATAAGCATTGTGTTGTGCATCATTGAGGCAATCAATGTCTTTTTGTGCATCCATTTGTTTCGCTTTATTTATAAGTTCCTGATGTTCATGTAACAATTTATTGCCAACAATTGCATTCCAATCTCCAGCAGGAAGTGGCATTGGTGGAAAGTCAGATAAACACTTACCATACTCCTCAAGTAATTCATTGATAAGGAATAATCCATAATCTTCAAGTTGGCATTGAGTTGGGGTAGAAATTGCAAATAAAGTGTGTAGTTTATGTGGAAGATCATCGCAAATGTGCATTGAAAATTCATTCCATAATGCAAGAGGGTCGATCGGCGAACATTCGATAAGAATAATACAAAACAGTCTTCGTAATTGATATCCTGGTTTCATAATGGAAGCCTCGGAAAGACATTGTCTCCACTCAGAATCGTCTTCAAGAAGACCTCTTGCAATACATGTTGCTTTGAATGTAGGGTACTCGATGGTATTGAATGTGCGTAAATTTTCCCACGATGTTGGCCCTTTAACAACTGTTAGTAGCAACCGTAAATAAAATCGCTCACCCGAATTAGGGGATGCAAAATACATTCTACCAATTGCATATCCAGATTGTCTTGGAGTCCAGACCTTTGTTGACGAATGCCACACAAACTTTTGAGGAAATTCTTGATATGTGAGATCATGTGCAGACTCATGTAAAGCGCAACATGAAAAAAATTCAGTCAAAGTTGTCTTCTCGTTTTCAGCCCTAGCCATTATTGCATCTACATCTTCATCTGGATCAAAAATAACACGGTGTTGCCCTGGTAAATGAAGTACCAATCTTTGAACTGACGAAATCTCTTGATGTAAGGGATACTCAAATATTCGCCAAGCTGCCTCAGGTGGTCCAATATATCTTGCATCAAGGTATTGTTGGATCTCATTTACTGCACCCAACACCATTGTGGTCCGATCATGACCTTTATAAATATACTTATGAATGTACTTCACACATCTTACCCCAGCACAAACTTCGACATTAATATGGCAATTAAAGAGTCTTGAGAGATACATGTTGTACGGAACAACATCTCGGTTATCAACCTGATGCCCCCTTACAGTATATAGATGTTCATTATGACGACGACGATAAATAGGATATCCATCACGATCCATGGTTGTTTCATCTGCATAAGTTCGAGGGTATTTCTTAGTACATTTACCATTTTCCATACATGAAGCATTTGGATTTCGAGCACCACATGGTCCATGTATCATACATTTTGACACAGTATCGAATAATGCAGGATCTTGAGCAGGATCAGGAAATTCAGCACAAACAATTCTATCCACTTGATCACATGTATGAATCTTATCTGGACCACGAAGAAAGAAAAGAGCATGCATATGTGGAAGACCTCGTTTCTGAAATTCAATTGTAAATACATGTGCTACTTTCTTTCCAAATACATTATTAACATCAATCTCCTTCATCAAAGCCTTTCTTTTTAACTCAAATACACGGGCAAATAAATCTGGACGGTCGGTAGCTTTTTGATTGGGTAGTAGAGCTGAAGTAATTTCTGGCCACTTTGGATTTGCAGTCATAGTAAGAAAAATATCCGGGTACTGGTTATAACGTGTGATTGCCATTGAGTCTTGAAAGATTTCAAACATGTGACGTGCACTGCCAGTGAAAGATGATGGAAGTATCATGCGCTGTCCAATTTGGTCACACTTGACATATGCATCGATATCTGCAAAACCTTGATATAGCTCTGAGCGGAGTTTTCGTTGATTAAGTTTGATGAATGCCAAACGATTTTGCTCAGTTGCAGCCCAAGCATCAACTATGAACTCTTGGAATAATTTTCCAGCTCTCAAAATTGAAGAATACTCATTATGTCATTCAAACAGACGGTAGCTATAAAACTCACACAGGGTAAGTCGTCTATTTGAGAACTTGTTTTGAATTGGATCCCACTGCTTCAACTCAGGTTCCCATCCAAGCTGACCATCACGAAATAATAAGACGTAGTGTAATGGTAAGTATGCAGGATGAGCCTCATTGATTTGCATTAATTTATTATTTCCTCGTAGATGTAAAACAATATCTCGCAGCCCGGAAGGTCGATAACCATCTCCAGGTAAAATAACCGCAATCTCATCTACGGTTGGGAGGTTATAACGGCGACGATCCTTGTTTGAATTGTAATGCAAATATACAGGAAGATCATGACCACATAAATCTGCTTGAGCTAAAACAGAATAAGCCTGACCATATAGTTGGATGAATGGGTTTTTGTCCGATAGACAATTTTGAATAATTTGTAAGACATCCTTTCTCAAATGTGGATTTCTATTACTTCGTAACTCCATAGCAGAATCCGGATCATATATGTAAAGTTGACAATAACTTGTTGTTTGATCCAGTTGTGGCAGAAGTGATCCTGTTCAATGGCGTAATTCTCCATGAATAGTAAATATATTCGGGCCTCTGCCAGCAATCACTCTTTGATCCAGTGTCGCACCAAGGCTGGTAAATGCATTAGCTGCATTATACTCCTGAGTATACTTTCGAAATGATCTTGATTGCTCACTATCACCATCATATAATTCTCGAAGTGCTGGAGGGGGTTCATTAAGTTTCTCCAATTTTACCTTTCCTTGCAAACAACATGTTCCAAAATTATGTGTTGTCAAAGTTGACCTCGACAACTGTTCATCCAACCAGTGTAAGGCTGAACAATGAGGGCATGGAATGTTCATTAAACCAAGATAATGTCGACCATAGTCAACCTGTGTTGACGGACCAGCTTTATGATGAGTTGACTTACATACTAACATCGAAGCTGAGCGATCTTCTTGTTCAGCTTGAGAAGTTACGAATGGAGGTGTTATTTGAGGTATACTGATAGGAGTCATATATCGAGATATGTTTTGTTTTACTTGTTCTCGTTCTCTCCTTTGACGTTGAGCTAAACACCTATACAAAATAAAAGCAACATTAAATAAAATTACATTACATTAAAGTAGATTAGCTTGTATAGATAATAACCTGACAGATGGTTCAACATCTTGGACAGATATCGTATCATTTTGCGAGGCTGAGACCTCATCTTCATGTTCAACAGGAGAAGTTGGTAATGCATGTGTACTTTGAGGTATATCAAGTATACTGTTAGGAGTCATATATCGAGATATGTTTCCTTCTTTTTGTTCTCGATCTCTCCTTTTGCGTTGAGCTAAAGACCTACCAAATTAAACCCAAAACTAAATATAATTAAAATATATGAGAATAGAATAAATTTTCTGTACAGTCAGGTGGATAATAACCTAACAGATGGTCCAGGTACTTGTCCAGAAACCATATCGTTATGCGAGGCTGAGACATCATCTTCTTGGCCAACTGAGAAAATTGTCATTGCTGGTGTTATTTGAGGTATATCAAGGACACTGTCAGAATTCAGAGCGTGAGATATGTTTCGTTGTCCTTGTTCACGTTCTCGATCTCGCCTTTTGCGTTGAGCTAAAACCCTATCCAAATTACACCCAAAAATAAATACAATTAAAATACATGATAGTAGTATAGATTTTATGTTTGGTCTGGTAGGTAATAACCTGACAGATGGTCCAGGTACTTGTTCAGAAATCATATCGTTATGCGAGGCTGAGACGACATCTGCTTGTTCAATCGGAGAAATTGTCATTGCTGGAGTTATTTGAGGTATATCAAGTACACTGTCAGAAGTCAGAGCATGATATATGTTTCGGTGTTCTTGTTCACGCTCTCTATCTCGCCTTCTGCGTTGAGCTAAGGACCTATCCAAATTACATCCAATCTAATTACAATTAAAATACATTAGAGTAAATTAGATTTTTGGCACATTCAAGTGGATAATAACCTGGCAGATGGTTCTGCGTCGCGTTCAAAAATTGTATCATTATGATTCCTTCTATGTTGCCATTGTCGCAAGGGTGAAATGCGACGAACACTTGGTAGTGAAGAACTAATCATAGGCTCAGTAAGAGTGCTATGTTGTTCTTGTCCTTTCCGTGAGGCTGATACGTCGCTATCAACAGATGCCTAAATTGAGTGCATAGTATACGGTTTATTAATTATGATAAATCAAGCATGTAATATAGTAGTTTAAGTAACAAATTCCATACCGTTTGCATGTTGGTGTGAAGCAAATGGGAATGATAAAATCTTTAGGATGGTCAAAGAATGCCAACGTACAACTGAATCATTTAAACTCAGTGTTAAAATAATTGTACATTCCAAATGGTAACCAATAATAGTAAACAAATATAAATGCAAGATAACTCTTGCAATAAAAATTTTAAATAATTAAATACAAAAATTACTCTAGGTACGTACATGGTCGTCTAGATCATTTAACAACTATGATATTACTGGTGACTATGTGAGCGTTTGGCGTTATCCAGATGGTAACTAAAATTCTGTTGTAATATTGATTTGACATCCGAATTATTAAGTTTTAACATTGATTTTTGATTATGAATATCCTAAATCTGTTGTAACATTGATATGACATCCAAATTCCGATTCATTAAACATATATCCTAATTATTATAGTACATCAGAATATCCTAATTATTATCTAAATTCTGATTCTGATTCATGTTGCAAATAGTTGTAGTAAATGGACATCCAAAGTGCATAATATTGCACTATATACTCACAAATATTGCAAAATTATGAGTATTGAGGTAATATGCATGTCATGTCCAATATTTGATGTTTCTAATGCATATCATGTCTAAATATTTGGAGCTCAATATTCCAAATACTCCAAATACTCCAAATAAGTTTTAAACTCTGATTCATTAAAATACTCCATGTCCTCCCAAAATGGAGTATTTGGATTATCCCAATTTGGAGTATTGAGCTCAATTGTTAAACGTATTGTTAATGAGTATTTGGAGTATTTGGAATATTTGCATAATGAATAAAGTAGACAGCAAATCCCAAAATGGAGTATTTGGAGTATTGAGCTCAAGTTTAAAACTGCAATATTCCAGTATAGTGCAGTATTTGTACTCACTATACTTTGGAATATTGCACCAAAAGCAAATGAACCTGTAATATTGCTGAAATTTGACAGGATATGCATTTTGCTGTTACTTAATGTCCAACATTTGAGCTAAGTGTAGTATTGTTAAACTTAGCTAAGTAACATCAAAATTGGAATTGCAATTGGAATGTTGGCTCAAAATGCCTCACTATACTCAAGTTTTTCAATTCAGTATTTGTCCAACATTTGAGTTAAGTAGCATCAAAGTTTAACAATGTTCCAAACATAATATTACACCAAAAGCAAATGAACAAATTAGACAGTATACTCAGTGTTTAAGTTGGACAATATAGTGCAAGATACTCAATTCTCATTTTGTACTATCCTTTCCAATCTTAATTTGGACAGGATACTCAATTCTCAGTGTCTAATTTGCAGTATTTGCCTAATCCTCAATACCCAATGTCTAATTTGGACACGATACTCAATTTCTTCAATACTCAGTGTCTAATATGCAGGTCCTCACTCATATTAGCAGGTCCTCAATTAAAACCCAATTCCTCAATACGCAGTGCCTAATTTGGACATGATACTTAAATTTGGGTTAGTTTGTAACAAATTTGGGTTAGTTTGCAAACATATCAAACATGCTGCGAATTTGTATCAAAACATATCAACATATGAAACAAAGCAAAAAATTGTTAAACTTACTGTTACTTAACTATATTACTGTTACAAACTGCATGCAATGCATTGGCCCAATAGAGAAAACATCTGTGGACAATCAATAAGCAACTATTGTCATAACCAACATATATGTTTACTGTATACAACTTGTTACATGAAAAATGCTAAACTCCCCTGGTCCATGATCCAGATAACATATTCCCGATAAACTCACCATCCCAAACCTCTATTCTTGTGGTCCCCATTAATTCTCCCTTCAAATTGATCTCAATTTTCTTTGATGCCAAATAATCTTCCATTTTTCTTCACTGATCTCTTTCAGTCACTACTGTAGTTTGCTGGTATGGGGATGGACAGAATTGTTGCCTAGTTGGGACGATATATGTGGAACAATAAATGATTATCTAGTAATATGTTCCAATAACTTGCCATTGGAATAAGTAGGTAATTGCACATGTTACCCTACGAAATGATGTCAGATAGGGCAAACATCTAGTGTCATGTTTCGGCTTCCTTAACTAACAAAATTGAAGTAACCTTCAAGCCTTCTTGCCATATATGTTCTAATAACTAACAAACGAAGAAATTTTTTGAGACTTAAGATTTCATATATAAGTTGAAGTTCATTTGAATCAAACACTTTTTATAAACTGAAAATATATAGTAAAATGATAAACATTTTTCACCTAACATCCTATATACCCTGTTATAATGGAGGTGAAGTACATGAGAAAACAGAACATATCATGTTACTATCAACATCAATGTGTTACAATATGTGTTTGATATGTGTTTGATGCAAATGTGTTACTGAAAATGAGGGAAGATGTTTCCTGAATGTGTTACCATCAACATTAACAGAAAATGTGTAACAGAAAACACATTATCATGAGGATATCCTGTTACTGAAAATGTGTTTGATGAAAATGTGTTTGCTAGGCTATTTGAATCAACATCAAACAATATCAATATGTGTTAGGTGATAGAAAATAGGATGAGAAAACAGAAAACAACAGCTTACTATTAACATCAAACACATTTTCTGTTTCTTGAAACTCCAATTCATCACTGAAAAACATCTTCCCAAATTAATGTTAGGTGCAAATATGATGTTAATGGTAACAGGATATATAAGATGCTTTTGCAAGTTTTTACAAATTTTTGAAACATACAACAACCTTAAATTTTTGAAACATACAACAGCCTCATAATCCAAATCAGGAAATCTTTGCAAGTGTTCAGAAATTAATCAACCAACCTCAAATCTCATTAATCTTCCTAGATAATGTGTTTTCTAGGCTATTTGAATGATTAATTTCAAAATCTGAAGTTGACTGATTAATTTCAAAATCTGAACCTCACCTCTATTTGAAGTTGAATGATTAACACATAGCTATTTTGAAATTAAGCTTACTGAAAACTCATAGCTATTTTGAAATTAATCTTACTGAAATTAATCATACAGAAAACTCATAGATAACCCAGATTTTGAAATTAATCTTACTGAAATTAATCATTCAACCTCTCCAAATAAACACATATAACAGCCTCAATCTGGGAAGAATACACAAATTATGAATTTTGAGAGCAAACACATATAACAGCCTCAATCTGGGAAGAATACACAAATTATGAACCTCACCTCCAAATAAACAGATTTTGAATTTGTGTATTTGTGTTCATATTAAGATGGCTTCATATGCAAATCAACAATTATGAACAATAATGAAATTACGAACACTTACAAAATTATGAACACTTATGTATCCTGAAACCACCAACTCCAATTAATCTTGCCTTTAGTGATTCTTCAATAAATCCATCTTCCCATCTGTTCTTTTTGCAAATGTGCACAATGGTCTAACAGCCCATATGTTCTTTTTGCAAGTGTTCAACTCAATCTAAAAGCCCATATGCTCAAGCCTGCAGGACAAATACACAAATTCTGAAATCAGCAAGCCATCATAATATGCAAATCTCAAAGAGCAAATTCAAAGGAAATTCAATTTGATAAGAACCCCCTTTCAGGCAATTTGACAAAAACTCAAAGGGAGAAGTTATAGACCATTGTTGGATGTTATAACAATTTGATAAGAACCCCCACCTGATTGAACCTGATTGAATGCAAGAAGAGAGGTGAAGAACATGAGAAAACAAAAAATAAACTGAGAATAATAATAAGAGAGGTGAGGAATCAAACCCCCAGCTTTCTCCAAATCTGAAGTTGTAAATGAAAATTATTGCAGACGAATTTCTCCAACTTTGAAGATGAGGGTTGAAGATGAGGGGTGAAGAGGAGAGTTGAGGGATTCTCCAACATATAAACCCTCGATTGTTGTAGGCATTCTATCAACCAAGGGATGGGTGATGCGAGAGGATGATGGGCGATGTTGATGCGAGATGTTGCCGACGGTGAGTGATGAAGGAATTTCAAATGGTTCACCCCAATTCCAAGGCACGTTTGAGGCATTCTCACAACCAGAGAATGTTTGATGGGAGAGATTGATGGTAGATGGTGATGTGAGAAGGTGTTGCAGAGGGATAATGATGAAGAAAATTCAAAAGAGAGGGGAAAATTTTCACAGGCGCGGCAAAATTCTTCCCCCCGCTGCAAATTTGAGGAGCCAGATGCAACAATTTCCCACGCAAAAAAAATTTCCCCGCGAAAATTTCCCCCGCAAGCGAAAATTTCCCCCCGCGAAAACTGGTTTCAACCCTAAAATGTGTATGCCAGCTTGTCCCCCTCTTAACCCCAATGTTTTTAACCTTAGAGTTTTTCATCACAAATAATATGTGACTGGGACCCACTCTCTTGGTGACTGGGACAAACTATTAGTGACTGGGACAAACTCTTGCTGACTGGGACAAAGATTCAAAAAATGCTCTCAAATGTATTATATATATATATATATATATATATATATATATATATATATATATATATATATATATATATATATATATATATATATATATATGCACATACATACATACCTCTAATCCAATATCTCATGTCCAATATCTCTTATCCAATTTCTCTTGATAACATCCCTCTTTTATTATATATACTAGTCATAACCCGTGCCCATAGGGCACGGTGAAGGTCGTCTCCCGAGTGCGAAACCGAGGAGGACAGTCAGTGCATGGGTGAAATGGTGACATGATAATTATATCCCAAATGCATTTTTATTCCACCAATTAAGACATTTTTTTTCAAATGGGAGATCATTATTTTTGGCATTCAGAAAGGTAGCTTGTTATCTTCCATATACCACCATATCAAAGAAAATCTAACCTTAGGGAATTGTGTTGCTATCTGTATGTTTCCGCCCAAGGTTTACTGTAAACTACCATTAAAACAGGATTGGAAAGAAATTATATCAATTAAGCGTGTGTCCTCTTAATTGAGCGATATCAATTAAGCGTGTGTTCTCTTGATAACAACCCTCTTTTATAATATAGATATCTCTTATCTAATTTCTCTTGTCCAATATCTCTTGTCCAATTTCTCTTGATAACATCCCTCTTTTATAATATAGATATCTCTTATCCAATTTCTCTTGTCCAATATCTCTTGTCCAATTTCTCTTGATAACATCCCTCTTTTATAATATAGATATCTCTTATCCAATTTCTCTTGTCCAATATCTCTTGTCCAATTTCTCTTGATAACAACCCTCTTTTATAATATAGACTAGTCATTACCCGTGCCCATAGGGCACGGTTTATTTAATGGCTGAGTTTTTCTCCCCCACAAATTTCAAGTTACCACAAATTTCAAGTTTTCCCCCAAAATTTAAGTCCCCCCAAAATTGTCATTACCACCTAGGACAAACTTGCCACATAGGACAAAGCTTTGTCCTAGTAGGATAAGATTCAAAATCTTCATAGAACTGGAAATAAAATGGCCGGAAGGGGTGAGAATAAAAAGTGTGGGTGCGTGTGTGGGGAGGGTCCATAGGCAAAAATACAAAAACCGGGGTTGTATGTGCAAAATTCCCCACCTCCTCATTTATCCCTCAAAATCTCATCTCTTATATTTTCTCTTATTCAATTTCCCTGTTTTATATAATAGATATCCAAATTCTCTTATCCAATTTCTCATGTCCAAATTCTCTTATCAATTTCTCTTGATAACATCCGTCTTTTATATAATAGATATCTCTTATCCAATTTCTCTTGTCCAATATCTCTTATCCAATTTCTCTTGATAACATCTCTCGTTTGTAATATAGATATCTCTTATCCAATTTCTCTTGATAACATCACTCTTATCCAATTTCTATTGTCCAATATCTCTTATTCAATTTCTCTTGATAACATCCCTCTTTTATAATATAGATATCTCTTATCCAATTTATCTTGTCCAATATCTCTAATCCAATTTCTCTTGATAACATCCCTCTTTTATAATATAGATATCTCTTATCCAATTTCTCATGTCCAATATCTCTTATCTAATTTCTCTTGATAACATCCCTCTTTTATAATATAGATATCTCTTATCCAATTTCTCTTTTCCAATATCTCTTATCCAATTTCTCTTGATAACATCCCTCTTTTATAATATAGATATCTCTAATCCAATTTCTCTTGATAACATCTTTCTCTTATAATATAGATATCTCTTATCCAATTTCTATTGTCCAATATCTCTTATCCAATTTCTCTTGATAACATCCCTCTTTTAAAATATAGATATATCTTATCCAATTTCTCTTTTCCAATATCTCTTGATAACATCCCTCTTTTATAATATAGATATCTCTTATCCAATATCTCTTGTCCAATATCTCTTGTCCAATATCTCTTGTCCAATTTCTCTTGATAACAACCCTCTTTTTTAATATAGATATCTCTTCTCCAATTTCTCTTGTCCAATATCTCTTGTCCAATTTCTCTTGATAACATCCCTCTTTTATAATATATATATCTCTTATCCAATTTCTCTTGTCCAATATCTCTTGTCCAATTTCTCTTGATAACAACCCTCTTTTATAATATAGATATCTCTTATCCAATTTCTCTTGTCCAATATCTCTTGTCCAATTTCTCTTGATAACATCCCTCTTTTATAATATAGATATCTCTTATCCAATATCTCTTGTCCAATATCTCTTGTCCAATTTCTCTTGATAACAACCCTCTTTTATAAAATAGATATCTCTTATCCAATATCTCTTGTCCAATATCTCTTGTCCAATTTCTCTTGATAACATCCCTCTTTTATAATATAGATATCTCTTATCCAATTTCTCTTATCCAATATCTCTTGTCCAATTTCTCTTGATAACAACCCTCTTTTATAATATAGATATCTCTTATCCAATTTCTCTTGTCCAATATCTCTTGTCCAATTTCTCTTGATAACAACCCTCTTTTATAATATAGATATCCCTTATCCAATTTCTCTTGTCCAATATCTCTTGTCCAATTTCTCTTGATAACAACCCTCTTTTATAATATAGATATCCCTTATCCAATTTCTCTTGTCCAATATCTCTTGTCCAATTTCTCTTGATAACAACCCTCGTTTATAATATAGATATCCCTTATCCAATTTCTCTTGTCCAATATCTCTTGTCCAATTTCTCTTGATAACAACCCTCTTTTATAATATAGATATCTCTTATCCAATTTCTCTTGTCCAATATCTCTTGTCCAATTTCTCTTGATAACAATCCTCTTTTATAATATAGATATCTCTTATCCAATTTCTCTTGTCCAATATCTCTTGTCCAATTTCTCTTGATAACTACCCTCTTTTATAATATAGATATCTCTTATCCAATTTCTCTTGTCCAATATCGCTTGTCCAATTTCTCTTGATAACAACCCTCTTTTATAATATAGATATCTCTTATCCAATTTCTCTTGTCCAATATCTCTTGTCCAATTTCTCTTGATAACAACCCTCTTTTATAATATACATATCTCTTATCCAATTTCTCTTGTCCAATATCTCTTGTCCAATTTCTCTTGATAACATCCCTCTTTTATAATATAGATATCTCTTATCCAATTTCTCTTGTCCAATATCTCTTGTCCAATTTCTCTTGATAACAACCCTCTTTTATAATATAGATATCTCTAATCCAATTTCTCTTGTCCAATATCTCTTGTCCAATATCTCTTGTCCAATTTCTCTTGATAACAACCTTCTTTTATAATATAGATATCTCTTATCCAATTTCTCTTGTCCAATATCTCTTGTCCAATTTCTCTTGATAACAACCCTCTTTTATAATATAGATATCACTTATCCAATTTCTCTTGTCCAATTTCTCTTGATAACAACCCTCTTTTATAATATAGATATCTCTTATCCAATATCTCTTGTCCAATATCTCTTGTCCAATTTCTCTTGATAACATCCCTCTTTTATAATATATATATCTCTTATCCAATTTCTCTTGTCCAATATCTCTTGTCCAATTTCTCTTGATAACAACCCTCTTTTTTAATATAGATATCTCTTATCCAATATCTCTTGTCCAATATCTCTTGTCCAATTTCTCTTGATAACATCTCTCTTTTATAATATAGATATCTCTTATCCAATATCTCTTGTCCAATATCTCTTGATAACATCCCTCTTTTATAATATAGATATCTCTTATCCAATTTCTCTTGTCCAATATCTCTTGTCTAATTTCTCTTGATAACAACCCTATTTTATAATATACATATCTCTTATCCAATTTCTCTTGTCCAATATCTCTTGTCCAATTTCTCTTGATAACATCCCTCTTATATAATATAGATATCTCTTATCCAATTTCTCTTGTCCAATATCTCTTGTCCAATTTCTCATGATAACAACCCTCTTTTATAATATAGATATCTCTTATCCAATTTCTCTTGTCCAATATCTCTTGTCCAATTTCTCTTGATAACAACCCTCTTTTATAATATAGATATCTCTTATCCAATTTCTCTTGTGCAATATCTCTTGTCCAATTTCTCTTGATAACAACCCTCTTTTATAATATAGATATCTCTTATCCAATTTCTCTTGTCCAATATCTCTTGTCCAATTTCTCTTGATAACTACCCTCTTTTATAATATAGATATCTCTTATCCAGTTTCTCTTGTCAAATATCTCTTGTCCAATTTCTCTTGATAACAACCCTCTTTTATAATATAGATATCTCTTACCCAATTTCTCTTGTCCAATATCTCTTGTCCAATTTCTCTTGATAACAACCCTCTTTTATAATATACATATCTCTTATCCAATTTCTCTTGTCCAATATCTCTTGTCCAAATTCTCTTGATAACATCCCTCTTTTATAATATAGATATCTCTTATCCAATTTCTCTTGTCCAATATCTCTTGTCCAATTTCTCTTGATAACAACCCTCTTTTATAATATAGATATCTCTTATCCAATATCTCTTGTCCAATATCTGTTGTCCAATTTCTCTTGATAACAACCCTCTTTTATAATATAGATATCTCTTATCCAATTTCTCTTGTCCAATATCTCTTGTCCAATTTCTCTTGATAACAACCCTCTTTTATAATATAGATATCTCTTATCCAATTTCTCTTATCCAATATCTCTTGATAACAACCCTCTTTTATAATATAGATATCTCTTATCCAATTTCTCTTGTCCAATATCTCTTGTCCAATTTCTCTTGATAACATCCCTCTTTTATAATATAGATATCTCTTATCTAATTTCTCTTGTCCAATATCTCTTGTCCAATTTCTCTTGATAACAACTTTGTTTTATAATATAGATATCTCTTATCCAATTTCTCTTGTCCAATATCTCTTGTCCAATTTCTCTTGATAACAACCCTCTTTTATAATATAGATAACAACCCTCTTTTATAATATACATATCTCTTATCCAATTTCTCTTGTCCAATATCTCTTGTCCAATTTCTCTTGATAACATCCCTCTTTTATAATATAGATATCTCTTATCCAATTTCTCTTGTCCAATATCTCTTGTCCAATTTCTCTTGATAACAATCCTCTTTTATAATATAGATATCTCTTATCCAATTTCTCTTGTCCAATATCTCTTGGCCAATTTCTCTTGATAACATCTCTCTTTTATAATATAGATATCTCTTATCCAATATCTCTTGTCCAATATCTCTTGTCCAATTTCTCTTGATAACAACCCTCTTTTATAATATAGATATCTTTTATCCAATTTCTCTTGTCCAATATCTCTTGTCCAATTTCTCTTGATAACATCCCTCTTTTATAATATAAATATCTCTTATCCAATTTCTCTTGTCCAATATCTCTTCTCCAATTTCTCTTGATAACATCCCTCTTTTATAATATAGATATCTCTTATCCAATTTCTCTTGTCCAATATCTCTTGTCCAATTTCTCTTGATAACAACCCTCTTTTATAATATACATATCTCTTATCCAATTTCTCTTGTCCAATATCTCTTGTCCAATTTCTCTTGATAACATCCCTCTTTTATAATATAGATATCTCTTATCCAATTTGTCTTGTCCAATATCTCTTGTCCAATTTCTCTTGATAACATCCCTCTTTTATAATATAGATATCCCTTATCCAATTTCTCTTGTCCAATATCTCTTGTCCAATTTCTCTTGATAACATCCCTCTTTTATAATATAGACTAGTCATTACCCGTGCCCATAGGGCACGGTTTATTTAATGGCTGAGTTTTTCTCCCCCACAAATTTCAAGTTCCCACAAATTTCAAGTTTTCCCCCAAAATTTAAGTCCCCCCAAAATTGTCATTACCACCTAGGACAAACTTGCCACATAGGACAAAGCTTTGTCCTAGTAGGATAAGATTCAAAATCTTCATAGAACTGGAAATAAAATGGCCGGAAGGGGTGAGAATAAAAAGTGTGGGTTCGTGTGTGGGGAGGGTCTATAGGCAAAAATACAAAAACCGGGGTTGTATGTGCAAAATTCCCCACCTCCTCATTTATCCCTCAAAATCTCATCTCTTATATTTTCTCTTATTCAATTTCCCTGTTTTATATAATAGATATCCAAATTCTCTTATCCAATTTCTCATGTCCAAATTCTCTTATCAATTTCTCTTGATAACATCCGTCTTTTATATAATAGATATCTCTTATCCAATTTCCCTTGTCCAATATCTCTTATCCAATTTCTCTTGATAACATCTCTCGTTTGTAATATAGATATCTCTTATCCAATTTCTCTTGATAACATCACTCTTATCCAATTTCTATTGTCCAATATCTCTTATTCAATTTCTCTTGATAACATCCCTCTTTTATAATATAGATATCTCTTATCCAATTTATCTTGTCCAATATCTCTAATCCAATTTCTCTTGATAACATCCCTCTTTTATAATATAGATATCTCTTATCCAATTTCTCATGTCCAATATCTCTTATCTAATTTCTCTTGATAACATCTCTCTTTTATAATATAGATATCTCTTATCCAATTTCTCTTTTCCAATATCTCTTATCCAATATCTCTTGATAACTTCCCTCTTTTATAATATAGATATCTCTAATCCAATTTCTCTTGATAACATCTTTCTCTTATAATATAGATATCTCTTATCCAATTTCTATTGTCCAATATCTCTTATCCAATTTCTCTTGATAACATCCCTCTTTTAAAATATAGATATATCTTATCCAATTTCTCTTTTCCAATATCTCTTGATAACATCCCTCTTTTATAATATAGATATCTCTTATCCAATATCTCTTGTCCAATATCTCTTGTCCAATTTCTCTTGATAACAACCCTCTTTTTTAATATAGATATCTCTTATCCAATTTCTCTTGTCCAATTTCTCTTGTCCAATTTCTCTTGATAACATCCCTCTTTTATAATATATATATCTCTTATCCAATTTCTCTTGTCCAATATCTCTTGTCCAATTTCTCTTGATAACATCCCTCTTTTATAATATAGATATCTCTTATCCAATTTCTCTTGTCCAATATCTCTTGTCCAATTTCTCTTGATAACATCCCTCTTTTATAAAATAGATATCTCTTATCCAATTTCTCTTGTCCAATATCTCTTGTCCAATTTCTCTTGATAACATCCCTCTTTTATAATATAGATATCTCTTATCCAATTTCTCTTATCCAATATCTCTTGTCCAATTTCTCTTGATAACAACCCTCTTTTATAATATAGATATCTCTTATCCAATTTCTCTTGTCCAATATCTCTTGTCCAATTTCTCTTGATAACAACCCTCTTTTATAATATAGATATCCCTTATCCAATTTCTCTTGTCCAATATCTCTTGTCCAATTTCTCTTGATAACAACCCTCGTTTATAATATAGATATCCCTTATCCAATTTCTCTTGTCCAATATCTCTTGTCCAATTTCTCTTGATAACAACCCTCTTTTATAATATAGATATCTCTTATCTAATTTCTCTTGTCCAATATCTCTTGTCCAATTTCTCTTGATAACAACCCTCTTTTATAATATAGATATCTCTTATCCAATATCTCTTGTCCAATATCTCTTGTCCAATTTCTCTTGATAACAACCCTCTTTTATAATATAGATATCTCTTATCCAATTTCTCTTGTCCAATATCTCTTGTCCAATTTCTCTTGATAACTACCCTCTTTTATAATATAGATATCTCTTATCCAATTTCTCTTGTCCAATATCTCTTGTCCAATTTCTCTTGATAACAACCCTCTTTTATAATATAGATATCTCTTATCCAATTTCTCTTGTCCAATATCTCTTGTCCAATTTCTCTTGATAACAACCCTCTTTTATAATATACATATCTCTTATCCAATTTCTCTTGTCCAATATCTCTTGTCCAATTTCTCTTGATAACATCCCTCTTTTATAATATAGATATCTCTTATCCAATTTCTCTTGTCCAATATCTCTTGTCCAATTTCTCTTGATAACATCCCTGTTTTATAATATAGATATCTCTTATCTAATTTCTCTTGTCCAATATCTCTTGTCCAATTTCTCTTGATAACATCCCTCTTTTATAATATTGATATCTCTTATCCAATATCTCTTGTCCAATATCTCTTGTCCAATTTCTCTTGATAACAACCCTCTTTTATAATATAGATATCTCTTATCCAATTTCTCTTCTCCAATATCTCTTGTCCAATTTCTCTTGATAACAACCCTCTTTTAAAATATACATATCTTTTATCCAATTTCTCTTGTCCAATATCTCTTCTCCAATTTCTCTTGATAACATCCCTCTTTTATAATATACATATCTCTTATCCAATTTCTCTTGTCCAATATCTCTTGTCCAATTTCTCTTGATAACATCCCTCTTTTCTAATATAGATATCTCTTATCCAATATCTCTTGTCCAATATCTCTTGTCCAATTTCTCTTGATAACAACCCTCTTTTATAATATAGATATCTCTTATCCAATATCTTTTATCCAATATCTCTTGTCCAATTTCTCTTGATAACAATCCTCTTTTATAATATAGATATCTCTTATCCAATTTCTCTTGTCCAATATCTCTTGTCCAATTTCTCTTGATAACAACCCTCTTTTATAATATACATATCTCTTATCCAATTTCTCTTGTCCAATATCTCTTGTCCAATTTCTCTTGATAACAACCCTCTTTTATAATATAGATATCTATTATCCAATTTCTCTTGTCCAATATCTCTTGTCCAATTTCTCTTGATAACAACCCTCTTTTATAATATAGATATCTCTTATCCAATTTCTCTTGTCCAATATCTCTTGTCCAATTTCTCTTGATAACTACCCTCTTTTATAATATAGATATCTCTTATCCAATTTCTCTTGTCCAATATCTCTTGTCCAATTTCTCTTGATAACAACCCTCTTTTATAATATAGATATCTCTTATCCAATTTCTCTTGTCCAATATCTCTTGTCCAATTTCTCTTGATAACAACCCTCTTTTATAATATAGATATCTCTTATCCAATTTCTCTTGTCCAATATCTCTTGTCCAATTTCTCTTGATAACAACCCTCTTTTATAATATACATATCTCTTATCCAATTTCTCTTGTCCAATATCTCTTGTCTAATTTCTCTTGATAACAACCCTCTTTTATAATATAGATATCTCTTATCCAATTTCTCTTGTCCAATATCTCTTGTCCAATTTCTCTTGATAACAACTCTCTTTTATAATATTGATATCTCTTATCCAATTTCTCTTGTCCAATATCTCTTGTCCAATTTCTCTTGATAACAACCCTCTTTTATAATATAGATATCTCTTGTCCAATTTCTCTTGTCCAATTTGTCTTGATAACAACCCTCTTTTAAAATATAGATATCTCTTATCCAATTTTCTTGTCCAATATCTCTTGTCCAATTTCTATTGATAACAACCCTCTTTTATAATATAGATATCTCTTATCCAATATCTCTTGTCCAATATCTCTTGTCCAATTTCTCTTGATAACAACCCTCTTTTATAATATAGATATCTCTTATCCAATTTCTCTTGTCCAATATCTCTTGTCCAATATCTCTTGATAACATCCCTCTTTTATAATATAGATATCTCTTATCCAATTTCTCTTGTCCAATTTCTTTTGTCCAATTTCTCTTGATAACAACCCTCTTTTATAATATAGATATCTCTTGTCCAATTTCTCTTGTCCATTATCTCTTGTCCAATTTCTCTTGATAACATCCCTCTTTTATAATATAGATATCTCTTGTCCAATTTCTCTTGTCCAATATCTCTTGTCCAATTTCTCTTGATAACAACCCTCTTTTATAATATAGATATCTCTTATCCAATTTCTCTTGTCCAATATCTCTTATCCAATTTCTCTTGATAACATCCCTCTTTTATAATATAGATATCTCTTATCCAATTTCTCTTGTCCAATATCTCTTGTCCAATTTCTCTTGATAACAATCCTCTTTTATAATATAGATATCTCTTATGCAATTTCTCTTGTCCAATATCTCTTGTACAATTTCTCTTGATAACAACCCTCTTTTATAATATACATATCTCTTATCCAATTTCTCTTGTCCAATATCTCTTGTCCAATTTCTCTTGATAACAACCCTCTTTTATAATATAGATATCTCTTATCCAATTTCTCTTGTCCAATATCTCTTGTCCAATTTCTCTTGATAACATCCCTCTTTTATAATATAGATATCTCTTATCCAATATCTCTTGTCCAATTTCTCTTGATAACAACCCTCTTTTATAATATAGATATCTCTTATCCAATTTCTCTTGTCCAATATCTCTTGTCCAATTTCTCTTGATAACAAACCTCTTTTATAATATAGATATCTCTTATCCAATTTCTCTTGTCCAATATCTCTTGTCCAAGTTCTCTTGATAACAACCCTCTTTTATAATATAGATAGATAGATAGATAGATAGATATATATATATATATATATATATATATATATATATGTATGTACATGTATATGTGTGTGTGTATATATATATATCCACAAGAAATATATGAACTGCAAAATCAACATACGCTTGTGTGAGAGGAGGATTTTGGCAGTGTGATTTGTAATGCCCGAGTTAATGACAATTGCCACATCTATTCTTTTGGCTTCCATCACGGGAATATCTATTGCCCCACGAATACGTGTAGATATAGGCCGACCTGGAGGTCTTCTTTTGTTGGGTGAAAGTAATTAGGGACCATCCCAAGCCTTCCAATACCGTGCATCGGGTATGTGGTGAAATAAAGGTTCATATGCAAGGCTATATCTGCTAACCATATTGATCGCTCCTTATTTTACACCTTTTTTCTGCATGTTTGCATGTCATTTCGATCGCCCATATTGCGTTTTTCACGATTATTCGACGATATCGTGTTGCTTTTCACTATTTCTTGTTTTTGTCGGATTTCAGGAAAAATGGAGCGATCTGGAGCATAAACGAGATCAAGGGACTTTCATTTACGCTGGAGCACCGCCTGTGACCCCATCGAGGAGCTATCAGCGCTAGATGATGAGCGGAAGAAGAAGAAGTTCGAGAGAATCGACGAGGAGGTGAGGAGGAGAAGATAGGACTCCAGAAACAGCCCAATCGGCCGAGCAGACAGCTCACTCGGCCGAGTGAAGGATTGTACTCGGCCAAGTACAACAGATACATGAGCACATGTAGTCAAAGTCCACTCGGGCAAGTGAAATATCTTACTCGGTCGAGTGAAGAAGTCCACTCGCCCGAGTAAGACAGGGTCTTCCAAGAGGAATCTCGGCCGACTTTCTAAAGTTTGGATATGATCAGCAGAAGACTCACTCGGTTGAGTGAGAAAGCCAACTCGACCGAGTAAAGAATTCCACTCGGCCGAGTGGAACGAGCGACATACCCCCAAAAACCCCAATATCTCTGTTTTTCTTTGGGTCCGTCACTCAGCCGAGTGACATGTTACACTCTGTCACGAATACGAACATACGCAGTCTACCTGTACCGCGAATTAGGGTTCTGGGCTGCGTCAGGGGAAAATCTGTCAGGATTTTCTAGCCGACTTTGGCTTGTATTTAAGCTAGTTTTATTCCTAGTTTTAGAGGAGACCTGAGATTAGTTTTTTTGCATTATTCTAATTGAAATTCTCAGCTGGAGATTGAAGATTGGAGATTTGGTTTGTTCTTTCTATCAAAATTTCTAGTTTTTGTGAATTGCTTTCTATTAAACATGAATTGCTCTATGTTTTTATTCATTATTTATGTGATTGCCATGGTGAATTGTGAGTAGTTTCGCCATTCTTGGGCATGGGGATGAACCCTATGGATCCGATGTTAGAATTGTGATGAATGAATTAACTTGTTGCTAGGATTGATAGATGGTTGTGTTGTGATAGATTTACTACGAGTAGTTAGGGATTTCCATTGATTGGGGTTTGCAAGAGATTGGATTTCAATCGATGGGAAGGCCTAGATATTCGATTTAAGTTTATAATCGGGATTCTCTAGACTTGGTTTGCAAGAGATTGGACCAAAGCTGGGATTTTTATTATAAATCTATACTCATATTCGTTTGCAAGAGATTGGACGAATACGAACTATCATAACCTAGATCGTAACTCGAGTTTGCACGAGAGTGGGCTCGAGGTGCGATTGGACGATGATGTCGATCTTCATGCTAGCAGCTTAGGTTAGGGTTTGCACGAGAGTGGGCCCTAATATACGTTACTATAGACCGGCAATAGCACGAGAGCGTGAGCTTGGTTCTATATTCAGTTACGACTAGTTCATCTCAATTCAAGCCTTGCAACATTGAGATTCACGATTTGCAAAGACAAATAACGATCCGTAGTGGGGATTCCCTGGCCTTAGATGCTTTTATTATATAGAATTCCATTTGTTAATTGAACGACTGTGACAACATTCTCGAAACCAATCCATTCTACCACTAATAACTAGGTGAGTTAAATAGGGTACTGTCATTTGTCCTCCCTGTATTCGATACTCGCTCGCCACTACACCGTGAGCTTGTGGTAAGACTACATTCGTTTTCCGGGTGTATACCCCGACGCGATCAAGTTTTTGGCCCTGTTGCCAGGGAGGTGACTGTATTTTATTTTCTTTACTTAGCTATTTCCTTTTATTTTATTATCTTCACTCTTTTATTCCTTTATCGTGCTAACAATTCTATCTAGACTCTCTTTTTTCTGTGCATGTACACGAGATCGAAGGTGCCTCAAGAAGAAATATTATTCGACCCGGAGATCGAGCGTATGGCAAGGAGGCTTAAAGCTGAGAGGAGATTTGAGATAGAGGAAAATCAAATGGCTGCACCGAAACACCATAGGAGCTAGCAGTGCGTATGCTTAGGCTTGTATCCATCCGAGATAGGCTACATCCTAAGACCAAGTCTACCACCTCTTCTATAGTCATGTCGGAGTTGGCGGCCGATAAGAAATTTGAGCTGAAGACAGGACTTGTAGTGTTGATGCAATAAGACCCATTCCATGGGAACTCACAAGAAAACCTGCACTACCATCTGCAATTGTTCTTGGCTAAATGCACCACCTTCCAGATGCCCGGCGTGCCGGTTGATGCTATTCGACTGCGCCTCTTCCCGTTTACTCTTCGAGATAAGGAATTGTATTGGTTGAGGACGCAAGCCGATGGGATCTTCACCACTTGGGCTGAGCTGGCGAGCGCATTTATCAACAAGTTCTATCTGCCATCCAAGACTATTAAGATACGAAGCGCACTAATGTCCTTCAAGCAAGGCCCTTAAGAAACTTTATATGAGGTGTGTGAGCGTTTCAAGGATCTCCAACACCAATACCCACATCATAGTATTGAGCCATGGTAGCTTGTGCATAACTTCTACAACGGATTGCAACCGAGCTTAAAGCAAATAATTGATGCAACCGCCAATGGAGCTATTTTGTCAAAGACACCGGATGCCGCTACAGCCTTACTTGAGGAGATGGCCTCAAATAATCAGCAGTGGGCCGACGAAAGGGGACATTCTTCGTCATCCTTGAAGCCGGTAAGTATCTATGAAGCTAAGGTAGTGGCAGAGCTCTCTACAAAATTTGATTCTCTTCACAAAGTCGTAAAGAGATTGTAAAAGTTGGTTAGTGAACCACATAGAGCCTCCATTGTTTCTACACCGGAAGGAAGCATGAGCGACTGTCAAGATCAAGCCCATGTTATGTTTATTGGAGGGAAGCAAGGAGACGGAGCTATGGAGCAAGCTCAATATGTTGCGGGAAGTACTGCTTATTGGGTGAATCCGGCTATAAGGGGTCGCCCCGGATTTTCATACGCTAACAATGATGGAGCCTTAAATCCACCGCCGCAACAATCACAAGCCCGGCCTCCACAACAACCACAGTATCAACAAAGGGCACCGCAACAACAAAACTACCCACCGAGGCAACAAGCGGGGCCCGATAGACCCCCGGGATACAATCAAGGATGGAGGGCACCTAATCCACCGCAAGCACTGCAAAGGTCAGACCATGAAGCAAGGGTTAAAGCATTCATGGCCGAACACAAGAAGTTTAATGCAAAATTGACAGCCCAACAAGATTCCCTCAACACCGTCGTGGCACAGTTATCGGAGCAACTCGCATTGCTCAATAAGACCAATCAACAATTTCCGGCTCAACCGGAACAAAACCCACGAGGCAACATCGGGCACATCAATGCAGTTATGGCGGTGACTACTAGGAGGCAGGAAGGACACTACTCCCGCCATGATCCAAGCTAAGGAGTCGAGGGAAGAAATTTCGGTTGATGAGGAACCGGGCAATGCTGAGGAGGACCCAAAGGCACCGTGCGATCGTGAACAATCTGAAGTAGAAAAGCCACAAGAGGAGTGAACTTATATGCCACCGGTACCCTACCCCAAATAGTTGGCAAATGCAAGGATTGAGAAAAGGCACGTCAAATTTCTGGAGTATTTGCGAGGTGTGAGCTTGAACATCCCATTCTTGGATGCAATCACCGAAATCCCGTCCTATGAAAAGTTTCTAAAAGATTTGATCGTGGGAAAGAAGCAAATAGAAAGGATCATGCTTGCCAAGCAAAGTACATGGTTTACTAGAAAGGAGAAAGCGCCGACCAAGTTCAAAGATCCCGGTAGTTTCCGAATTCCTTGCACGCTTGGAGGAGTCCTACTTCAGAAAGCTTTAGTAGATTTGGGAGCAAGCGTGAGCCTAATGCCCCTCACGATGTTCAAGAAATTGAATACGGGAACCGACCTCAAGGCCACAGACATGAAGATACAACTCGCCGATGGGCGAATCACTAGTCCGGTGGGAATTGCCAAAAATATACCACTACAAGTACCGGGTGGACTTTGCTTGCCATGCGACTTCGTGGTGATGGATATTAAGGAGGAAGGTGATACGTCGCTGATTCTTGGATGCCCTTTCTTGGCCACTGTAACGCCACGCTCCCCGAGATACCCGATAAGTACGAATCCATATCATGTATTCCTGAATCAGCGAGTGTTACGAAGGAAATACAAAATTAAAAGCACAAGCAGCATGTCCACTGCGCACTGCAGGGATAGTACCTGTAATGTTCCCAAAACATAACCAAGTAACCAATAACATAAACACAAAAAGAAACACTGAGGGAAACTGTACAACCACTAATCCCAAAGAAAAGTCTAAGATTTATATACATCATCCATCTGTACATACATCCACCATCAACATCTCGTCACTACCCAAACAAAATCCCAAAAGTACAAACACCCTCTCCTCACCCGTCGCCATCCCAACCTAACTCATCCATAGAACTCCACTGCTCCACCTCATAACCGCCAACCAAATCCAACACCTGAACCTGAAAAATGGAGAGGCCGGTAGTGTGCTCGTGTCACACCATGTCTGGTAATTGATGGGTTTCTCCGTTTCCACAGAAAAACGGAGATGAGTCTGCTCTAGTGCCTTGCCCTGTTCGAGCATAGAGTTACGAGAGGCCCCTCCAGTGCTCGTGGCACTGGAGTGGTACCACTTTTCACCTACCCTGGGCGAAGTCCGCTTCCTTAGCAGTCTACGATTTACCCGGGTTCCAAAACAGAACAACATTCAATTTTAATTAATTTAATCATTTATTTATTTCAGTACTATTTACTGTTGTTTACTTTCAGCACTTACGATATGTCTTTAATTTCTGCATATAACAAAAACCTGTCACGTCCCACTCTCCCAAGTACGGGGAGCATAGCTGACGAGGCCGCTGTAGTATTCAGACTCAGGCTTCGAGCCCTCTTATCCAAATACTACTAGGCATTTTTTTGTGGTTTAATATAAAATAATGAGCAGGCCACTACAACACACTGGAATAATACACAGAAAAGAAAGTGCTCCAACAGAAAATAAAACGCAGTACTGAAAAGAAATACATCAACACAGAAGTTACATTACATCACATTATATAAGTTCATATACATACATACATCAGCTGTACAAAGGGGGTACAAAAGTGGGTACACCAAAAAGTAGAAACCCCCAACCCAAAAGTATAAAAGGACTACACCTGGTACAACTCACCCGCTAGTCTAAACCCGGGAAGTCTAACTGAACAAGGTCACCTGTAGGCTCAACCTCTGCTGAACTGGCACCGGTCTCTAGCTCCGGGACACCCGAAGACTGCTCGGGTCTCGCACCTGGAAACCTCGGGATGGGACACGTCAATGCGTGACCCAATAGGAATTCCATATCTCAACTAGTACTTATATGAAGTGTGGAAAGGGTGCATGTGAGCCGGCAGAGTGTATGTCATGGCATAAACGTCTACTGTAGTAAAGGAAGTAACAACTATAGTTATGAACATGTGAAAGCGTGCACGTGCAACAAGCAATGTGTACAACAATGGTATACAACATAAAAGAACCATAGTAAAGAAACACAAGTAAACAACACATACATTTACCATTGCTACAAGAATAATGAGGGTTAACAATTAATTCATTGGTTAGCATTTTGGAACCCGGATAAATCGTACGACGCTAAGGAGCCGGACTTCACCCAATGTGGGTGAAAATGGTACCTCAACTAGCGACACGAGCACTGGAGGGGCCTCTTGTAACTCCGTACCCGAACGGGGCAAGGTACTAGAGCGAGACTCATCTCGGGTTTTCTGTGGAAAACGGAGAAAACCATCAATTACCAGACATGGTGCGACACGAGCACACTACCGGCCTCTCCAACCCTCTCAACTAACCCTTCCAGGAGTGACACATCGGATGAGAATTCGTATCATCTGTCCGCTCCTTAACTCCTTTAATTTACCCGTGTTTCTCCCAAACTCCATGTCACCCTCCTTTAAGAGGACTTAGTCATTTTCATGAAACATAACACCTTCCATTTCTTTTCTTTCCACATTTCACCACACATTTGGGACATGCATCGCCTTGTGCATTCCCTTTCTCATTTCACATAATATACATGAAACATATAACCATATTCACATCATCATTTTGCATGTGCCAAGAACATAAACCACATATCACACCATGTAACAGAAATAATCAAGAACATTAATGGCAAGTTTAATCTCAAAAAGAGCTTAAAACAATATTCAAATCTTTCAGCTTGCTGGAAAAGCAGAACAGTTAGATTAAGTAGCACATTTCTCCATAATTTTGTATTAAACATGCTTATACAATATACATGAAAGTTGTAGATATGGTTGTGCTGGATTCACCTATAAAATTTCATGCAGAAATATGAACTGGGTGATTTATAGTGAATTGTTTGGTAAGACCTGATGAATCTATTTTTCAGACAGATTTTAAGGCTGTAAAGATTGTTGGTTTAAGACATGTTGCAATTAGAATCTCGAAAAGGTGTACATCAAGAAGAGTTGTAGAAAAAGTTGTTATCTTTCAAACGAGACCAAGTTCATCAATTTCTATGGAGTGTGCAGAGACTGATCTATGTTTTGCCAAACTGTGACCAGACTGGGGGAAATACCGACAGGTTGTAAAGATGGAATTTTTACACTTAATTGCAATCTGAATTAACAAATGTTCTAAACATGAAAGTTATAGACAACAATCAAATCTTTAGGCCATAAAAGTATCAGAGCAAACTCAAGTCTAGATTAGAAGGACTAAGCAGAACAATCAGCATGTAAATCTGTCCAGAATTGCTCACCGCACAAAACCACCCAAAACTCAGGATTGCTCACCGCGCACAACCATACAAAACTCAGGATTGTTCACCGCGCACAACTATACAAAACTCAGGATTGCTCACCGCGTACAACCATACAAAACTCAGGATTTCTCATAAGAAAAGGTAAAACCACAACAACAACCATGAAACTAAGCATGCAACTCTAATATTAGTTGGAGATGGAATCCTACCTTAGGGGTGATGAGAGATAAGGGGGTAGCCCAAATCCCTATGGCTCCTCATTCTTCAAACCCTTCTCCTTCTTCCCTAAATCCTTCTTCTCCTCAAGCTCCTAGAATGAGCAACAGCACCCCAACGACGACATGGATGCTACAGGGGTGTGCGGGGTGAGGGTGGCGTAGCCCTACGGGTGCTCAGCCTGCTAAAGTCTAAGAGCGAGAAGGGGAAAGGATGAATTCGGCCTGATCTTTGGGGAGAGAGTGAGTGAATGAAACCTTCTTTCTAATTTCTAGAGTAGCCACCTCATCTCCCTAAAATCCTCTAAGCATGCCACCAAGCCTTGGGTTAGGTAAGGATCAAGGATAACTTGACACATCAAAAGTGGAGGTGTCCCTTAGGAAAAATTAGGATTTTGTTTTTTAGAAAAATAACTATACTCACTTAATACACATACAATACTTAATACTCATCAGGACATTAGTATTCCAACCATATATTTTATTTAATAAACTCACATGTTATACAAAATTATTTAAAAATAATTTTTAGCTTGACAAAATTAAATAAAATACATAAGAACTCCCAAAAATTTATACGCACATATATACGTCCAAGAATACGTATTAATACACGTATAAGAATTTTGGGGTCATTACATCCTACCCGCCTTAAATTAAAGTCCGTCCTTGGATTTTCCAACTCAGGACATAAAAGTTTCAGAGCAAACTCAAGTCTAGATTAGAAGGACTAAACAAAACAATCAGCATGTAAATCTGTCCAGAGTTGCTCACCGCACAAAACCACCCAAAACTCAGGATTGCTCACCGCACAGAACCATACAAAACTTAGGATTGCTCACCGCGCACAACCATATAAAACTCAGGATTGCTCACCGCGTACATCACTACAAAACTCAGGATTTCTCATAAGAAAAGGTAAAACCACAACAACAACCATGAAACTAAGCATGCAACTCTAATACTAGTTGGAGATGGAATCCTACCTTAGGGGTGATGAGAGATAAGGGGGTAGCCCAAATCCCTATGGCTCCTCTTTCTTTAAACCCTTCTCCTTCTTCCCTAAATCCTTCTTCTCCTCAAGCTCCTAGAATGAGCAACAACACCCAAACGACGACAGGGATGCTACATGGGTGTGCAGCGTGAGGGTGGCATAGCCCTATGGGTGCTCAGCCACCCTAAAGTCTAAGAGAGAGCAAGGGGAAAGGATGAATTCGACCTAATCTTTGGGGAGAGAGTCTGTGAATAAAACCTTCTTTCTAATTTCTAGAGTAGCCACCTCATCTCCCTAAAATCCTCTAAGCATGCCACCAAGCCTTGGGTTAGGTAAGGATCAAGGATATCTTGACACATCAAAGGTGGAGGTGTCCCTTAGGAAAAATTAGGATTTTGTTTTTTTTTAAAAATAACTAGACCCACTTAATACACATACAATATTTAATACTCATCAAGACATTAGTATTCCAACCATATATTTTATTTAATAAAATCATATGTCATACAAAATTATTTAAAAATAATTTTTAGCTTGACAAAATTAAATAAAATACATAAGAACTCCCAAAAATTTATACTCACATAAATACATATAAGAATTTTGGGGTCATTACAGTCACCACCGGAGTGATTGTAGATGTGAGGGAAGGAACCTTGTACTTGAACGTCGGCAATATTCAAGTTGAGCACCATATTCCGAAGGCGATGAAGCATATGCCTTGGCCAGAGGACGTGGACTACGTGGACCTCCTCGACGAGGTGATTGATGACGCCATGCCATTTGCCATCGGGGCCAAGCACGATGATGGCATCGAAGAGGGCCAACTTACCAAAGATGGTGAAATGATGGGAGACCCACCGGACCCTCTTATGGATGAGGAGAAGGATGACACTGATGTCGTCAAGATTAGAGAGTTATGCAAGCTCTCTGCGGGAAGCAGATGAAGAAAGCTCCACCGGACAACAAATCTTCGCCGCCGGCCAAGAAGAAGGATGTCAAAAGCTCAAGCTTGGGGGAACCACCCCCCATTACTACCCATGATGAAGGAGAGCCGATGAACATTGAAGAAATTCAACAACTAAACCCAAGCGGCCTTCCCGGCAAGTTTGACGCGCGCATCTCACATGCACCAAACATCGAGCTTTAATCGTGAATCTTAAGGGGTCGAGCTCAAGACCTTAAACGAGCGCTTGTTGGGAGGCAACCCGACGGTTCTATCTCATATTTTAGTTGAATTTCTCTTTTTATTTTTGTTTTAGATCTTTATTAGTGTTTAGAGTCAAATGTTGAAGAAAAACCTGACAACGGCAACATTTTTCATTTCAGGAGAAAGAGAATAGGAATCATATGAATAGAGGATGACCATGGAATTGGGGAGCGTTCCAGGGATTTGCTCAAACATTAAAAGAGGGAAGGAACTGACGGGGGAAATAAAATCAGAAAGTTAAGCAAAAACAGAGAGTTGGAGCTGAGAACAGCAGCCCGCTCGGCCGAGTGATGTTTTCACTCGGCCGAGTGAAGACCCTACTCGGCCGAGTAGGGTACTGATCATGGAAGATTTGAAAAACCCCTCTGGTAATTACATGCCACTCGGCCGAGTGACTTTGTCACTCGACCGAGTGAACCAGACACTTTCAGCACTTTAATTGCTCTGAGTGGCCTAGCCACTCGGCCGAGTGACTTTTGTCTACTCGGCCGAGTGATAAGTGCTACTCGGCCGATTCGAAACTTCCACGAAAAAATTTAAAATTTTATAAATTGAGCCACTCGGCCGAGTGATCACGCCACTCGACTGAGTGACTAACCCTATACAGTCAATAGCTCGCGGCCCCAAATCAAAAAAATCCCAAAATTTTCAAACCGGCAGCTCGAGCTTTCCCCAATCGCCCGAGCATCAAACCCCATCGCCCGAGCCGCCCCACCCACGCCCGAGTGGCGTGACCCCACGCCGCCGCCGCTATCGCCCAGCCACCGTCGGTGCCGCCTACCTAACCGTCGATCATCCCCCTTTTAGCCCTAATTCCCACTTTTCTCCAAATTTCCATTTCGTAAGCCCTATTCCGCCCCGAATCGAAATTAAACTATATACAAACCTATTTCTCTTGATTTTCAAAATTTATTGATATACATTGCTAGTCAATCAATTTTGTGGTTCAGGATAGCTTGGGGGAGAATCATGGGCGGATTTGGCGCTTCTCAGGGGAGGCGTCTCTTCGCTTTTACTACTCGCTTGGAGTCCTGTCGTGTTTGGGTATACTCCATCATTTTTATTAGCACTTCGCATTGATAGGAACATCTCACGGCACCCATGCCTCCACGTACTAGGTCACGTTCGCGGGCGCCTGCCTCCAAGCGGAGGAGGACTAGCGAGCATGGCTCTTCCTCCGCTAGGCAGACTCTCCGCCGTCTAGCCCACCACCACCCACACTTCCACCTCCTACGCACCCATTCCACCCCCACCGGCACAGCCCGACCAAGCTTTCGATACGTTGGGGATCACTTTCTGATATGACGCACACCACATCAGATTTGAGAGGATCTCCAATCGATCGATTGTCCCCTCTAGGTTTGCACACATTGCAGATTTAGAGTGCCTAGGGGTATTCGAGAGCCTACTCCAGTTGTATGACAACGTGGGGTGGCGTGATTTTCTGTCGATGTCAGCGGACACCTTCGTCTGTCTGACACTCGAGGTCCTGAGCTCTATCCGTAGGACTCAAGGGGATTGCATGTTTTGCCTGATGGATTGTGAGTGCGAGATTACTCTCGATATGCTCCGAGGCTTTTTCCAGTGGCCCCCTGTCCCGAACCCCGACCATGCTTTCAGTCCCACGCACATTGCCCCACCATCATTCGATACACATGCTTTCTGGACGTTGATCACGGGTTCCCCACTTGATTTTGACCCTAGCCAGGACAAGGCCTCCTCTATCGTCCACTTATGCCTCCGCATTGGTCATTGCCTTATGGCGAACACATTTCTCGCGAGGTATAAGCCTGGGACGATGTCTATGCCTGAGCTTTATATGCTCTACACGATGACTAGAGCGAGAGTCTTTGAGGGTGACACAGACGTCTTAGTCCCTGCCGTTCAGATCGATATAGCTAGATGGTATCTAGACTGCATTTTTTCTTCTGCCACTGCCAGGACGACGATCTGTTGTGGCGGTCTGATTACCTTGCTAGCTCCTTTCTGTGGGGTTGAGCTCCCAGCTGGTTTGCTTTGACCCACTGGCCCTACCTCCCTTTCCATATATTTCATGGCCCGCATGAGGATGTTGCATACTCACGGTCAGCACCACTGGGTTTGGCTGCACGGTCCTTTTGGTACAGATTATATGGTGTTTTCGAGCCCTGCTCGAACCCACATTGGACCCACAGAAGGGGTGTGGAGACCAGAGATGGACCTTCTCATCCCAGCTGCATACGTTCTTGAGCCTGAGGGCGATGAGCAGGAGCCCCTCCTCCCACCTCTGGACCCGGAGATCCCTACCCCTCAGCCCACCCCAGACTTGAGCACTACTTCCGCCACCTCTATCCACACTTTTGCTAGTGGCAGGAGCACCCTAGCTGAGTCCACCACCACCTCTGTGCCGTTGACCTCTGATCCCATTTCTTATGTGAGTTTTGAGAC
Organism: Scilla litardierei; assembly: GCA_030789695.1. NCBI lineage: Eukaryota > Viridiplantae > Streptophyta > Magnoliopsida > Asparagales > Asparagaceae > Scilla > Scilla litardierei. The sequence goes on from CM061136.1 coordinate 70,619,396, forward strand.
CGCCACCACCACTGTTTTTGAGAGAGGCGAGCCTTCTTCTATTTCGCCAGCCGAGACCCTATCGTCACCAGATTTCTCGACCCCTGGGGAGTTTTTTTGCTGATCTCATGACCTCCCCAGTCGTCGACACTTCCGTCTCTGCTGTCACTGTCTTCACTGAGAGCATCCTGACGTCTGTCCCCATTTCGGTGTCAGCGACCTCTCTACCCTTCTTGCCGAATTTCACCACTTCAGATTCTTTCGCTGCTCGCACTTCTGAGAGCATCCATGCATCTCAGCTTCCCACAGAGGCTGAGCATCTTTTATCGAGCACAGCACCATACCCTCACCCAGTAGTGGCCTCATTTGTATACGGTAGCCGTGTGCGGTAGCCCAGACCCCCCACCTGTTCGACCCTCTCCCCCCCCCCCCCCCCGCCCCGACACCTTCGTTCAGCACTTACGTGCTTTAGAGGGGGTCATTAGTGGGCTCAGAGGAGATTTTTGGGCTCTCGCCGCCACCGTTAGCTCTGTGCAGTCTCGCGTCGCTTTACTCCCTGGTATTCAGGTTACCCTGAACCATATTCTTACGCGTCTGCCACAGCCTCCACCTGTCGCAATTCGTCTCATTTCACAGCAGCCTCCGCCACCACCACCTCCCCCACCACAGGGCGGCGCTGGTGATCCACCACCTGCTTAGGTACACACTTGATGCCTCTCATATCTTTGCCACTGCTGTGATTGTTATCATCTTTTCTGTCGATTTTGCGCCCCCCTTCCCCACACTTTTTGGTCACTTTTTGTTCAGATCTGTTTATATCATCCTGAGAGAGAGGATGTATTTTTGGGACCGTTATATTGCGCCACTTTGCTCTCTGTACTCATCACTTGCATTTCCATCCCATTTTCTTTTATTTTTCATCCTTTATCACGCATGCAGCCTCACACCCCCCACCCCTACCATATTTCTCCTAGTGCCACATTTAGCACATTGAGGACACTGTGCAGTTTAGCTTGGGGGAATGCGTGTCTCACGCACTTTTCGTTTTCTTCATTTTTGTCTTCATTTTTTTCACCTTTCTTTATTTTCCACTTATTTTCACCCACTTTTTCATATTTTTCCTCATGCATCACGTTTTCTTATTTTTGTGTGTGCTGCATATGTATAGTAGTTCTTATTTTCCCTTTATCCTTATTTCTTTAATCTCTTTTTGCTAGAGATGAATTTTCTGTGATGAAAATGACTTGGAGATAGCTTACTTTTATAAGCATATTCTCTTGCCATGCCATCGTTTTTATTTTAGATATCATATGCTATACTTTACAATGCATTCGAGAATAGTAACCTGCATCCTTATTATATGATTGTGAATGAAATTGTACCATTAGCTGAGTCTGAAGATTTATATTGTATACTTTTCATAGAAAACACACCATGCTTCACGCATTGATTGCCTGAATTTGGAGTACTACTTTGTTGTTTGCTATCACTTCTATTTGCATGAAATTGTACGCTCAACTTCCCGGTTGATTGAATGTATGCCTTTTTGATATAACTGGGTTAGTTTACTTTATTAATTCAAACTGAGTAGACTACATTGCCCTGCTGAAAGTTGTCATGCACATTCAAAAGAGTGAACTGAGCGTTGAATATTTTTCTTTCTCCATATATCTTGAACTTCATTTCTATACTTAAAATCATTGGTGAATCTTGTAGGATCTAAATAGGGCATAGATGGGGGGGGGGGGTGAATAGGCCGATGACTAAATTATCACGAGATAAAAATATTTAAGTCTAATTAAAACAAATACGTAGAAGCAATAGTAAAGAAGATTACACACCAACCAGATCAAGCAGATGACATAGAAGATTTACGTGGATCGATCTCCCAAGACCTACATCCACCCCGGAACAACATCACTAACTATGTTTCTTTAAGCAGGTTCCAGTCACACATGATTAGAGCCCCAACTTTAACCACTCTGACTAACCCTAGCTCACCAAAGCCCAAAAAGATAACAATACTTATGATGCTCTCCCAATCCGATATGTCCCAACAACTCAGATTACTCAAATCAGTTTAGCGAAAGAAAGAGTAAAACCCAAAAACTAACGACATATACAACAACTTATTCACAATAATAAAAGATCAAGAGTTTAGAAAGCTCATTTGTGAAGATCCCTCTAGTGGTCGTCTTTCAGCATGTCAGTAGCTTCTCAACGCTTCTTACGGAATGACCATCAGAGTTGTGTAGAGGAAGTAGTCGCTGTCCCCGTGAAAGTAGTTGGTAGAAGCTCCTCAATCAAAGTGATGCCATTTGATGCACAGGAGGAACTGGCTGCCCAACTTGATGTCAGCACGTCGAGGATGAAGTCATGATCGTAAGACCATAAACAGTGCGCAATTTGGATCTCTAGAACTCCACTTACTGATGAAAATGCGAGAACTCCACTTATTGATGAAAATGTGAGAACTCCACTTATTGATGAAAATGTGAGAAGTGTACATGGGTATATATAGGATTCAGCTTCACGGGTCTGGCACTATTCCACGGGATCCACACGAGGGCAACTTGTAGATTTTAAAGCGGCAGGACCCGCATCCGCGTAAATGCGCTGTCGGCAGCCGTTCGATCGTGGATGGACGGCCGAGATCACTCTACGTCGCTCGCGGATTCAGCGCTTCAGCGCCCGCCTCCGTTGACTCGGCGTCACCTCAGCTGACTCGAGTCGGCAGTGCCTGGACCATTGGATGATGATCCAGTGGCAGAGATGCAGCCACGTCACCAGCGGCCGAGCGTAGTATACGGCGCCGCAATGTGCACAGTACCGTCTGTCGATTTTTGAGTGTATTTGCACTGTATTCTTGAGTATTGGCCCTCCAAATAAATGCAAAAACTTCTGAAAAAATTCTCAAAAATCCCAGAGCCCCATATTTACATGTTAGAATTGTTTCACGTCATTTCACTGCTTGTAGAAAAAATTCCTTCTTTGTATACTCTGTATTTCTTCGTATTTTCCGTATTTTGACTTCAAACAATTTCCATAATTCCTGAAAAAATTTCCATGATGTTTTGACGTGCGTTTATATTTCATATATTCACGCACGTTTTTTTTGTGTTTCTCCGTGTTTTTCGCCGCCTTTTATTCGTTTTCTCGTATTTTCCCGTTTTCTTTCACTTTTCTTTGTTTCTCCATGTTTGCAGGAGATTGACCGCGTAGGGGACGTTTAACGACGATATCTCAAGTCCCCGGAGCAACGGGAGGAGTCACGCGTGATCTAGGGGGTCAAACGTCAAAGAATACATCTTTCAGCCCCTCACCCGGTCGGTTGACCTTCTCCAACCGATTGGGTGATGCACGCGTGCACCACCCGGTCTCAGCCGGAGCTCATGTTGAAGTCACCCGACCGGTTCACAGACCGGTTCAGCGGGGGCATGTTCTCTGTCTTTTCGAGCAAAATTCCAACCGATCGGGTGACTCTCACCCGATCGGTTCATCTGAAGCTGATGCTGAGGAGCTGAAGACACAGGCACCCAACCGATCGCTTCACCCGATGGCGCCAAAATCCAACCGGTCACTTCAAGAACTCACCCGACCGGTTCATATGACCGGGTGAAAGCTCGCTGTTTTTTGTTATTATTTTGTAACGGATCAACCGATCGGTTGACTTGTCAACCGATCGGGTGATGCGAGAGTCTATAAATAGAACCCCTAGGGTTCCAGAAACGGGAGAGCTGCTAGTTTTTACTGTTTTCTCCTATTGTGACGGCTGTAATTACTGTTCTTTTGTAAGTTGTCGGATCTTTCTAAAATTTTAGTATTGTCTTACTTACTCTATTACTTCCGCATTCCAATCGTCTGATTATGATTCCAACGGTTAATTTTCATTTAGATCGCTTTTTCATGAATATTTGTGAGTAGTTCCCAAATCTGGGATTTTGGTGGAAACCCCTTCGGGGGCTCTTCCCGATGCGTCCATAGGGTTAGGAAATCGATAGGGACTAGGAATCTAACGGTTACGCGGGGTGTTTCATTGTCATCGGCGGGAAACAGACCGCCTTTGACCGTTGGGCCAAGGGGGAATAAACTTGGCGGTTGACTCCCTAGCCATAGCTCACGCCCTTAGCGTAGACGCCGAATCCTAGCACGCGGGAGCGGCAGGATGAGACGTCGGGAGTTATCGTTGTGAGCTTAGTGCTCCCGGAATCGATCAGTGTTAATGTACACGGGAGTGCCCACTGATCGAATCCAGGAAGTCCGGTGTATCATCTTGGGCACCGACCGGAATATCGGGCCCATGGGATGCCGGTACCACTTTCAGAGGCAACGTCCTACCATTAGACCCTAATTCCGACCGCTATCCATACCCGTAGGCCGTATCGGCGAGAGTCGCTCGTCGGAGTGGAAACCAAAGTCCCGGGTTTATTTTCTTATTGTTAATACCTTGCATTACTTTTCATGACAACCATTACCGATTCGGGCTAGCTCGCCTACGGGGTGATTTTGGTCCTCCTTGACACAAGCACATCCTAGCCTCCCTGTGTTCGACCCCCAAGCCACACTACAACACCGTGCGCTTGCGGTTACAAATTTCTAAACCCCCACACGGGTCCCCCGGCCATTTGCGGATAGCAAGCCGGGGCACACGTCAAGTTTATGGCGCCGTTACCGGGGAGGCAACATGCTTGTTATTTTAGGATCCCTTGAACCCTCGTGTCTAGCTCTCATCCCTACCTCGCGATAATTTTCGCATTCTCCTTTTTCCTTTTTATTTTTCTTATTTTTATTTTTATTTCTTATTTTAACTGTTTCTTTCCCACTTGTCGCTTCACGGGTGTTTGTTGTTTTTCATGCGCAGGAGTTCAAGAAGTCTTGACGACTTGATTCCCCTCGATCCATAGATTAACGCCACCCTTAGGCATTTGGCCGTCGAGAAGCGAAGAAGAGAGGATCCCGAATCCATGGAGGAGAACACCCCTCCTCACAAGTCCCTGTTGGAGTACTCGATGCCATCTATCGAGTCCACTTCCGCCATCCGTTCTCCAGCTATTGCGGCCCAAAGCTTCGAGCTAAAGCCGTCTTTAGTGACATGGATCCAGCATGACCAGTTTGCGGGTGCGCCCATGGAGAGCCCGATCGAATATCTAGACTCCTTCTTGGAGAAATGTGACACCTTCCGGATTAATGGTGTCACGACTGAGGCGATCCGTCTGAAGCTGTTCCCCTTCTCGTTGAGAGACAAAGCCAAGCAATGGCTAAGGGGGAAGGACCCCAACACTTTCAATACCTGGGAGAAGCTCTCCAACGCTTTTCTGACGAAGTTCTTTCCTCCAGGGAAGACCATGAAGTTGAGGAGTGAGATCTCCTCCTTCTCCCAGGCCAGCCACGAGTCCTTGCATGAAGCTTGGACGAGATACAAGGAAATGCAAAGAAGATGCCCTCACCATGAGCTTCCGAAGTGGCAGATTATTAATCTGTTCTACAATGGGTTGAGGGATGACCTGAAATCTTCTATGGACACCGCGGCTGGGGGTTCCTTCATGTCAAGGAGCGAGGAAGATGCCGGACATATTTTGGAGAATATGGCATCCAACAATGAGCGGTGGTGTGACGAGAGAGCCACACCCAGGTCTGGGGGTATACACAGAGTCGAGGACGTCGACAAACTTTCAAGCAAGTTTGACTTGCTTTCGACCCAGATCTCCGCACTAATGGTGGGAGCCGGTGGGGCCGGTACACAGCAAATTTCAGCGGTAGAATCCGAATTCTTTGGGGAATTCGACGGTGGTGACATCTCACCACCGTTGGATCAGGCGAGCGCACTATTTTACAACCCCACGGGAAATGCGCCGTATCCACCAAGGACCAATTCCAACCCGGCCTACTCTCCAAACAACCAGAACCACCCAAACTTCAGTTACCGGCCACCATTTCAGCCCTCGCCGCCTCAGCAGCCGCAGCAACAAACATATCAGCCGGCTAGGCCACAACAGAGTCAGATTCAGCAGCAACAATATCAGCAGCAACCTCAGTAACAATTTTATGCCCCCAGGAGTCAGCCGTCGATCCAGCAGCAGCAGCAGTATGGCCAACAGAGAGCCGTCTCTCCGGTTGAGTCTCTCTTGACTCAATATATAACCAACCAGGAGAAGATCAATCAGAAGCTGGAAATGGGTCAGCGGGCCCTCACGGACCAAGTAACCCAGCTGGGGTTACAAGTGGCGAACCTTTCAAGGTCACAAAACCAATTGCCGCCACAACCGGAGGTGAACCCGAGGGGAGCAACACAAACATCGGCACTCGTGCACGAGCACGCAAATGTGTCCGCTATCGTTCTGAGAAGCGGGACACAAATCCCTACTAGAGTGCCCCCTAACACAACGGAAGCACCGTTGGTCCTCGAGCGACCGATCGAAAAATCAAACGACGCCGGTGCTTCGTCATCAAATCCTACGACTCCGGAGGGAGTCTCTGAAGAAGAGAAGAAGAAGAACGAGGAAGGGAGCCCCAAAGTGTTCAAACCCGTTGTGCCATTTCCACAACGGTTAGCTCAGGCCAAAATCGACGAGAAATATGGCAAGTTCTTCGCCATGGTCAAGGACCTGAGCTTACAAATCCCCTTCCTTGAGGCAATCGAAACAATCCCCTCCTATGCGAAATTCCTGAAGGATTTGGTGACGAGAGGGTCTAGAAAGGAGAAAGTAGTGCTGACGGCGGAGTGTAGCGCTCTCATCCAGAGGGAAAATCTGCCGAAACTCAAAGACCCGGGGAGCTTCTCAATTCCTTGCACGATTGGGGCAGTAAAGATTCATCGTGCACTCGTCGATCTCGGAGCGAGTGTAAGTTTGATGCCCTTGTCGATGTATAAAAGGATAGGAATGGGTGATTTGGAGCCCACCGGTATGACCCTACAACTATCTGACCGGTCGATCAAATATCCGGTGGGAATTATGGACGACCTTCCCGTTAATGTAAAAGGGGTGCATGTGCCAGTGGACTTTGTAGTCATGGACATGCCTGAAGACGCACACACCCCCATCATCCTGGGACGGCCCTTCATGGCCACTGCTGGCATTATGATTGATGTGAAGAACAGAAAACTTTCTCTAAACGTCAGCGGAGAAAAAGTTGAATTTGATCTGGGGTTGTCCATGAAGTATCCCGATCCCCCAGATGACCCTCGGTGTAATTTGCTTGAGGTAGAAGAAGAAAAAGCTGCTGAAGAGAGCTCCTGGGAGATTCTCTTAAGAAACCCCCCCGATGACTTGGGGAGTTCAGAAGACCAAGACGGCCCCAAGAATGAAGATGTTGCTGGGAAAGCGAGCGCAGCAAGAACGACCCCTCCCGGGTTCCCCAAAGCTCCTCCAGCGAGGAGAGCGGGGAAAGAACCCCTTGGCCTCACCAAAGACGAGGTCCGGATCCTAAAGAAGATGGCGGTAAGCGCCAACACGAAAGAGAAGCCCCCGGATCCCAAGATCAAGGAGAGGGTAGTCGAGCAAATCTTTCTCCAGCCACTGACTACTCCGAATGCCTCAAGCTCCGATGGAGTAGAGATGCCGAACTTCGGGCATCACCCGTATCAACCGCCATGAACATCTCTTGCGGGCGTCGAGCCAACGACGTTAAACAAGTGCGCTTCATGGGAGGCAACCCATGTTCTAAACTTTTTCCCCACATTTTAGTGTTATTTTTTACTTTATTTTATCTATTTTTATAAATAAGATCAGCCGCAAGAACATCCGTTTGGGGACTTAGACAAATCTGTTGGTTTTTGCAGGAAACAAAGCCCCACCCGATCGGTTGATTACTCGACCGATCGGTTGGGATGTATCAGATACATGCCGAGATCTGTCCCCAAATGAACCGATCGGTTGAGGAATGAAGAGACCGGGTGACTGATCGGGTGAGCTGGGGAGAATTCTCGGGAAATTTTTGGGGAATATCAACCGATCGGTTGAGTTCGAGCGCGACCGGTTGAGGCGACCGGGTGAGCAGCCCTCAATTCTCGGGAAAATGAGTGGAGCGGCCAACCGATCGGTTGAAAAGTGAACCAACCGGTTCGCCTGTAGCAATTCTTCGGCAAGAAATTTCGACCTAATTGTAAACCGATCGGGTGACAAGTCACCCGATCGGTTCGACTTAAAACCCTATATAAACCCCCGACCACCCGCTCGTTTCCACCCACGCCCGATCGCCAGAATCGCCGTCGTTTCGCCTCCCTCTCCTCCCCAACGGCCGATTCTCACTCCCCCACGTCCTCCACTCCTCCAATACTCCTTTCCTCCACCTCCTCCATCAATCCCTCCATCATCTTCACTCTCTCTCCCCTTTCATCTCGAGTTTTGACCTAATTTCCCCCCCAAACCACGCCCATTTCAAAAATTCTTGCTGAAAGAAGTCGCCGCGGCTCCACGTTACTCTCATTGCACAGTGTGGGGACATCTACGAGCAAGCTCCGCCATTTCGCTTGGGTAAACTCGCTCCTACGCTCATATTTCTATTTTTGCCCTATTAATTGTGCTTGCTCATTTTGCTTGTGTTAGTGTGCATTCATCGCTTTTGCACTCATTCAAACACGCACACTCACGCATGGCTAAGGATAAGGACAAGGGGAAGGGAATCATGCGGGAAGAGGAACCGTCTCGAAAGAGACGAAAAAAACACGTCCCCCTTCCCGTACACGAGCACTTACACTTGGTCCTCCCCCGCCTGTTATCCCCCCTGTGGACCCAATGTTGGGTCCGCATGGGTATATCTTTAGGAACCAAGAACACAAGGACTTTTATCGTCGGCTCGATGCTCGGGGGCATCTATCCACTAAGTTCCCGCACACACAAACACTGGTCGATCTCGGTGTATTCACTGAGGTCGAATCTCTTTTCGCCAACTTAGGATGGTTGTCCTTTCTTAATGCATCTGCCGTATCCTATCCGGCACTCACCCTCGAATTTCTGTCCACACTTGTTTGGGAGTCTGGGTCGATCATTAAATTCCTGGTGTGTAACCGTAGTGTCACCACAACTCTGAGCACAATTAACGATATATTTGGGTTCCCCAATCTTGGGGATGACTCCATCCGGCTCTACGGGTACTTGCCCGAATTTAACGTCGTTCAATTCTGGTTCCGCCTCACATTGCTCCATGATTATCCCCAAGGAAGGGCCAAGGCCTCCTCCATCATTCATCCCGTGTTTCGTTTAGCCCACAGGATCGTATCATCCGCATTTTTTCCGAGGGACGAGTCCGGCACCGTGACTATCCCTGACCTTTTTATCCTCTGGGCCATGACTTTTCCTTTTGTCCGGGACGATGATGGAATTAGCTTCAGGGCCTCTACCGTCCCCATCCATGGCGGAGATTGGCTTGTTTACAAGCTTCTCGAGATCAGCCGGGCCGGTAAGGGAAAGTTTTGTTGTGGGGGCATCATTACTATCATCTGCTCTTACCCCCAATTCAACATTCCCATTCCCAATAATCTTCCCGCTGCCGCAGGACCCTCACAGCTAGACATTGATGTCCTGCGGCACATTCACATGATCAAACCCCACTCCGATGGCTGCTACATCTTCAATTATGGCCACCCCCAGCCCCTTACACCATTCTCCCCAACCTCGCTCGCATGACCATTGCTCTTGTGGGAGATTGGACCTTCCCACCTGATCCCAACTTCTTAGCGGGGTTGAACCTTCCTTTCCTTCCCGCGGGCGTGCGCAGATCACCGTCCCCTGCCGCCCACTTAGGCGAGCAGGATATCCCTGCGTCTCACGGAGATTTGGGGGCTGGCCCGAGTCGTCCAGTCTCTGCTCCGGGGCCCATCACATCTGAGCACCTCTTTGCGGCCATTTCTGGCCTTGTCTCCTGTGCCGGCATGACCACTGCCGCCGACACCACTTCGACCTTACCTACCGGCACCACTTCTGCCTCACGTCAGTCCACATCTTTTGGTCGCCGTCAGGTCTCTGCCCGTCTTGGTCTTGAGAGGGAGGTCGCTGCCCTTCGTGAGCTCGCCATGTCCTCTGCCTCCTCGGACCCATCACCGTCCTCTTTTCTTACTCACCCATGTTTCCTCGCACTTGAGAGGAACGTGGCCGCCATTCTTCGCCTTCTCACTCATATCCACGGCCCACCTCCACCCTCGCCACCTCGACGATCTTCTCCTCCACCTTCACCACCTCGGCGATCTTCTCCCCCACCCTCCCACACATCCCCACATCCATCACCCCCCTCACCACATTCTTCTCCTCCCTCATCTAATCCCATCCCGATATCCACTTCCCCCCCTCCCGACGACTTCCATCGCACCCATGCTACATCCTTCCTCCATCACTCCATACGTGCGTCGGAGGAAATTACCGGTGCGCTCCAGATCCCTTCCACCACCACCCACCACCGTCACCACCGCATCTTCTTCCCCCATTTCTATTCCACTCACCACCGCCTTGGTCACCTTCCTTCCACCACCACCCACCTCCACCGACACTCCTCCCATAGTTCACACCACCGCTGCACCTATTCCTCCACCTCATTCCCCACTTCTCCGCACACCCCCAGCCTCCCCCGACCACCCAATCCCACCCTCTTCCGAGGAGGACGAGGACTCACCTTCTCATGCTTACTGATTTCGCCTCATTTGTTTTTGACTCCCCCTTGCATATCTCTGCATTTCATCGATTATATCATTTCGCTAGCACTGTCACGTCTAGCTTGGGGGATGTCTACTTTGGTGTGTCGTCGTGTTTTATTGTTTTTCTCATTTTTGTGTGTGCTTGTTTTTCCCATTTTGAGTGTCGTGTCTTGTGGTTTTATTTTTATTTTCGTTTCGTTTGATTTTGATTTTGATCTTTCTTTATTTTCAGTATCATCTAAATGTTTTCCTCATTTTCATTTCTTTTTGTGTCAGTGCGTATTCCCCCCATCTTCATTGCCCTCCCGTACTCACTCATATTGCATTGAGGGCAATGCAAGCTTCAGCTTGGGGGAGTCGCACTGTGTGCATCATTTGAGTCTTTCTTTTTCGTTTTTGTGTCGTTTTCATCGTGTTTTTTATTTTTTATTTTTTCTTCTTTTTTATCTCTTTCTCCTAGAAATGAACCCTATGATGAATCGCCACGAAATCACACACACCTAGCATGGCATCAATAATCACACTCACTGACCCTAGGATTTCGAGTCCTCTTGCATTTCACGCATCGTGGGTCCACTTAGCTTTTTTGTGAGTCGTGCGTCGTGTCTAGCTATTTGATGTGCTTCTACTTGGTGATTTTACTTTATATACTTGTCCAGGAATGACCCCTAGATTATCATGCTTCGATTTGAATATGTGGTATTTGCTTCTACTATATGCATGCTATATTTATATCGTATAATTTCAATTCGCATGCGTCGGGATTCCACAATTAAGGACTCGGATAACCCATTTAGCCTATGCTCTGTTTAGCGAGAATAGTTTCCTTTGCCCAAGTGTCTAGATTTCGACTTCTTTTTTGTTTTACTTGGTGCAAATCCCCTCGTCGTGTACCGTTCTCCCACTTGGGAGAGTACACATGTATATATCCCAATATCCAAAAATAAAAAAAGAGATAAAAGAAAAACCCAAAAAAAAGAAAAAAAGAAAAGAAAAGGAGAAAAGAAAAATTTTGTATAGCCCAAAATCCAAAAAAATATACAAATACCCAAAACCCAAAAAAAAAATTCCCGTATGAATATTTTCCTACTTGCTGAGAATAAAGGGAAGGCGAGAATTTGCACCGAGTGTTCTACTCCACATCATCTCAACCCCCATCGTTTTCGAAAACACTTGGCTTAGGAACATTTTAGCTAGTATCTAGGCTATAGTGGCGTGATTTCCTTAACCCTAGTTGTGGAATCCCCGATGCATGATACGCTTCTATTCTTATACTCTTCTCATGCATGCTTGAACTAATATTCACCGCAATTTCGAATTCAAATCGGTATTTGGGTCATTTCCTGGATTTGCGTATATGAGCTCATGGCACATTGTAGAAAGCGACACCATTTGCTAGCACACGACCGCACTCACTCACGCTTCACCGCGTGGACCCACGACACTTATTTGGACTCGTTTTCCTAGGTTTAGTGGTGTGATTTGACGTTTGCTTTCTTGGTGTGTCGTTTTTGATTTTGTTGGCTCTGACGGACGATCTAGGATATAGAGTTTTCTTTTTCTTTCTTCCTCTCTATTTTTTCCCCTCCGAGCTCCTACTCTCACTCGTCTTCCTCGAGGACGAGGAAGAGTTCAGCTTGGGAGATTTTGACGTGCGTTTATATTTCATATATTCACGCACGTTTTCTTTTGTGTTTCTCCGTGTTTTTCGTCGTCTTTTATTCGTTTTCTCGTATTTTCCCGTTTTCTTTCACTTTTCTTTGTTTCTCCATGTTTGCAGGAGATTGACCGCGTAGGGGACGTTTAACGACGATATCTCAAGTCCCCGGAGCAACGGGAGGAGTCACGCGTGATCCAGGGGGTTAAACGTCAAAGAATACATCTTTCAGCCCCTCACCCGGTCGGTTGACCTTCTCCAACCGATCGGGTGATGCACGCGTGCACCACCCGGTCTCAGCCGGAGCTCATGTTGAAGTCACCCGACCGGTTCACAGACCGGTTCAGCGGGGGCCTGTTCTCTGTCTTTTCGAGCAAAATTCCAACCGATCGGGTGACTCTCACCCGATCGGTTCATCTGAAGCTGATGCTGAGGAGCTGAAGACACGGGCACCCAACCGATCGCTTCACCCGATGGCGCCAAGATCCAACCGGTCGCTTCAAGAACTCACCCGACCGGTTCATATAACCGGGTGAAAGCTCGCCGTTTTCTGTTATTATTTTGTAACGGATCAACCAATCGGTTGACTTGTCAACCGATCAGGTGATGCGAGAGTCTATAAATAGAACCCCTAGGGTTCCAGAAACGGGAGAGCTGCTAGTTTTTACTGTTTTCTCCTATTGTGACGGCTGTAATTACTGTTCTTTTGTAAGTTGTCGGATCTTTCTAAAATTTTAGTATTGTCTTAATTACTCTATTACTTCCGCATTCCAATCGTCTGATTATGATTCCAACGGTTAATTTTCATTTAGATCGCTTTTTCATGAATATTTGTGAGTAGTTCCCAAATCTGGGATTTTGGTGGAAACCCCTTCGGGGGCTCTTCCCGATGCGTCCATAGGGTTAGGAAATCGATAGGGACTAGGAATCTAACGGTTACGCGGGGTGTTTCATTGTCATCGGCGGGAAACAGACCGCCTTTGACCGTTGGGCCAAGGGGGAATAAACTTGGCGGTTGACTCCCTAGCCATAGCTCACGCCCTTAGCGTAGACGCCGAATCCTAGCACGCGGGAGCGGCAGGATGAGACGTCGGGAGTTATCGTTGTGAGCTTAGTGCTCCCGGAATCGATCAGTGTTAATGGACACGGGAGTGCCCACTGATCGAATCCGGGAAGTCCGGTGTATCATCCTGGGCACCGACCGGAATATCGGGCCCATGGGATGCCGGTACCACTTTCAGAGGCAACGTCCCACCATTAGACCCTAATTCCGACCGCTATCCATACCCGTAGGCCATATCGGCGAGAGTCGCTCGTCGGAGTGGAAACCAAAGTCCCGGGTTTATTTTCTTATTGTTAATACCTTGCATTACTTTCCGTGACAACCATTACCGATTCGGGCTAGCTCGCCTACGGGGTGATTTTGGTCCTCCTTGACACAAGCACATCCTAGCCTCCCTGTGTTCGACCCCCAAGCCACACTACAACATCGTGCGCTTGCGGTTACAAATTTCTAAACCCCCACGCGGGTCCCCGGCCATTTGCGGATAGCAAGCCGGGGCACACATCATGTTTATAGCCTATGATAAACTCTAAGGTAGAGTTTTATAGCTATAATTCCTTGTTTGATTAGCTTTTGTAATTCCAAATGTAGTTTCAGCCTTGTATTTCAACGTACTTGAGTACGTACATTTGTATCCTGAGCAATCATGACTGTCACACTGCATAGGGACCTGAGACACACTTAACACACATATTAGAACATTTCAGTAGTGTTTGTTATCATCAAACCTAGTCTAAGAGGCTGCTTCCAACAATCTCCCCCTTTTGATGAGAACAAACCAAAACATTAAGATGACATCAAAAACTTGTGAAGTGTGTGAAGTGTGAAGCATGAATGGCAAAATGATAAAAATAGGCTCCCCCTATTGACATGCTCCCCCTATCTCTGATTCCCAATCTTATATCTCTGATTCTCAATCTTAATATTTCTCTCCCCCTTTGTTTTCATCAAAAATGTATATTATAGGAAAGAGCATATGATGAATGAAAAATTGAACATTATAAAGCAGAACAAAAGGCAAGACATCGATGACCACAATGAATAAATAAGCGATAAGCATTAAATCATAACTAGCAGAATTCATCTTCGTGCTCAAGTGTGATGATCAAAAGTTTAGTACATATGGAGATGTAATAAGGAATACAGCCTGTCATATCCAACTTTTCAACTGAATATATGAACATCAAAGATTGAGTTTCCCCTTCTCATGTAATATGAGTTCAAGTTACCAATTCCAAACATGACCGATAAGGATTTTTAAATGTGAAATGGCAGTGCTTGACGGACTTAACACCAATGCTAAGAAAATGACATTTATAGCATAAGTTGGATGTCCAAGGGTAGTATCAAGGACATGGATTGTATCCATTTTACATACGAAGCTCTGTGTATATATTTTGAAGACACTTGTCTTGTTATTCTTTTTACACACACACACACACACACACACACACACACACACACACACACACACACACACACACACACACACATATATTGATGAGAGCTTTTCTTTTTACCTATGTCTTAAAACATCATATCACATTAGTTAAACATAATTTATTCCACCAACAACCACTTTTCTTTATTCTAGATTACAAAGCCATATCAAAAACATGTTGATCTGTGTAAGTGTGATTTGAATATGAAAAACTTTAGTTACTCATTAATGAATATGTCCTAAATAAGCATGTAGTCTTTGAATGCAAGCATTGTTAAGAATATAATGTTCAAAAACCAGAAAGCATATGACCAGCATCAAAGATGTTCCTGATGAAAAGTGCAAAATGAGGAGATAGACATTTCATTTTCCCTTTCTTTTTATATTTTTCTTTTTCATTTTTTATTATTTTCCTTTTTATAGCACACCATTTTTTATAATTTTCCTTTTTCAATTTTTTTATTTTCCTTTTTATAGCACACCACACAAAAAATATGAAAGCACACCAAAAAAATTTGTTCACTCTAAACATGATCAATAATGCCTAGTTCTAGACGTAGACGACAAAAGCGATCTTCTGGCAAAGGTTTTGTAAAGATATCTGCCAACTGAGAATCAGTAGAAATATATTCAATGAATACATCCTCTTTTGCCAAATGATCTCTAAGAAAATGATGTTTTACGTCTATATGTTTCGTCCGAGAGTGATGAACAGGATTGTTAGAAAGATCTATAGCACTCTTACTATCACATCGTAATGGAACTTTTCTAAGATCCAAACCGTAGTCAGACAGGGTTTGCATCATCCAAAGTACTTGGGCACAGCAACTGCCAAGGGCAATATACTCAGCTTCGGTAGTAGATAAAGCAACACTGTTTTGCTTACGACTAGACCAAGAAACCAATGAATGTCCTAGCATAAAACATGTTCCACTAGTGCTCTTTCTATCAATCATACTACCAGTATAATCAGCGTCAGCAAATCCAATTAAATCAAATAAACCACATGAAGGATACCAACGGCCAAAAGATGGTGTGTGAATCAAATACCTAAAGATCCTTTTTAAGGCAATTAAGTGTGACTCTTTTGGACAAGCTTGAAAACGTGCACATAAACATACATCAAACATTATATCGGGCCTAGACGCTGTTAAATAAAGGATAGAGCCAATCATACCTCGATAAATCTTTTGATCCTTGTCAATTCCTTTTTCACCCTTTTCCAGCTTCGTCGCTGAACTCATGGGAGTTCCAATTTCTTTTGCCTTCTCCATCCCAAACTTTTTCAGTAGTTCTCTGATGTACTTGGTTTGTGATAGGAAGATGCCTTCTGCAGTTTGCTTGACTTGGAATCCCAAAAAGTACTTCAGTTCTCCAACAAGGCTCATCTTAAATTGATCCTGCATGACCTTCTCAAACTTTTGACATAAAAGATCATCAATAGCACCATAAATAATATCATCAACATATATTTGTACATGAGAAATTGATTATGATCATGAAAAATAAAAAGTGTGTTGTCTGCACTACCCTTTTTAAAATCATTTTCCATAAGATAGGCACTAAGACGATCATACCAAGCTCTAGGAGCTTGCTTAAGACCATATAACGCTTTTTGAAGTTTAAAAACATGCTGTGGAAAACCATGACTTTCAAAACCAGGGGGGTTGTTCAACAAACACATCTTCTTTCAGGTACCCATTCAAGAATGCACTTTTAACGTCCATCTGTTTAAGCTTGAGTTTCTTATAACTTGCAAAGGCTAGTAAAATTCTTATAGCTTCCAATCTAGCAACTGGTGCAAAATTTTCATCAACATCTATGCCTTCAATTTGATTATAACCTTTAGCAACCAATCTAGCCTTATTCCTGATTACTCTTCCAGATTCATCAAGCTTGTTTTTATATATCCATTTGGTACCTACAATAGGATAATCTTTGGGTCGTGGCACTAAAGTCCAAACATTATTTCTATCAAATTCATTCAATTCATCATGCATAGCCATTACCCAACTTTCCTCAATCAAAGCAGATTCAATAGTCTTTGGCTCAATTTTGGATATAAAATCCCCATGAATGCATAAAGCACAAAGATTACTATAAGAGGAACGAGTTCGTATACCTGCCGTAGGTGCTCCAATGATCAGTTCAGGTGGATGATTTGGATTGTATCTCAGCACTCCTCTATTCAGTGGTTCTTCCTCTTGGTTCTCTTCTTTTTCAGTAGGTTCTTGTGCTTGACTTGGTTCAGCAGTGTTCCTTGCACCGCTATCATTCTCTGCAATTGCATCACCTTCAGTTTCCCTGCAATTTAAAGAATTATTTTCAGTTTCATCAAATTTAACATTAATTGATTCAACAATAGTCAAAGTGCGTTTATTATAAATCCTGTAAGCTTTGCTCCTTGACGAGTATCCTATAAGCACTCCTTCATCTGATTTGGATTCAAATGTACCAAGTTGATCTCCAGTGTTTAATATGAAACATCTGCATCCAAATACTCTAAAATATGAAATATTAGGAGTCTTTACATTCCAAAGTTCATAAGCAGTTTTCTTTATTATTGGTCTTAGCATGACTCTATTACAAACATAACAAGCAGTATTTATTGCCTCGGCCCAAAAAGACATAGGCAATTCATACTCATTCAGCATAGTTCTAGCCATTTCTTTTAGAGTCCTATTCTTTCTTTCAATTACTCCATTTTGTTGCGGTGTTCTAGGAGAAGAAAATTCATGCATAATTCCTTTTTCTAAACAAAAGTTTTCAAAGATTATATTTTCAAATTCTCCTCCATGATCACTTCTAATTTTTATAATTGAAAGATTCTTCTCATTTGAAACTTGATTGCAAAAGTTTTGAAAGTTTTCAAAAGAGTCTGACTTTTTGGCTAAGAAATAAACCCATGTAAATCTTGAAAAATCATCGACCAATACTAAGCAAAACCTCTTTCCATTTAAACTAGCAACTCCAGTTGGTCCAAATAAATCCAAGTGAATTAATTCTAAGATACGTGTAGTTGCTATTTCTCTTATTCCAATAAAGGTAGATCGAGTTTGCTTACCTTTCGTGCATGCTAGCACAACTTACTATTCTCGTATTTCTGATGTGGCAGTCCTCTTACTAGATTTCTGTTCTCCAGTTTCTGCAACAACTTTATTCCAGCATGTGCCAATCTTCTGTGCCACAGTGTTGCCTCGTCTTCCCTGCCAATCAAACATTTAGCTATTGTTAGTTCTTCAATAAAAAGTGTATAAACATTATTTTTCCTATTAGCTGTAATCAAAACATTACATGTGACAGTATCAATGATTTTACAAAATTTTGCATCAAATACTACGTTCATACTTTTGTCACAGAGCTGGCTAATAGAGATGAGGTTGTGTTTAAGATTTTCAACCCATAGGACATCCTTCAGTTGACAGCTGTCGTTACCTACAACACCCTTCCCAATTACCTTGCATTTTCCGTTGTCCCCAAGTGTAACACTTCCTCCTTCTTGCTTTACGAGGCTAAGGAACTTGTCGTAACTACCTGTCATGTGTCTTGAGCAGCCAGAATCCAAATACCACTCACACTTTTGTTCCTTAGCCAAGCTGTGCACCTCCAATTTTGTTGAATCGATGTCTCCAACCAGACATAAGGAAGAGTGAGCAACTTCCTCTTTTGGTTCATCCTCGTCATCGTCATCCCACGTCACAACAAGTGATCTTCCCTTTGATTCTGTTGGGGCATCCTTCAGAGTTGGACAATTCTTCATGAAGTGTCCTTGTTTCCTGCATTTGAAACACTGTACAGACTTAGTAGTATTCTGTTCAGAAGAAAAGTTTGAAGGATTAAACTTATTAAAACGATTGAACCTTTTTGACATTTCAGACTTTTCCTGCGGTGTTTTGATGTATCTCCTGAAGCCTCTGACAATCATGGCTTGCTCATCATCAAGATCGTCGTCACTTTCTTCAGCTTTGAATGCTATGGACTTTGCAGCTTTGGCTTCTCCCTTTTCTCGTGTCTCAATGGTTTTCAGTTCCAGCTCATGGGACATTAGGTTCCCAATCAAATCATCCAAGCTCAATTTGGAGAGATCTCGAGCTTCTTGGATTGCAGTAACCTTTGGACGAAAAGTACTTGGCAAGGCTCGAAGGATTTTTCTTACCAGTTCCATGCTTGGGTACGTCTTTCCAAGTGCCTTTGAGTTGTAGACGATGTCTGTGAATTTTGCATACATGTCCTTGATCGTCTCTGCAGGTTTCATGTGGAAGCCATCGTATTCAGTGCTGAGAAGCGCTAGTCTGGATTCCTTGACTTAAGATGTTCCCTCGTGTGTTACTTCCAGAGTACGCCAAATTTCCTGTGCAGTTAAATAATGGGAAACACGATTAAATTCAGTCTTATCGAGTGCACAAATTATTGCATTCATTGCTTTTCCATTTAATGAAAACAATTTTTTATCATTGTCATCCCATTTATCCTCAGGTTTTGGGATTTCAATATTTTCAATTATTATAACAGGTGATGTATATCCATTAGCAACAATTTTCCAAACATCATAATCAGCAGACACTAAATATATTTTCATCCTAGCTTTCCAATATGCAAAATCAGTTCCATTGAATTTTGGGGGTCTGATAGTGGATTGACCTTCAGAAAATGCTGAATCATAAAGACTTATTGTAATTTAGACTTAAATGGTCAAGCCTAGTGCACTGATACCAATTGTAGGATCTAAATAGGGCCTAGGAGGTGAATAGGCCGATGACCAAATTATCGCGAGATAAAAATATTTAAGTCTAATTAAAACAAATACGTAGAAGCCATGGTAAAGCAGATAACACACCAACCAAATCAAGCAGATGACACGGAAGATTTACATGGTTCGGTCTCCCAAGACCTACATCCACCCCAGAACAACATCACTAAATATGTTTCTTTAAGCGGTTACAGTCACACAAGATTAGAGCCCCAACTCTAACCACTCTGACTAACCCTAGCTCACCAAAGCCCAAAAATATAACAATACTTATGATGCTCTCCCAATCCGATATGTCCCAACAACTCGGATTACTCAAATCAGTTCAGCGGAAGAAAGAGTAAAACCCAAAAACCAACGACATATACAACAACTTATTCACAATAATAAAAGATCAAGAGTCTAGAAAGCTCATTTATGAAGATCCCTCTGGTGGTCGTCTTTCAGCATGCCAGTAGCTTTGCAACGCTTCTTACGGAATGACCATCGGAGTTGTGTAGAGGAAGTAGTCGATGTCCCCGTGAAAGTAGTCGGTAGAAGCTCCTCAATCAAAGTGATGCCATTTTATGCACATGAGGAACTGGCTACCTAACTTGGTGTCAGCACGTCGGGGATGAAGTCACGATCGCAACGCCACAAATGATGCTCAATTTGGATCTCTAGTACTCCACTTATTGATGAAAATGTGAGAAGTGTACATGGGTATATATAGGATTCAGCTTAACGGGTCTGGCACTGTTCCACGGGATCCGCATGAGGGTGGTGCAGATTTTAAAGCGGAGGGACCCGCATCTGCGTAAATGCGCTATCGGCAGCCGTTCGATCATGGATGGACGGCCGAGATCACGCCACGTCGCCCGCGGATTCAGCGCTTCAGCGCCCGCCTCCGTTGACTCGGCGCCGCCTCAGCTGACTCGAGTCTGCAGCACCTAGACCATTGGATGATGATCCAACGGTGGAGATGCAGCCACGTCGTTCGCAGCTGAGCGCAGTATACGCCGCCGCAATGTGCACAGTACCGTATGTCGATTTTTGAGTGTATTTGCACTGTATTCTTGAGTATTGGCCGTCCAAATAAATCCAAAAAATTCTGAAAAAATTCTCAAAAATCCCAGAGTCCCATATGTACATGTTAGAATTGTTTCACCTCATTTTATTTCTTGTAGAAAAAATTCCTTCTTTGTATACTCTGTATTTCTTCGTATTTTCCCGTATTTTGACTTCAAACAATTTCCATAATTCCTGAAAAAATTCCCATGATGTTTATAGCCTATGATAAACTCTAGGGTAGAGTTTTATAGCTATAATTCATTGTTTGATCATCTTTTTTAATTCCAAATGTAGTTTCAGCCTTGTATTTCAACGTACTTGAGTACGTACATGTGTATCATGAGCAATCATGACTGTCACACTGCATAGGAACCTGAGACACACTTAACACACAGATTAGAACAGTTCCGTAGTGTTTGTTATCATCAAACCTAGTCTAGGAGGTTGTTTCCAACAAATCTCCCTTTAGCAAATCTTAAATTGGCATCTTCCCCTTGCTATAAAGTCCAAGCTCCAATACCCCAAAATCAAAAGAAAAAAGAATACATGCATATCTCTCTATCTTTGATTTGGGATTGTTATTGTATATATTGGTCTAGAAAAAAATAAAAAAATGAAAAAAAGAAAAAATGAGAAAAAAGAGAAAAGAAAAAAACAAAAAGAAGTTCATTTGTATATACACGATCCCATTTTTTCTTTCTTTCTTCCCTATTTTTTTTGGATCTTCAAAAAATGGGAAAAAGTCGTATTGCTTTATTTGATGCCACCACGCTTATAAATAAGCTTGGGGGAGAGGATCCAATGATGTGTGAGAGAGTGACCACTTGTCTGTGCATGATGACCTAAGCTAGGTAATTTTTTATACTCAAGGAGATTACTTGGAGTATTACAAAGTCCACGAATTGAAATTTGGCATGCATTTCATGAATACCATTTCTTTCTATTCTTATTGCTCTATAATGTGTGATGCCTCTTATACTCCAAGTGAAAAGCGATCAATTGAAAAGCGTGCAATCTGTGATTATGTATATTACTTTGGATGCCTCAGAAGATGATAATTCTAGAATGATTTCATGTTTCATATCGTTTTGATATTCTTGGTTTCTATATCGAATGCATTTATATATGATCATGATATCGAGATAAAAATCTTTGGCATGTTTTTATTCGTTGTGTGATATTTGAGTAAGCAGCTCTACATCCTGAGAAAATGATCTAGCACCTCCCTCTTCGTTTTCTATTATATCTTCCCCTTCCTTTTTCCTTATTTTTACCCACCGGGTTCACCTTTTTACTCATCTTCCTCGAGGACGAGTAAGATGTAAGCTTGGGGGATTTTGATCGCTCCTTATTTTACACCTTTTTTCTGCATGTTTGCAAGTCATTTCGATCGCCCATATTGCGTTTTTCACGATTATTCGACGATATCACGTTGCTTTTCACTATTTCTTGATTTTGTCGGATTTCAGGAAATATGGAGCGATCTGGAGCATAAACGAGATCAAGGGACTTTCACGTACGCTGGAGCACCACCTGTGACCCCATCGAGGAGCTAGCAGCGCTAGATGATGAGCAGAAGAAGAAGAAGTTCGATAGAATCGACGAGGAGGCGAGGAGGAGAAGATAGGACTTCAAAAACATCCCACTCGGCCGAGCAGACAGCTCACTCGGCCGAGTGAAGGATTGTACTCGGCCGAGTACAATAGATACATGAGCACATGGAGTCAAACTCCACTCAGGCGAATGAAATATCTCTCTCGGCTGAGTGAAGAAGTCCACTCGCCCGAGTAAGACATGGTCTTCCAATAGGAATCTCAGCCGACTTTCTGATTTTTTTGGAGAGGATCAGTAGAAGACTTACTCGACCGAGTGAGAAAGCCCACTCGACCGAGTAAAGAACTCCACTCGGTCGAGTGGAAACAGAGCAACAGACCCCCAAAAAACCCCAATATCTCTGTTTTTCTTTGGGTTCGTCACTTGGCCGAGTGGCGCAGTCTGTGTGTATCGTGAATTAGGGTTTTGGGCTGTGCTAGGGGCAAATCTATCAGGATTTTCTATCCGGCTTTGGCTTGTATTTAAGCTATTTTTCTTCCTAGTTTTAGAGGAGACCTGAGATTATTTTTTTGCATTATTCTAATTGAAATTCTCAGCTGGAGATTGAAGATTGGAGATTTGGTTTATTCTTTCTATCAAAATTTCTAGTTTTTGTGAATTGCTTTCTATCAAACATGAATTGCTCTATGATTTTATTCATTATTTCTGTGATTGCCATGGTAAATTGTGAGTAGTTCCGCCGTTCTAGGGCATGGGGATGAACCCTATGGATCCAATTTTAGAAGTGTGATGAATGAATTAACTTGTTGCTAGGATTGATAGATGGTTGGTTTGTGATTGATTTACTACGAGTAGCTAGGGATTTCCATCGATTGGGGTTTGCAAGAGATTGGATTTCAATCGATGGGAAGGCCTAGATATTCGATTTAGGTTTATAATCGGGATTCTCTAGACTTGGTTTGCAAGAGATTCGACCAAAGCTAGGATTTTTATTATAACTCTATACTCATATTTGTTTGCAAGAGATTGGACAAATACGAACTATCATAACCTAGATCGTAACTCGAGTTTGCACGAGAGTGGGCTCGAGGTGCGATTGGACGATGATGTCGATCTTCATGCTAGTGGCTTAGGTTAGGGTTTGCACGAGAGTGGGCCCTAATCTAGGTTACTATAGACCGACAATAGCGAGAGAGCGTGAGCTTGGTTCTATATTCAGTTACTACTAGTTCACCTCAATTCAAGCCTTGCAACATTGAGATTCACGATTCGTAAAGACAAATAACGATCCGTAGTGGGGATTCCATGGCCCTAGACGCTTTTATTATATAGAATTACATTTGTTAATTGAACGACTGTGACAAAATTCTCGAAACCATTCCATTCTACCACCAATATCTAGGTGATTTAAATAGGGTACTGTCATTTGTCTTCCCTGTGTTCGATACCCGCTCGCCACTACACCGTGCACTTTTGGTAAGACTACAGTCGTTTTTCGGGTGTATATCCGGACGCGATCACCTATACCATGGCGAACAGAATGGCATATATGCTATGTTGGCACCATATTCTTGTCTAGACATTGCGGTGATCACATGGGCACATGGCATGTGTTGAAGCATAGGAATATTGCAAGTACATCTGCATTTCTCGTCATGTAACTTAACAATATAATCGAGGCCATCATTGTCCGCCACCTGCCACTTACAATCTCTAAACCTTGTGAGCATAAATGTTCGGGCTTCTTCCCTCTGTTCCCCAATAATGTCCATTGTTGTGGGTACAAAATTTGTCGTCCACCCTTACCCACTAAGTCTTTGATGGTAGAAATATTTATTTAACCTGTAAAATGTTTTTCCTATCAATGCTTGTCTCGGTAGAGCTCTAACACCTTTGAGCACCCCATTGAAGCTCTCAAAACAATTTGTTGTCAGGATACAATAGTGTTTCCCACGATCGGCATGCATCGCCCATATGCTTTTTGCCCCATGTAAATCTGCAGATATCCACTGATATGCTTCAATGGACTCGTCTCTGATTTTGGCACGAAAGGCATTATATGAAAGCAAGTCTGATGCAGTACCGGCCATCCAAAAGTTTCCCTCCAAGGTACATGTTCGGAATCCGTTTGACGTGTAATTTGCAATAATATGCCGAAGACAATACATATGGTGACAATGTGCTAGCCAGCCCTCTTCTAGTGCTCGTGGAATTCCTTTCATTCTATCTGAAATGAAGGTGATCGTTCGTCCATGAGCACTTGTTATGTATTCATATATACATGTAAAAAACCGCTTCCAATTTTCTTGGTTCTCAACTAACACAACAACAAATGCCAAGGGAAACAACCCACCATTTTCATCCACTCCGGTGGCCACAAGTAAACACCAACCATATTTCACATACAAATGGGTACCATCAATACTTGGGATCGGCCGAAAATGCTTGAAACCCTTGATTGAAGGACCAAATGCCCAGAAGACCCCAGAAAATTGTGCCACTCCTTCTCCGATGGTGTCATAAGTGATCTTGTAAACTGTACCAGGATTAGTCTCTAAAATGACCTCTAAATACCGAGGTAGCCGATTATATGACTCCTCCAAATCTCCAAAAATCCTTTCTAACGCTTTTGATCTTGCCATCCATTCTTTGTAATATGAAATTCAGATCCTTAACATGGTGTTTATGGCCTCTTAGATTTCTGACGGTGTCAAATCTAACTTTGTCATCACCATTGGCATAATCATGTTACAAATAAAGGATACTGTGGATTTTTTGTGATCTGTATTGGGGTTGGATTATTGCAAGTAAGTTCCTCAACAACCCTTGATAGCTTAAACTTCCTAATGCTACTCTTCTGAACGGCTGCATGGATACGCCACAGACATCTCCTACTAGCCTCATCTTGTGTATCCGGATTGACCAGATCATTTAGGCCGCATATCACGTTATAACTTGTCTTGTTTTTCTTGATTGGCCTAAATGAAACATTATGCTTAATACTCCACTCCGTTATTGCTTTTATCAAGTCGGCCTTTGTATCATATATATCGCGGACATTGAACATCCCCCTAACGTTTTGAGGTCGAGGCTCTTCCATTCTCCTTTCGAGTGTATTTCTCATAGCTGTTGCATTTAGCCATTCTTCCTCTTCAACTTCATCTGGCAAAGCCTCTTCTTCTTCCACAATTGTGTTAACGGCAACCGATTGTTGTATCCATGCTATATCATCTTTGTTTTGATTTTCCGCATAATGCATGCTATCCTCTCCGGCCCCGACATGCTCCTCGTCATCGCTCTTATCTTTTTCTTCATCAACATTTCCAGGTTGCAAATCTCATCAGGCATCGACTCAGGTACAAAATGGCCTTCCATGTGATGTGTCCATATTTTATATCTTTTTATAGCATCATTCCATTGCATTTCATATCATATTCGCACCCAAATCCCGCATTTTCCTACGATATTGTATTTCTAACGCCATATTCGAGTTCTCTTTTCAGGGATTTTGTGGCGATTCGGGACTACTTTTGGATATGGACACATTCGGCATGCCCTTGAGCCCGTTGGTGAAGCTCTATAGGAGTTCGTCGAGTTTTGGAAGCCATGGGAGTAGTGGAGGAGAGTGCCAGGAGTGGAGGAGAAGCTGTCAAGGGCTTTACTGGATTTTTCCCAGTCGACTCGACCGAGCAGAGGAGCTGCTCGGTCGAGCTGGTATGAGGCAACCTTTGTTTTTCAGGCGCAGCTGATACACACTCTGCTCAACCGAGCAGTATGGTGACTCGGTCAAGCAGCTTCCATTTTCGACGCTCCATCATCAACTTCCTGCTCGACCGAGCAGACTTATGCAACCGAGCAGTGCGGTGACTCGTTCGAGCAAGGCTCACTCGGGCCGAGTAGATAGAATGACACTTTTTGAAGGAGCCCGATCCACTGACGGACTCAACCGAGCAAGAGGGCTGCTCGATCAAGTAGCTGACCGAGCAAGTGCCTGCTCGACCGAGTCACTGACTCGGTCGACGACAATGCGGGCCAATTTTGGAATTTTGCTTGGGCCCGTCTGATGCGTGCAGCGGGAAGAGTGAAGAGCGGATCTGAGTGACGAAATCTGGGAGCTAATTCTTTTGTTAATTTTTGAATTACGTTTAGGGGGAGGAGGAGATTAGAAACGTTGGTTAGATCAAAACTTATTTTCTGGGGATAATTGAATTGTTTTTTAAGAGAGCTATTGTTCTTCGCGCTCTTGAATCTGCGGATCTTTTTGGATTATTATATGCTATTGTTTTTCTTTGCCTTCGGTACGTAAATTATTCAATTCTTATTCGATTAATTTGCTACAATGTTTTCCTCAATAAAAATCGTATTTTTATTCGTCAATATCCCCATGTATGAGTAGTCTCTTCTAAGGTTGATGGGTTAGCCCTAAGACTTTAGGAGGGAGATGTAGATCTGGATCTCTAGGTTGTACAAGGGATAAAGGGGCATATTTTCGTTGATCCAGCTGAATCCCTATGATGACTCGTACTGAGATCATGCCCACGGTCGGTGGAATTGATGAGCTTAAGGAGTTTCCTTGGGATTTAAATAGGGAAATCAGTGGATCCAACCAAGGCTCGTGACCATGCCCGGCTCATGCCTTGAAGGGATTCACCGATGAACTATATTGCTACATTGACGGCTACCGCCATTTTGTCAATGAGATCCACCGATATACCTCGAAATTCTAACCTACGAGAGTGGTATGAATTAAGAGACCAATCCCCTAAACCTAATGCAACATAAGGATCCTATTCCAACATCGATCTCCGACGGTCTTGGTGGCGATCCCTAATACCCTAGTTTCATTTATTATTAAGTCAACAACACCATCAAAATCAAACTTTCCAAACCGACAGCTATCTCACTTCGAGATTTAAAAATAACCTGAGACCTCAAATACATTGTCACAGTCCCTGTGGGATCTAGCATCTTTTATACTATAATCTGACACCGTCCGCTTGCAAATAGAGCCCGGAGCTGACACCTAGGAGCCTTATCACGCCTAGCGACTATGACACCGCTAGGTGGAATTTAGGTGTGAGTTCGGGGTGCGTCAAGTTTTTGGCGCCGTTGTCAGGGACGGCAATAGTGTATCTCAGTTTATTTTTATTTAGAAGAGTTTGCTAGCAAATCTCACTATTCCTTATCTTTCACCCTTTTCGTTCTTTTAATTAATACCTTGCTACTAATGGTATTTGTCTGAACTGTCTTGTGCATGAACACTCGCTTTGGGGGATTTGATAAAGAATTGTTATTCGACCTTGAGATCGAGAAAGCGGCAAGGGATCTGAGGGCCTCAAATAGAAATCAATCACCCTCTGATCAGATGACAGACAATACCACTGCTCCACCTCGCACCGGGTCCATCCGGGACCACATGAAGCCTACCTTCGGAAACAATTCTTCTATCTTGAGACCGCAACTGGCGGCAGATAGCTTCGAGTTGAAGACATGGCTTATAAATCTAATACAGCAGGATCCCTTCCGTGGGCATCCTCACGAGAATCCCAACCACCACATCGACACTTTTCTGGCAAAGTGCGATACTTTTAAGGTTAAAGATGTGAGTGATGATGCCATCAAGCTAAGGCTTTTCCCCTTTACATTGAGGGATAAAGCTTCATACTGGATACGGTCCCATCTGCCAAACCACTTTACTACATGGGAGAAACTGGCGCTCGCCTTTGTGGACAAATTCTATCCACCCTCAAAGGCGGTGCGGATCAGGGGGCTATCTCTAATTTCAAACAGCTTCCGCAAGAATCTCTTTACGAGGCCTGGGAAAGGTTTAAGGACCTTCAACATCGGTGCCCTCATCACGGGATCCAACCCTGGAACTTCGTTCAGAGTTTCTACAATAGGCTGCAGCCCAGCACAAAGATGATAATTGATGTTGCCACGCAAGGCGCCCTGTTGGACAAATTGCCTGAGGAAGCCATATACCTACTTGAGCATATGGCGGTAAATAATCAGCAGTGGAGAGAAGAGCGCACCATTGTGACCAGAACCCCGAGGTAAAAGCTAACAGCCAACTTGATTCTCGCATCGAGACTTTGTGTAAACAAGTGGCTAGGATTGAACAACGTTTGGACTCCATCCCAACGACCACCAGCACCTCTGCTTATCACCCTTCAGAGGAATATGGAGAGCATAGTTATGTTTCCAATGAGGGACATTATGATGGTGCCAAATCATCTGAGTCGGTGCAATATGTCCAAGGATAGGGGCACAATTAGTGACAATATCCGGCCGCTAAGAATCATCCGGGATTTTCTTACGGGAACCCAAGTGGAGGGCTACAACCTCTATAGTTTCAGAGACCGGCACCCCCTCCTCAACAACAACAAGGACAGCCACCAAATCAACAGCAGAGTGGGTTTAGGCCAACTGGGCCATATCGACCACCAAGCCACCAGTTCAATCGCCCACCTCAGCAGGGCTATGCACCAACTTCGCCACGGCCCAATCTGGAGACCACATTGGAAACATTCATGAGTGGACAGGCCAGGTTCAACCAGGACACGTCCGCTCAATTCAAAAATATAAACACGTCACTCGATGAGCTGAGGGGCCAGATGTCCCAGTTACTCAAGAACCAAGGGAGGTTGCCTTTGCAGCCGGAGCCGAATCCGAGGGCTCAAGCCAACGTCAGAGTCTTCGTTACCATACGTGGAGGAAGTGTAACCGATCCCGTTATGATTCCAGTTGTGAGCAAAGAACAAGTCAAAACCGAGGAGGCCATTATTGGCAGTGATAGGGAAGAGGCTACGGATGCTCCTACCAAGAATGAGGAGAAAGCAGATTCACCCTCCACCACACCCACAACAACGCCGTCTCCTAACGAAGTCGCAAGGAACAAAGGAAGCCGACCTCCTCTGCCATATCTACAGAGGTTGGCTTTGGCTAAAATGGAGAAGAAGTATTCCAAGTTCATGGAGCTTTTAAAGGGCATCCAGCTCAACATTCCATTCATGGATGCCATTACAGAGATTCCCATTTATGCGAAGTTTCTAAAGGACCTCATCACATGGAAGAGGAAGCATGAGGAGATAAAACTTATGGAGGACTCTACCTCTATTATAAAGAATCATCTCCCGCAGATGCTACCGGATTCAGGAAGCTTCACGGTTCCATGCTCCATAGGTGGTACGCCCATCAATCGTGCTCTAATTGACTTGGAAGCAAGCATCAGCTTGATGCCGCTTTCCATATTTGAAAGACTGCAAATTGGGAGTGAGCTGGAGCCCATGAACATTTCCATACAGCTAGCAGATCATTCAATCACATATCCGGTGGGCATTGCCAGGGACATTATTCTGTAGATACCTCCTGGGTTCTGTGTTCCAGTTGGTTTTGTTATTATGAATATGCCTGAGGGAGGGAACTCCCAGCTTATACTTGGCTGTCCCTTCATGTCAACGGCCGACGTCTTGATAGACGTACGTGAAGGAACTCTCTCACTGAACGTAGGCAACATTGAAGCCCAATTCAGGCTGCAGAAACCTATGAAGGAGCATGTTCATGAAGAAGGAGCTAGCTATTTGGAGCTCCTAGAAGATAAATGTAACGACCACTTTTCGTCGTACGTTGTTCGTGCACGTTCTTTTGGCCGTGCACGTGTTCGCTTTAGACTTTATTTGTTTGTGAACACTTTTGTGTGATATGCCGTTGCGAACGACTCTGAGAGTATTAAATAGTGGCACTATCTTGAAACGACACTTCTCGAGTCGTTTTTCCACAATTTAAACTTACTCGATGAGACGTGACGACTTTCACTTTTGACGGGAGACGTTTCTATTTTTAGTTTCGTCGTCCGACGTCGAATTTGAGATCCGTCTTCTTAGTTAGCTCACATTCATTGCCACGATCACCACAATATTTATTTTATAATTTTTGGAGTTTATTTGACCACTTTTATAATTTTTACAAGTTTTATATTATTTTTAATAATTTATTTTTAAATTAATTTCGGCCAAATAAAATTTATTTGAGTTTTAAACGTTTTAAAGAATTTTTGAGCCAATTTCCAGCTCATTTGGACCAGGTCAAATCCTAGATTGGGTTGGAGAAGTTTAAATTCAAATTTCAAATCTTTTTGAATTCTAATCCTATTAGATTTAGCCCTAGACCAAGTCAACCCACCTATACTATATAAGCAACCCCTAGCAAGTCCTATTTTCCAAAGAAATTAGCCCTAGCCTCTTCCAAACTCATTTTGGACGTTGCGACGAATCGTCGCAACGTTGCGACGTTCAGCACCCCGCACGACCGAGGAAATCCCCCGCATCCACCCGCTCTGACCGGCCGCCCCGCCCGCATTCTCGTCGCTCCGCACCACAGCACCAACCCCGCCCGGTCCCCCGCTTGACCGATAGGGCCTCTCGGTCAGACCGAGAGACCCGCCCGACCATCCGCACCGCACCGACCCGCTGCCGTGCCGCTCTGTCGCCCCGCTCCGCTCCGTGCCCGACCGAAGGCCCCGCCCGCTGTGACCGAGCGCCCGAGCGCTGCAGCGTTGCAACGCTGTCCCGCCCGCTTCCAAGCGAACGACCGAGGATCTCCATCGGTCTGACCGAAGGAAACGACCGCCCCCGCTGCTGCGACCGACCCCCCAACGTTGCAACAGCGCCGCCCCCGTGTCTGACCGAGCCAAGCCCCCGCATTGGCTGTGTACGACCGACGGCCACTTGTCGCAACCCCGCATCCGTCGCACCGCTTGCCTCCGTGGGCCCCCCAAGTTCTCCAGAGGTATTGTGGGTCCCCCAAAGGTCCCTAGGACTACTGTGGGCCCCACCAAGGTGCTTGCTCTTCGAGGATTCGTCGCGTACGACGTCGTCGCACGTCGTAGCCCGTCGTCGCACGTGCTAGCTTGGGGATCTGGAATCGTCGCCCGAGTTGAATTCTCTGAAATTTCCAGCGAGGAATCTAATTGGAATCTGGACTTGGAGCGCGATCTTTTATTCCAACCCCCGGCGTCGCTACCCGACGCCGGTGTAGCTTTCGCGTCGTGTTGAGGTAACGTTTTGCACCCCTAGGACCCCCAACCCAATTGCATGCTAATAAAGACTAAAAATCAGTATTTTAAAGTATTTTAAATGTTTTAGAAATCACTAATCAAGATTAATAAAACGGATGTAGGCCGGTGGACTTGTGCACGTAGGAATCGTGACTTTGGACTCGTTGGACGGTGTTTTCTTGACGTGATAATTGCAGGCAAGTGAAACTTGCCAACTTTTGTGTAGGGCCATGTTTGGGCCTTCAGACTCTTTTATTTGTAGCCTGGTGGCTTTTCTGCGTTGTTGAGATTTATTATTATGGATATTCTGAGATGTTTCTTTTGTCTCTTTCGTTATTATTATCTTTGTTTCGTTTCGCGTTGCAAGGACCTGCAGTTTTAAAGTAATTGACGCTTATCGGACTTGCGGCTTTGTAGCTTCAAGTCTGAGCGGACCTTCTCACGCTTCGCCTCCATATTTTTGGGAAGCGGGGCGTGACAGGTTTTGTTGGTGGCCCATGCAGGTCCAGTCTTGCAATTGCAAATTAACGGAACC
Organism: Scilla litardierei; assembly: GCA_030789695.1. NCBI lineage: Eukaryota > Viridiplantae > Streptophyta > Magnoliopsida > Asparagales > Asparagaceae > Scilla > Scilla litardierei. The sequence goes on from CM061136.1 coordinate 70,651,107, forward strand.
ACGATAATAACGGAATGTCCATTAAATAAATTGCAACATCCGAATCATAAGCCCTGAGTCTAGTCGATTTCTTAGGACACTAGGTGATGAGAAGACTTAGTTAGACGTCTGTGCTAGCTAGTTAGAGGCCTCTGATTGATAGTTAGACCCCCCTTTCTGGCAATTGATTTAATCGTCGTAGGAGTTACCTTAGTGGTTCATGTCTACCCCTGACCATATTAGACTTCTAGATTTTCCTTCGGTCGTTCGCTTTTGGGTTCATCGATTTCGGACCAAGCTGAACGCATTTCCTTACCGTCTAACCTTTAGAAGTCTTAGCGCTTAGTTTTTAATCTTTAGTTGGTCGACCGTAGGAGTTTCCCGTAGCCTCTTCTGATTCATATCCTAGGTGTATGAATGTTTTGATCATCCGACCAATTTCCTTGCCTCGATACACGAGATCGCCTCATGACGATCGTCGTCCTTTTTCGAAACTCTCCATTATGAACTTTGAAACTCTTGAAAGTATTTTACGATTTTCTTTTTCCCTAAGTTTAATTTTGTTCAAAATTTTAATATACTTATACTTCATACTTCTTCATTGATTTAAATTTTAAAAACGTTTGTCGGAATTTTGAACTCTAGCTTATAATATTTTTCCCAGCCTATGTTTTCGTACTCATGTCGTCTTTTCATATATTACTTTTATTCTGAACCGTACTTTTATTTTGCTCAGTTCGATTTATAATTTTCCCTCTTATTTATGCCATTTGAATAATGCATCGTGTTTACTTTTAATATACTTTTCAAGACACATGGAATTGCAGATTTCAGCAAGTTGGTTTTTGACTCGTCGTTTTCACTACTTCAGACTTTTGCAGAAGTACTATTTTCATAACCACTTCCTGATTTAGACCCTCCCTGATTTGATTTTAAAGATTTGCTATTCAATCCTGACAATTCTTATGCTAAGTTACTACTATTTTCTTTCCACTCACCATACACGCTTTTAGAAGAAATTTCTAAACCAAATTGAATTTCAATTATTTTTATACCCTTGTCAGACTTGTTGTGCTCGTATATTAAGAACCTTTTGTAAATCAGTTTCTCATTTTTGGCAAACCATGGTTTCTGAAGAAGTTTCAAAATTGATTATTTTAAATCTTCCATAGCCTAAAAGTTTTGAAAGCATTTAATATGAGTTTAAATTCTTCCGTTACTTGATTTCATTCTCGACCTTCCAAAACTTTTGACAACATATTATATTAAATTACTGACTTATAGATTTTCCAAACCATGTCCTTAATATTCGTGTAAATGATTTTACTTCCTTTTAAAATGATTTTTAAAACCAATAGGCCATTTTCTATTATTTTAAATATTCGACTCAGATTTATTTTGAACAACTCGTTTTATCGATCCCCAAACATTTCTTCTCAGATGAGGATTTTAAAGTACCACCGTTTTCAATCTTGCGTATTTTAGCTTATGCTATTCACCCTACTTGCTTTTCTGTATCCTATTTAAGCATCTCCACGTCCCCTTTTCCCTCAACCTAAACATCACCAATGAGTCAATGTTTCGTCTAACCAAGCCGTCTCCTTGTATTCGTCCTATCCGAACTCGTGCTTACCGATCCTTCCCTCGTCACACTTTGACCTTGACCTCTCTCTAAGTTGTTTAGGCTTTAGTGCCCGTCAATGCCTATGTCCACCCTAAGTTTTTAGTAGGCCCTTGGACCCCTGTGAGGTGTCGTAGTGCACGTGCCTAAGCTGGGTACGTGAGCTTGAATGAGAATTCCCATAGTATATTGGTGCTTGCCTATTGTGTGGTATATATATATATATACTCGGAGTTATTCGTGATAGTATGAAGTTGTTGTGCGTTAGTAATTATAGATTTTTGTGTGGATAGCTATACTATACTAGGGATGCCGGTGTATATCAGAGCTAGCGTTGAAATATCTAATGGAGTGTATTAGTTAGAGATACTTATAATGGTTGAAATAAAATGATTGGTAAAGCTATGTTTGTGCTAGGGTGGGTATTATAAATATATGTGTGCTGATGTCTGTATTACTATTATTATGGTGTATAAAATGATTGAACTATGTAAGTATTACCGGACTAAATATTAAGTGTGATTGATCTATGGAATGTATATGGTTATATTGGTAGACATATATATAAATATTAGAGTGGTATTGGTGTATGTATGAATGTCATGCTACGTATATGGGATATTCTGATATGTGTATTGAGTCCCACTCAAGCTTGAGTGAGTATACTCTAAGTATATTGAATGTATGTTGTAGTTTGAATATAGCAATGTTTGATGTATGTATAGTGATAGGAGTGTTTGTGCCTGGTTGTGCTACGCACATGATTGTGGGTCGCTACGCCAGTATATAGTTATAGGTGTTGGTCTTGTGGTATAGCTAATTACTAAGGACTTGCTTGTGCGCTAGCTAAAACTAGGTGTGTATGTGTGCTAGTTATACAATGGCATGATTGGTGTATGTAAATGAAATGTTAGCGTGTATGGGTGTGCACCATGCACGGGTAAGTATGTGCTTAGTTATAGGTATTGATGACTATGGTATATGTGGCGTGCCGTAAATATAGTTATAGGACCGTACGTGATGTGAATGTATGGTGAACTATTTGCATGTATTGAATGACTATATATTGTGAAATTATAGTAGTGGTGAATGTATATTAGATATAGTGAACTTGATTTAATAATGGTCTGGTGTGACTATATGTGCTGAGATGTTTGGTATTGGATGAATATTAGAGGGTAGTGTACCCTTGACGGTTGTGCATAGGTAGCTACATATAGGAAGAGCGATGATTGTAATGGCTAAGCGTGAAACTATCATTATATAAGTATCTGAAATATTGTTTTGTGATTAGGTAGGTAGCAGTTATATAAGGGATGTATGTTTATATACCTGATTGAAATACATGTATGAAGTTGTCGGACTATAATAGGTATAAGTGTATACGTACGTGAATGTATTTATATACGTGTTGGTAGTAATAATGTGTGACTACCTAGTGCATATATGAGCACTTGTAATGACTATACTTGGTTTGAAATATAATGCGACTTGATTTGGGGTAGTTATTAAGAGCGACTAGATGTATTAGAAAGTCCGAGGACGGACTTTATTCTAAGGTGGGGAGGATGTAACGACCACTTTTCGTCGTACGTTGTTCGTGCACGTTCTTTTGGCCGTGCACGTGTTCGCTTTAGACTTTATTTGTTTGTGAACACTTTTGTGTGATATGCCGTTGCGAACGACTCTGAGAGTATTAAATAGTGGCACTATCTTGAAACGACACTTCTCGAGTCGTTTTTCCACAATTTAAACTTACTCGATGAGACGTGACGACTTTCACTTTTGACGGGAGACGTTTCTATTTTTAGTTTCGTCGTCCGACGTCGAATTTGAGATCCGTCTTCTTAGTTAGCTCACATTCATTGCCACGATCACCACAATATTTATTTTATAATTTTTGGAGTTTATTTGACCACTTTTATAATTTTTACAAGTTTTATATTATTTTTAATAATTTATTTTTAAATTAATTTCGGCCAAATAAAATTTATTTGAGTTTTAAACGTTTTAAAGAATTTTTGAGCCAATTTCCAGCTCATTTGGACCAGGTCAAATCCTAGATTGGGTTGGAGAAGTTTAAATTCAAATTTCAAATCTTTTTGAATTCTAATCCTATTAGATTTAGCCCTAGACCAAGTCAACCCACCTATACTATATAAGCAACCCCTAGCAAGTCCTATTTTCCAAAGAAATTAGCTCTAGCCTCTTCCAAACTCATTTTGGACGTTGCGACGAATCGTCGCAACGTTGCGACGTTCAGCACCCCGCACGACCGAGGAAATCCCCCGCATCCACCCGCTCTGACCGGCCGCCCCGCCCGCATTCTCGTCGCTCCGCACCACAGCACCAACCCCGCCCGCTCCCCCGCTTGACCGATAGGGCCTCTCGGTCAGACCGAGAGACCCGCCCGACCATCCGCACCGCACCGACCCGCTGCCGTGCCGCTCTGTCGCCCCGCTCCGCTCCGTGCCCGACCGAAGGCCCCGCCCGCTGTGACCGAGCGCCCGAGCGCTGCAGCGTTGCAACGCTGTCCCGCCCGCTTCCAAGCGAACGACCGAGGATCTCCATCGGTCTGACCGAAGGAAACGACCGCCCCCGCTGCTGCGACCGACCCCCCAACGTTGCAACAGCGCCGCCCCCGTGTCTGACCGAGCCAAGCCCCCGCATTGGCTGTGTACGACCGACGGCCACTTGTCGCAACCCCGCATCCGTCGCACCGCTTGCCTCCGTGGGCCCCCCAAGTTCTCCAGAGGTATTGTGGGTCCCCCAAAGGTCCCTAGGACTACTGTGGGCCCCACCAAGGTGCTTGCTCTTCGAGGATTCGTCGCGTACGACGTCGTCGCACGTCGTAGCCCGTCGTCGCACGTGCTAGCTTGGGGATCTGGAATCGTCGCCCGAGTTGAATTCTCTGAAATTTCCAGCGAGGAATCTAATTGGAATCTGGACTTGGAGCGCGATCTTTTATTCCAACCCCCGGCGTCGCTACCCGACGCCGGTGTAGCTTTCGCGTCGTGTTGAGGTAACGTTTTGCACCCCTAGGACCCCCAACCCAATTGCATGCTAATAAAGACTAAAAATCAGTATTTTAAAGTATTTTAAATGTTTTAGAAATCACTAATCAAGATTAATAAAACGGATGTAGGCCGGTGGACTTGTGCACGTAGGAATCGTGACTTTGGACTCGTTGGACGGTGTTTTCTTGACGTGATAATTGCAGGCAAGTGAAACTTGCCAACTTTTGTGTAGGGCCATGTTTGGGCCTTCAGACTCTTTTATTTGTAGCCTGGTGGCTTTTCTGCGTTGTTGAGATTTATTATTATGGATATTCTGAGATGTTTCTTTTGTCTCTTTCGTTATTATTATCTTTGTTTCGTTTCGCGTTGCAAGGACCTGCAGTTTTAAAGTAATTGACGCTTATCGGACTTGCGGCTTTGTAGCTTCAAGTCTGAGCGGACCTTCTCACGCTTCGCCTCCATATTTTTGGGAAGCGGGGCGTGACAATAAAGCCGTAGGAGAGTATACTTCTAAGGGGGTCATGAAGGACCCGATAAGAACAAGTGTTGATGATGACGACGACCCAGTTTACGACAAGGCGGTTGCCGCCTATCTTCATATGTTGGATGAGGAGCTCTTGGATCATTCTTTGCACCACGAGAAGTCGGAAGCCTACAGCCGAGGAAAAGCCTGGAGTGGAAGGATGCCAAATACCGCCGCACAGTATCGTTGGCAAGAACGATGTGCGAATCTCATGCGCGCCAAATAACCATTAAAGAACCTGATGGAGTCGAGCTCATGACTCAAAACGAGCACTTATTGGGAGGCAACCCAATCTTTTATATCTTGGATTATCTTTTCCAATTTTTTATTTTATTACTATATGTTACGACTAATATCAACGAGCCCGATGCACACTGGCCCACGGCCCGACCTCAAAGGAGAAGCCCGCTAGAGAAGACGGGCCCTCCCAAAGGAGGCCCACGGACGGAGCGGAAGGCCCAGCCACCTCACCCTCGGGTACACCCGACCGGCCCCCATTCGGCCGGATTAACCCCCCTCCTGAATCCGTGATCCCATGATGGCCATTAACGACCCGTTAATGGGCCACCTCACCACGTCGCGCGAAGGGGAGGAGGCGGAGGCGGATCATGGGGACGTGAGAGGAGGCATGACGTGGGGCAATCAGGGAGGACCCTATAAGGGAAGGGCCAGGACGAAGAAGAAGAGGATCGAAACTCAGGTAACCCACACAGAGGTACTCCATCAACAACCTAGGCTTTCGCCACTTCATTACCCCCCTCCCTCAAAACTCGTGCCGCCTGGGTTGACGTTCCGGCTTCCTCACAAGCCAGATCTCCCCTGCCGAGTATCCTTTCAGATCCTGATCTGACTTAAGCATCGGAGGGGCTTTGGCCGGAACCTAGGTCCGGCCTCCCTGACGAGTTTCTTCATCTGTCCAGGAAGAAGACATCCGAGGCGTCGAGGCTACCCCTCAGCGTCGGTCGATCATCACCATCGCAGTCGCCAGGAGGATGACCAATCAAGCACCGACCCACTCGCAACGCACCGAGGCTACCCCTCGACGCGGATACGATCAAGGTCAAGCACGACTTACCGAGCCGAGGCTTCCCCTCAGCTCTTCCACGCCGAGTATAAGCGGGCTCGGCGAACCCAAGGGACCCCCAAACCGGCCCCTTGACCATGTTGACCACACATCTGGCGGTCAACGAGCTGTGGTGAGAAAACACCCGTAAACATCTGTCGCCGTCTGTGGGAACACGAACAACGCCCACATAAAACAACCACACCGACAATGACACGGCTCCGCCGCAGGGGACGGAGAAAAGGCGCGGCCCCGGTGGAGGGCACAGACCCACCCCGTGGCAAGCGAGGCAAGGCCATGCCTCCCATGCACTCGAACCGGGCGGCGGGTGTGGATCGAGCAGAGGACAGTGTTGAGGGGACCGGCGACCATCCAGTAGCTTCCCGGGGCGGTAGGATCGACAGAACGCGGGAAAAGCCGGGATCGGGCGAAGCGCTGGTGATGTCCCTGATCGTAGATACCTCCATGGTGCGGCGGCTACTGGTCGACATCGGCAGCTCATGCGACATCCTCTTTACATTGACTTTAGAAAGGATGGGGCTGCGCGGCGAAGACTTGGAGCCATGCGCAGGGCCCGTGGTTGGCTTCACGGGACATTCTGCACCTATCATCGGGGCGATCCACCTCCCGGTCACGCTAGGGAGAGCGCCCGATTCGGTGACGCTGACGGTGGAATTCATTGTGCTGAAAGTCAGCTCGGCGTACAATGGCATCATCGGTCGCCCCCTCCTCAACGCTATCAATGCGGTGGTCTCGACGCTCCACCGGACAATCAGGTTTCAGACCCCGAAGGGGGTCGGGAAAATCAATGGCGACACAAAGGGAGAGAAGATCTGCTATCACTTGGCAGATGAGAAGGTCGTCGAGGCGCTGGGCGGTCCAATGGTCTCTCTCAACCTGAGGCACGGACCGAGTCCCACCCCTGCAGAAGAACAAGAGCAGATCCACGTCACGAGCATGGAGGGGAGATTCATCTCCATCGGGTCAGGGCTGGATCCTGACTCGAAGCGCAAGCTGGTCGAATGTTTGGAGGCTAACTTGGACGTCTTCGCGTGGTCGGCCGAGGATATGCCTGGCATTGATCCGCGGGTGATAGTTCATCATTTGAACGCCGACCCAAACTTCAGACCCGTCCGGCAGAAGAAGCAGAACCTAGGCGGTGAAAAGATGAAGGCAGCCTCTGATGAAGTAGAGCGACTCCTCGACGCCGGTTTCATCCGAGAGGTTTGGTACCCCAAATGGCTGTCCAACGTGGTAATGGTTAGAAAACCCAATGGGAAGTGGCGGATGTGTGTGGATTTCAGCGACCTCAACAAGGCCTGTCCCAAGGACAGCTATCTACTGCCGTGGATTGACCACCTCGTGGACAGCGCCTCGGGATACGAGATGCTCAGCTTCATGGATGCCTACTCTGGGTACAACCAGGTCCAGATGGATCCTGATGACGAAGAGATGACGGCTTTCACAACGAACCGAGGTACCTTCTGCTACAAGAAGATGCCCTTCGGATTGAAGAACGCGGGGGCAACCTACCAAAGAATGGTCAACAAGATGTTCGACTCCCAGATAGGAAGAAACCTGGAGGTCTACGTCGACGACATGCTGGTGAAGTCGAAGGATCCTGCGGATCACATTGCCGACCTTAGGGAAACCTTTGAAAGGCTGCGAAGGTACAATATTCGGCTCAATCCTGTGAAATGCACGTTCGGCGTGAGATCCGGAAAATTCCTGGGATTTATGATCACCAATCACGGGATCGAGGCCAACCCCGAAAAAATTGAGGCACTAATCAACATGCGGGAGCCAACAACCATCAAGGAGTTGTAGAGGTTGAATGGTCGCATCGCTGCCCTCGGGCGATTTCTGTCCCGGTCGGCAGAGAGATCTCTCCCGTTCTTCAAGACTCTGAGCAAGGCAATCGCCGCGCCAGCCGACGAGAGGAAGACAATACAATGGGATGAGGACTGCTCCCGAGCCTTCGCCGATCTCAAAGAGTACCTCCGCAGCCCACCACTCCTTTTCAAACCGCGAGAGGGGGAATCGTTGAGCCTGTATTTAGCCTGCACGATGGAAGCTGTGAGCTCGGTACTGATTCGAGAAGATGATGGGGTACAGAGGCCGGTATACTACACCAGTCGTGTCTTGAAAGACGCTGAGGGGCGGTACACGCCAATGGAGAAGTTAGCGTACGCCCTCGTCCTCTCGGCCAGACGGCTCCGACCCTACTTCCAGGCTCACACGATACTGGTCCTAACCGATTCCCAGTTGGAACAGAACCTCAAAAGGTTTGACCGCATGGGAAGGATGTTGAACTGGGGGGGTCGAATTGAGCGAATTCGATCTGCGATTCAAGCCCCACACGGTCATCAAAGGACAGGCACTGGCTGACTTCATCGCCGAGTGTACCATAGAAGAAAGAGCCTTTGCGCCGGGAGACGTCCCGGAAACGGTAACGAGCCAACCTTTGTACTTACTTACAACTAACCTCAACTCGGCTGGCCACTCAGGTGATCAGGACACGTGGATTATTCACATGGACGGTTCGGCGACACGGGCTGGGAGCGGAGCCGGGATCACGATTCGGTCTCCCGAGGGGAACGTCGTCGAATACGCGCTTAGATTCGAGTTCCCGGCCACCAACAACGTGGCCGAGTATGAGGCCGCAATAAACGTCTTAAAGCTGGCCTAAGAACTCGGAGCTGAGTGCGTACGACTCCTAAGTGACTCGAAGCTCATCGTTAACCAGCTACAAGGGAGCTACGGGGCACATGAAGGAACGATGCAGGACCACTTGGCCACGGCCAAGACTGAGATGTCCAAATTCAAAAGGGCCGAGATCTTTCACCTCCCGCGGTCGGAGAATGCCTGAGCGGACGCACTGTCCAAACTGGTTTCTTCCTCGCCCAGGGAGTTGGGTCGCACCGTCTACATAGAGAACCTCAGGAGCCCCAGCACGGAAGAGAAGGAGGTAATGGCGATTGACGGAGACCCCACCTGGATGGACCCGATCATCCGATACCTCACCCTCGGGGAAGCGCCGACCGATGTGGAGGAACGTTGAACCTTGGATAGGAAGGCGCTCCAGTATGTGATGCACGAAGGAACCCTCTACAAGAGACGATGGACAAAGAATGACATCCTCCCCTACCTTAAGTGCCTCGGCCCCCAGGAGGCTGACTACGTCATCAGGGAAGTGCACGAGGGCACCTGCGGGAACCACCATGGAGGCACAACAATCGCCCAGAAGATCTTGCGGCAAGGGTACTACTGGCCGACCCTGGTACGTGACGCGACAGAGTATGTCCAGAGGTGCCAGGAATGCCAAAGGTTCGCCAGCGCCGGGTCCATTCCCCCTTCAGAGCTCATCCCAATCGTTAGCCCAATACCTTTTGCAAAGTGGGGGCTCGATATCCTGGGACCGTTCACGACGGGCCGATGGCAAAGGAAATACCTGATCGTGGCCGTGGACTACTTCACCAAATGGATCGAAGCCGAACCTTTAGCCTCAATCACCTGGAAGAAGGCAAAGAGCTTCGTGTGGAACTCCATCATCTCCAGATTCGGAATCCCCCGCGCCATCGTCACCGACAATGGGAAACAATTTGACTCAGCTGGGTTTAAAGACTTCTGCGTCGAGTGGAAGATCAAGTTACTCTTCGCCTCGGTGGCACATCCCCAGACCAACGGGATGGCCGAGGCCACCAATAAATGCATCATAGAGCCCCTCCGCAAGAAGGTAGAAGGTATCGAAGGGAAGTGGCCTGAAGAACTTCCCGGGATATTCTGGTCTTATTGAACGACTCACAAACAGGCTACGGGTGAGACCCCATTCATGCTCACCTATGGCGCCGAAGCAGTAGTCCCGGTCGAGGTGGGCGAGGAGTCCCTCCGCATCCAACATTTCGACGAGGAAAGAAACGTCGAGGGTTTGGAGCTCGGCTTGGAGCTCCTAGGTGAGCGGCGAGAGCAGGCCTTGGCCACCATCATCCGCCAGAAGAAAAAGGTGGCGTGCTACTACAATTCCCGTGTCAAGGAGCGGAGTTTTCGCCAAGGGGACTTGGTCCTTAGAAAAGCGGTCTTCTGTCCAGAGGTCGCGCACAAAGGGAAGCTGGCAGCCAAGTGGGAAGGTCCCTACCGGGTGGTCGAAGTTTTAGGACCTGCCACCTATCGGCTGGCAACCCCGGAGGGAAAGGCCCTCACCCATTCCTGGAATACCGAGCATCTGCGCAAGTATTACCAGTAAAGTCAACGGGATCACCCGCGGATGTAACTCTTTTTCCCCCATGTTCAATAAATTGATTTGATCTTACTTTTCTCTTATGGCCTGGCTACGGAAGAGTATTACCATCATCCGGGATGGGCCAGCCTCTAGGCAAGGATAGCCCTCCCTTCGAACGAAACAAATCAAACCGATCGTAAGGCTGGGGTAACTCCCCCCGCGGACCGGCGAACCGACCGACCGCGAAGCCAAGGGCAGCTCCCTGGGCGGGTCGGTCGCGAGGATGACTCAGAGGTCGACCTCAGCGACTAGTCGCAAGACATGGGGTCGCTCCCCAGGCCGACTAGCCAACCAAGCCGAGGGCAAATCCCTCAGCCCGTCGGCATGCCAACTGAGCCGGGGGCAACTCCCCCGCTACGGCTGCACGATTAACCGAGCCGAGGGCAAATCCCTCGACCCGTCGGCATGCCAACTGAGCCAGGGGCAACCCCCCTGATGCGGCGGCACGATAAACCGAGACGAGGGTAAATTCCTTGGCCCGTCGGTGCGCCAACTGAGCCGGGGGCAACTCCCCCGCTACGACTGCACGATTAACCAAGCCGAGGGCAAATCCCTCGGCCCGTCGGCATATCAACTGAGCCAGGGGCAACCCCCCTGATGTGGCGGCATGATAAACCGAGCCGGGGGCAAATCCCTCGGCCCGTCGGCACTCCAACCAAGTCGGGGGCAACTCCCCCATTACGAATGCACGTTAGACGAGCCGAGGGAAACTCCCTCGGCCCGAACGGCAGGAACCCTGACTCTACTCCGTCAAGAACTCCAAAGAAGGCTCGACCCCGAGGGAGGAGATAAGCCATAACAAGCAAGGAAAAGACGCTTTACTCTCGGGAAGTACGAGGGGTTACACCAAAAAGCTCTGGTCCCGAAAAACTTAAGGACCAGGCGAGGGACCTAGGCACTCCAACCCTCATCCTCTCGGGGGACCCCCTCAAAGCCATCAGCAGGAGAGGCGGTGGACCGCACTGGGATCTCTTCCTCTTCATCTGAGTACACTTGAAGTTCCTCGAGGTTGATCTCCGCGAGCGGGAATTTCTTTCGAACCTCGGCCAGACAGCGGGCGAAGCCCTTCTCGAACGCCGAAGACGTGGCCTTAGTGACAAAGGAAAGGGCGTATTCCTTCACGGCATCCTGTGCGGACTTGGCAAGTTCCACTTCCTCTAGCTCATGAACCCGACCCTCGAGAGCGGCCACTTGCTTTTGGTGATCAGATCGGATCCTCTCGATCTCTCTCGATCTCTCTCAAGCTGGGATAGGAAGGCTCTCTCCTGCTCTTCCGCCGCCTCCAGTAGGGCATTGAGTTCTTGGGCATCAGCCGTGATGAAAGGACCCGGATCGACGACCGCCTCGGCCGCCGTGTTAGGGGCCGCGGTGAGCGCGGCAACTCGCTCCTCGGCCTTGGACTTCTCGACCAAAGCTAAGGCTTTTTCCTGGTTCGACTTCTCCAACGCAGAGGAAAGCTCGGCCATGCGAGATTCCACGGACTTCACGAGCGCCTTGGACAGGTGGTCGGCCTCCTCCTCGTCTTCTCGGGAACCAGGAACGGGTGCCACGTTCGCCTTGGAAAGAGCCACAAATTGGCGCCTCATCGAAAGGCCAACGGAGGATAGCTACACGAAAGGGGTGGGAGTGAGGTGAAGATAGCAGTAAAAGACTGGGTTAGGGAAGAAAATCCACCTGTTGGCCCGCCTGCACCACGAAAGTGGCTTGACGGTCGCCACTGACCCCGTCCAAAGCAGCTCGGTCCGAGGAGAGACTGCTGTTCTCAGCGACCCGCGCCGCCACACTACAGCCGAAAAAGACCGACTCCCCCGCTCCAACAGGGAAGCGAGGACGGGGAGGATCCCCCTCTCCCGGAGGCAAGTCTGTAGGGGAGGAGCGGAACGCACCTAGATACCGCTCATATATATCGGGAAGAGGGCCCGGCCGCGGATATGAGGGGCCAGCCCATGGCCAAACCTCCTCGGCCGAGGATGACTGATCACGGCACTGGGGCAATGAAGCACTGACCTCCCCGGCGGGGGTGCGGATCCTCTTAGGGATGCCATGCTGGGAGGAAGAGGGGACTTTCCTCTTCAACTTCTCAACACCAGCCGCCGGATGATCAACACGTTGTTTCTTCCGGACCGCCAGCACATGATCTCCTCTCCGAGACGCAGGATCCGGAACCCCGAATTGACAAGGAAGGGCAAAAGGACTGGGGGGAAACCCACCTGCGCAGGGGAAAGTCATCATCAACCAACCCTGCCCGCTTCAAAACGGTGGCCATAGAACACTACTTTCGAAGCAATGAGGGGCGGCAAAACTCACCAGCAGGCCACGTGGTCTTCCGCAGGTTGAGGTCAGAAAAGAGAACGGAGACTTTCCGATCGCCTGGTGGGATCGCCAACAGAGCCTCCACGGTCTCGAGTTCAGCCGCAGTCGGGTCACCCAGCTCCGGAGCCAGCATTACATCGGCGCTCTAATAAGTCGAGAAATCCATATCCGACAGACCGACGACGAAAAGGTACTCCCCCTTCCAGAACTTGACGGAGCTCGGCAACCCTAGAATCAGGCTCTTCGAGGGCCGAGCGCTAATGTAAATCCAGGCCCCCGACTGATGGCGGCTCAGCCGATAGAATTGGGAGAAGAGTCGGGGAGAGGGGACCACCCCCTTCTGAAGGCAAAGCACGGCAAACCTGATGACGAGCCCGATCGCATTGGGGCAGAACTGTCATAAGGCCACGCGATGAGCGCGCAGAAACTCAACAATGAAAGGATGAAGGGGGAACCAAAGCCCGAATCAGAAGCACACCTCGTACACCCCGACCGCCTTCGGACCCAGAAAACAAATCCGCTCGTTAGGCTCAGGGGCCCGGATATAGTAGGGGGGTAAAAGATAGCAGTCACGCACATCTCCAGCGGAGGTGGCACAAAAGGAAGAAGGACATCCCAGAACTTCCGGAGGAACCACTGAGGGGTCATTTTCCCGACTACCAACCGCCGAGCCGAGGCTATCAGATGAGTCAAGGCGGACTGCATCCTTTGGACAACCCGGGCCGGGGCAGGAGAAGACGACATGACGAGGAGTGGTCGATCCGCAGCGGAAGAAAACTGGAGCAGTATTAGAAAAAAGGAGGTGCTGAAGGGAAATCTGGCCGAGAGAGTTCAACTGATGTCGACGCTTCTTCCCTGGTGCCCTATGGACGAGCCGGCACACGGTGGAGATGAATACAAGGGGCACGTGGTGACATCAAAAACGGCAGCGATTCTTCGAAAACTGCCCCAGTGGAAGTTCAAACGGAGCGACAATAATGACATTCATTTAATAGTAGGGCCTCGACTGACGCATCCATCGGGTCACGAAAGAGCCACATCACCCGAACCGAAACAACGAAAGCCGAACGGTCCGGGCGATGGGGGCAATTGTTACGACTAATATCAACGAGCCCGATGCACAACGGCCCACGGCCTGGCCTCAAAAGAGAAGCCCGCTAGAGAAGACGGGCCCTCCCAAAGGAGGCCCACAGACGGAGCGGAAGGCCCAGCCACCTCGCCCTCGGGTACACCCGACCGGCCCCCATTCGGCCGGATTAACTGCCCCCCTGAATCCGCTATCCCATGATGGCCATTAACGACCCGTTAATGGGCCACCTCACCACGTCGCATGAAGGGGAGGAGGCGGAGGCGGATCGTGGGGACGTGAGAGGAGGCAGGACGTGGGGCAATCAGGGAGGACCCTATAAGGGAAGGGCCAGGACGAAGAAGAAGAGGATCGAAACTCAGGTAACCTACATAGAGGTACTCCATCAACAACCTAGGCTTTCGCCACTTCATTTCCCCCCTCCCTCAAAACTTGCGCCGCCTGGGTTGACGTTCCGGCTTCCTCACAAGCCAGATCTCCCCCGCCGAGTATCCTTTCAGATCCTGATCTGACTTAAGCATCGGAGGGGCTTTGGCCGGAACCTAGGTTCGGCCTCCCTGACGAGTTTCTTCATCTGTCCAGGAAGAAGACATCCGAGGCGCCGAGGCTACCCCTCAGCGTCGGTCGACCATCACCGTCGCAGTCGCCAGGAGGACGACCAATCAAGCACCGACCCACTCGCAACGCGCCGAGGCTACCCCTCGACGCGGATACGACCGAGGCCGAGCGCGACTTACCGAGCCGAGGCTTCCCCTCAGCTCTTCCACGCCGAGTATAAGAGGGCTCGACGAACCCAAGGGACCCCCAAACCGGCCCCTTGACCACGTTGACCACACATCTGGCGGTCAACGAGCTGTGGTGAGAAAACACCCGTAAACACTATATCTATTTGAGAAAACCAAATAAAAACACTATTTATTTCTCTTAAAAATACAAAATCATAAAAACCGATGGGTTCTTCCTTTCTACAGGTTGAACAAAAAGGGGCACGTAAATCGATGTTTTAAATGGAAGAAAGCTGGAGGAGAGCAACTGATTTGAAGAGCAGACCAAAGGAGAAGAGTCACAAGGGACACATGTGACTCGACTGAGCAGCCACCTGCTCGGTCGAGTAGCGCAGGCACAAGAAAAGAGAACAAAAACGTCGCTATGTCTACATGGCCCGAGCAGCCTTTGATCGATCCGAGTAAACACTGACTCGACCGAGCATCCACGTGCTCGGTCCAGTAGAGCAGGTCCGTGAAAACAAGGAAGAAACGACGTTCTGTCTACTCGGCCTGAGCAGCCTATGCTCGGCCCGAGTAGGCATCGACTCGACCAAGCAGAAACATGCTCGACCGAGCAGAAGATATGACAGAAATCAACAGCGGTCTGCTCGACCGAGCAGACCCTACTCGATCGAGTATATGAGGGAGTGTTCTAAACTCATTTTTTATATCTATTTGACTCGATCGAGCAGCTACGTTGCTCGATCGAGTCATTTTATCCTACTTTTGCAGGCCCACTTCCAAATGAGTTGGGTTATTAAACCCAACTCATTCCCATTTACCCCTAAGCTTCCTCACTTAATCAAAAATTTGCCCGAGCAAAACCCCCTACCCTACTCGACCTATCCCATCGTCACCGCCTTCCCTTCCACAGCCCGCACCGTCGACCGCCGCCAGTTCGGGCAGTCTCTCTCTCTCTCTCTCTCTCTCTCTCTCTCTCTCTCTTCCTCTCTCTCTCTTCCGCCCATATTCCCTCTGCCCCCTTTCGTAGAGCCGACCGACGCCGCCGGTGCCACCCACACCGACGGCACCATCCATCGCAAAACCCCCCTCTCCTCTTTGAACACCCCCCCCGTACGCCCACCCCCACCCATTTCCCCCCTATCAATATTCCCTGCTGCCTCTCCCCTAGGGCATCTCCGCCTGCTCGATCGAGCACCAATGGTGCTCGACCAAGCAACTCGCATCCTCCCCAATCACGATCAGCACTGATCGACCGAGCACATTTGATGCTCGGTCAGGACTTCCCAAACAAGCCGATATGCTCGATCTAGCACAATATCTGCTCAGTCGAGCAACCCTCAGCACAAACACTCAGCACCAATGCTGCTCGCTCGAGCAAGGCTTATGCTCGGTCGAGCAGATGCACAGATTCCCCATTTTATTTTTCATATACTGACATTATATTTGTCTCTATTTCAGGTACATTTCGCCTACGTCAGCATACACATCCAGGATTAGCTTGGGGGAGACTGCCAATCGACAGCATTCTACGTTCGCCTTGTCGGTACACTCTCACCCTTTTTACCTTTTTACCGATGTTTCAGCCTTACCTCTTGCATGATAGTTCGCACTAGAGGAGCCCCCGCACCTCCCCGTCGTGGGAAAAGGCCGGCCACTGGCGCCTCCTCTTCTCGACCTACACGACACCCTCACCATGCCACCCCCACCTCCGAGGAGCACGTGGGTGATCCGTCGTCCGCATCCGACTCTTCTCCCCCACATCTCTCTCATACACCTGCCACTTCTACACATATCCCCACCACTGCACCTCCCGCACCTCCTGCCGTTCCTGCCGCTCTATCGCCCCGTGTGCAGACATTCGGCATCATCTTTCGTGACGAAGAGCACCGCAACCGGTTTGACCGGCTGTCGCAGCGTCGTCTCGTTTCCACACTATTCATAGACGCCCCACTCTCCGATCCCTTGGACTCCTACAGGGAGTCCATTGGCTTTACCACATGTTTGGCTTTGAGCATCTCCTAGGCATCCATGCCCCACCTATACTCACCTCACGTTGGAGGCATTGAGTTCCATCTCCTGCACTGAGGGGGGCGATGGCATTACCTTCCGGCTGATGGATCACGACTTCACGATCACATACGCCATGATCTGTGCCCACTTCCATTTCCCAGCCATCCACGACCCCTGAGCCACTTTCCCCCAGACAACGACCTTGGCACGTTCGATGCCTCAGCTTTCTGTCATCGCATTTCAGGTTTGGACCACTACTGCCCTAGCCGGGCGAAGGCATCATGTATTGTACATCCTTACCTTCGCTACACACAGAGAAACCTTGCCACCACCATTTTTTGCAGGCCAGAGGTCGGGACCATGTCCCTACCTGAGCTTTCCCATCTTATGGGGATGACCCGACCGATGCGCTTCCACCCCGACGGCTCCCTCTGCCCTTTCATACTTTCTGATGCAGCCCACTGGCTGTGTCATCGCCTTATACAGACCGCCCACACACATTACTCTACCGATATCTGATGTGGTAGATTTTTCACCATTTTTGCACAGATGCTTGGTATTGATCTTTCCGATGATCTAGTGACCCCTCCTGGCCCGACACGCTTGACTCTTGGTGTGCTTGAGCACATGCATATCATTAGGCCTTATGGAGCCCGTCACTGGACCTACCTTGTTGGCACCCACCACATGCCCCACTTCATCCTTCCTGTCCCTCACCTCACCACCATAGCACCCGTCCAGCTAAGCTGGATGATTGACAGGGTCTACCCACTCCCAGCACTCCACGTACTCGAGCCCCGGGAGCTCCCGTCGAGGCCGTCGTCGATGGCCGGGTGCCCCGCTCCTCCGAGTACGAGGAGCATGACCTGGCTACCATAGTGGCTACCCTTCCAGCTCTGCCTATGCAACTACCACCCCCAGGAGGCATTTCTTCTTCCACCTCTGTCTCTACCACCTCCACCACCGTCGAGGCCTCGGGGACCGTCAACGCCTTCTGCCCCGAGACCCATACCAATGTCTCCACTGTACCCGTGCCTGAGGGAACTGATATTTTGTCTGCTCCAAAGCTTTCTGTTCTAGACTTTCCGAAGCATGAGCCAGCCGTTACTCTTCCACCACTTCAGGACCTTATAGCCTTACTGCCCATCTCCTTAGGGTCCTACATTCCGCTCACTGGCACATCTTCATCACCGGCAGCAGCTGTCCTTACCGAGAGCGTCTCGACTTCCATCCACACTTCTATTTCGACGGCTGCTCTATCCTCTGCTGCCCCTATTTCCACCATAGTTTCTCCTGATCTCGGCCACACCACACCACACGCCTCCATTACTGAGATCCCATCGAGCACATCCTCTCCGAATTTTCAGCCTAGGCACCGTGGATTATCTCCACGGGGCCGTTTTACGAGAGTGGTGTCTCACGGATCTCGTCCTCCTCTTGACTCTCGTACCACTGATGCTCGTCTGACGGCGTTGGAGGACTCGACTTCTTGCCTTCGACGAGATTTCGACACCTTTGCCCGCTCGACAGCCACACATCATGAGAGAGTCGAGGCAGACCTAGCCTCTATCATACACCTTCCCCGTCTGCATAAGGACATTCTTCATCTTCGTCTGCCAAATCCGAAAATCATTCCGATCGGTGAACTTCTCAATGTTCAAAGTTGCCAAAGATACCATCATTCCTTCGCCATTAACTTCCTTTGCAATAAAAACCACAAGCTCTGATGCCACGCGTTGGGGTAAAATCCAAAACACATTGGGATCAATGCGGAAACCAAACCTAATAAACTGATCGGGAATATTGAGCTTGCAAAAATCTAATCCCAAAGACCAAACAAAATTCCCAAATGACCTTACAATAGAAAGTAGCAAACGAATCACAACAACTAATAAATCAATCGCAGACACAAGAGAATTTACCCTGGTTTGGTTGTAAACAACCTACATCCAACAATCCGATCCGAGACGATTTCACTAGTAGAGAGATTCAAAAAATTAGGGTTACAAACTTGCTTCCTCACGTGTGAGTAATAACTTGTCAAATGGAACAAGCCCTCACGAATCCACACAAGAGGAAGAAATCAATGGAAGAAGAAGAGAAGGAAAAGCCAAACATTTCTCTCAAGAACACAAACCCTAAAACTCTCTCCAATCTCCAATTGGATAGCAAGAGGCTCTCCAAAAACTCTCTTAATCCAATAGGAGGCTTAACCTAATCTGAAACAATAGTTAGGTTTAAGTAGAAACCCAAAACAATAGGAAAAACACATCCAGGCCGCTCATTTCCGCGCATGGCCCCGTGTTGACTCGACCCGAGTCGGCTGTCAGCTCAGCCGGCTCGGTCGAGCTGACAAGCCCTAAAAACATCACTGATTGGAGTCGAGTTGATTCGGTCGAGTAGCATAGCTACTCGGCCCAAGTGTCAATATCCATCTTCAATCGGAATGCCCCAGGGCTGCTCGGGCAAACAGAATCTTCATGCTTCGACCGAGTAGCCTCTTACTCAACTGAGTAGGAGTCACCCGAGCAAATGGAAAACTTCCTGAAGCTCTCTGTCTGCTTGGGCTGTTAGAGTCTTCATGCTGCTCAGTCAAGAGCTTGCTGCTCGACCGATTAGCCTTCTACTCGACCGAGTCTCCTGGGAAATCTGCACAGAAATTCAGTACGTTTGCATAACCAAATAAACACAATGATAAAACATAGAAACCAAGGGATCACAAGGAACTTGGTAACATAGTTCGGTGCGCACATCTACATCTACAAGGCCTTGCCCAGAAAATCAAATTACTCCACTAAATATTTATGATTAGAATCACCAATACCACGCTTTATTAGGAAGAACAACCTCACCCTTAATACAAAACATGTTGGGTGGTCTCTACCAAACCCATGGAGTAATTTAGAGTGTCCACCGTATTCAAAGGACAATCAACGGTTCGTCCTCCGTATTTCAATGGCACGAATTTTGGCTATTGGAAATGTCGGATGGAGACGTTTCTGAGGAGTGCTTCTCTTTGGAGAACCCTCTACAAGGAATATGTCGAACCCTTTGAAGAGGATTATGACCAATGGATGCCCTCCGAGAAGTCTGCCGAAGTCAACAACGCTAAGGCAACGAACGCTCTTCATTGTACGTTGGATCCAGATGAGTTAATCAAGATATACACATGTAAAAGTGCATATCAAATTTGGGACCATCTAGTCGTTACCCACGAGGGAACAATAAGGTAAAATTATCTAAACTATATATTACTGTGCAAAATTTCTATATGTTTCACATGCAGGATAATGAGAGCATAGCAACGATGCATAGACGTTTCACCGAAATCACCAATGAACTCGAAGTGCTTGGGCAAGTCCCCAATCGGAGAAGGTGAGAAATATTATAATGGGAATGACCTCCAAATGGGAACGAAGAGCTATCGCCATTGAGGAGGTCAACGACATGAAGAATTACACAGTCGTAAATCTCATCGGTACTCTCATGTCTTACGAAGTAATACGGGAGAACCGATTGAAGATTCGAGCGATGATGAACCCTACGGAGGCCAAGAAGCAATCATTAGCATTCAAAGCTAACTCTTCATCCTCCGATTGTGAAGAATCGGAAAATGAGATGGACTTGGAGGAGATGGCTCAAATGGCAAAGAAGTTCCAATGCTTCTTTCACAAAGGTAAATTTCCCTCCAAGAATAAATTTGATTCTGCTACCAACAGTTCATCTCTTTGTTTTAACTGTAATAAGCTAGGGCACATCAAGAAGGATTGCCCGATGCTCCGAAACAAAGAGAAGTGGAAAGCTCCGAAGTACCACAAGTCCGACAAGTACAAGACGGATAAGAAGAAAGGACTTGTCAGTACGTTCAATGAATCAAGTGGAGATTCCTCAAGCGAATCCAAAGATGAGAAGTGTAAAAGTGCCCACATGTGTTTCATGGCCCGGGAAGATCCACTCTCCGATGAGAGTGATACCAACATAGATGAACCCGAGGTAACAAAGGATGAATTACGTATTGCTAATGAATAACTATTTTCTAAGTATCAATATTTAATACTTAGATATACTAGTTTAAAGAAATTGAATGTTAGCAAGCCATCCATTCCATGCATTATCAATAATGACACTATTCTTGATAAACTTACACTTAACAAAACCTCCTTGGTTTCTCAAAATGACATATTGAGAAATGAGGTGAATTCCCTCAAATCTTAACTAGATCAAACATATCCTAAGGATAATGGTGATCAAGCTTCACAAAACGCATAATTGGGTTTAGAGAATGATTCTCTTAAAACCCAAGTGCATGAGCTCATAGCACGGGTGTCCACCTTGGATACCAATATTTCTTCTCTTAAGGAGAAATATGAGCTTATGTCCTCCCGAGTTATGAGATTTAACAGAGGGAAAGAACAATTGGATGATTTGCTAGCAAACCAATTTTCGGGCACACACCGTGTTGGACTTGGTTATGTGGAAGCGAACGCATCCAATGCTTGCACCTCCTATAGTGATGTTACTATAGATTTTGTGAGGCCATCCTCCGGTGCATACACAAGTGGTGTCAAAAACACTATTGGTAGCAAACCTACCAAGAAAGCCACCACTTCACAATCTCTACCTTTTGGGAAGAAACCCACTAAGGTGGAAACCAAAAGAGAGACCATGCTTACATGTACACCAACCTTCATCAACGTAGGAAATCTCCTACTTCACAAGGGGACACTCATGACACCTTTTATGCTCCACACCCACGGACACGTGCAAACCAACACATGAGAAACACTCATGCACATGCCCCTACACGCTCTTATGCTTATATGCATCATTCTTCCATGTATGCACATTCACCTCATGGTATGCATGCTCCATATGTCTCATATAACATGCATGTTCATAAGTTTGCATACAACTCACATATGTGCAATACTTATCCACCTCCATCTTCTTATGCTAGAATGCATGTTCCTAGGAAGCACGCACCACATAGAAATCAATCAATTGTGCATGCAACTAGGAAAAGGACTCCCAAAACATACACTATTTGGGGTCCTAAGAACACTAGATTAAATGATAAGAATGCTTATGTTGATTCATATTTTCATGATGTTATAAATAGTGGTAATTATGTTGCGAAGCAAAAGTCCACTTGGACTTGGCTTCCAAAGGGCTAATCCCCTTGGACCCATCAAAAATTGGGTACCATGAGCTTATGGTATACTATGTAGGTACCCAAGAAAAAGAAAGAGAGCAATAAATGACATATTGGCTCTAAAAGGAAAGGATGGATACTCGAAAGTGGTTGCTCCAAGCACATGACAGGTGATCCCTCATTGCTCTTCGAACTAATTGGCATCAAGGATAGTGCAACGATCACTTTTGGAGGTAATCAAAAGGGAACCATCATAGGAGTAGGTAAAGTCGGTAATCCTTCCAAACCACTTATTACTAATGTTTATTTAGTTAGTGGTTTATGTCATAACCTTATGGCTATTAGTCAACTTTGTGACAAAGGTTACACGGTTAACTTTGGAGAGGGCATGTGTGAAATTGTTGATTTGATTCACATGTTTATTTACCGGTATTAAGCGTAAAAATATTTATTATTTGAGTTTGCCTAAAACCATAGAACATTGCTTAGTTGCTAATACAAATGAACAACTATTATGGCATCGCCGTTTTGGTCATGTTCATTTTAAGGACTTATATAAGTTAGTT
Organism: Scilla litardierei; assembly: GCA_030789695.1. Taxonomy (NCBI): domain Eukaryota; kingdom Viridiplantae; phylum Streptophyta; class Magnoliopsida; order Asparagales; family Asparagaceae; genus Scilla; species Scilla litardierei. Next base: position 70,673,448 of record CM061136.1, read on the forward strand.
AAGCATGATCTAGTAAAAGGTTTTCCGAAAATTGCTTTTAGTAAGAAAAACTTTTGTGATTCATGTCAACGAGGTAAACTTAGTAAATCATATTTTAAACTTAAAGAAGGCATAACTTCTAAGAGGCCCATAGATTACTTCATCTAGATTTATTTGGGTCAACTAGAACCGCCTCTTTAGGTAATGCACACTATGAATTAGTTGTCGTTGATGACTTCTCTAGTTTAATTGGGTCTCATTTTTAACTAATAAGAATGAATCCTTTGAAGAGTTTATCATATTTGCAAAGAAGATTCAAAATTTCTTAGGATCCACCCTTATCACTATTTGTAGTGATCATGGAGGAGAATTTGAGAATGAGTCTTTTACAAAGTTTTGTGATGACACCGGGATGACTCATAATTTTTATTTTCCTTGAGCACCACCACAAAATGGTGTTGTAGAGAGAAAGAATAGGACACTAATTGAGTGTGCCCGTACCATACTCCATGATAGTCATCTTGGACTACAATTTTGGGCAGAGGCGGTACATACGGCATGTTATGTGCTTAATAGGATCCTAGTGAGACCCCGAACGAACAAAACTTGTTTTGAGTTATTCTATGACAAAAAGCCACACGTTAAATATTTTCGTGTTTTTGGTTCAAAATGTTTTATCAAGAACACTTTTGGTAACTTAGATAAATTTGAGCCAAGATCCGATGAAGGAATTTTTGTTAGATATTCCACACGAAGCAAAGACTACCAGATATACAACAAAACCTCTTCAACGATCGAGGTAGTAAAGCCTACCGGATATACAACAAAACCTCTTCAACGATCGAGGAATCACTATACGTATCATTTTATGAAGATTTTGATTTTCCACATATTGTTGATGATAGTGTAGATTTTTTATGTGATGCTCTTAGTAATATTAAAATCAATGATTCTATTATTGAGACTAACAATAATAATGAAATTGTTGAAGATGATCCAAGTGATGCAGAGATTCCCAAAGCTTACCCAACCGTTCGTAATCACCCCCATGACCAAGTTATTGGAGATATTGGTGTGGGTGTTAGAACGGGGTCAAGAATTAATGAATTCTCTCACTGCGCATTTGTCTCTACCACTGAGCTAAAGAACATACAAGAAGCATGTGAAGATAGCTCTTGGATAGTTGCAATGGAAGAAGAACTCATGCAATTTGAGAGAAATGAAGTTTGGGAGCTCGTTTCTCTTCCAAGTGGTCACCAAGTGATTGGGATCAAGTGGATCTTCAAGAACAAGACCAATGAGAACGAGGTCATCACAAGGAATAAAGTAAGGTTAGTAGCTCAAGGCTATCGGCAAGAAGAAGGTATCGATTTCGAAGAATCTTTTGTCCACGTAGCTAGATTAGAAGCTATTAGATTGCTTTTATCTTTTGCATCTCATAAGAATTTTAACTTATTTCAAATGGATGTTAAAAGTGCATTTTTAAACGGAATTGTTAATGAAGAAGTTTATGTTTCTCAACCACCCGGTTTCATACATGAAAAATTTTCAAACCATGTTTTCAAACTTAAGAAAGAGTTATATCGGTTGAGACAAGCTCCTAGAGCTTGGCATGATAGAATCAAAACCTTTCTTTTTGGATTTAGGTTTTAAAATGGGTAAGATTGATTCAACTCTTTTTATTAAGGATTATGAAAATGACATCCTTTTAATTCAAGTTTATGTAGACGATATTATATTTGGTTCTAGTAACTTTAATCTTTGCCAAGAATTTTCTAAGTCTATGAAGGATGAACTCAAAATGAGCCACATGGGTGAGCTCAACTACTTCATTGGACTTCAAATTTGGCAAATGAAGGATGTGACTTTCATACATCAAACCAAGTACACTGGGGAGTTCATCAAGTGATTCGTGATGGAATCGTCTTCAAGCAAAAGGACCCCATGAGTACGACAACCCATCTACACAAGGATGAAAATAGAAAAGACGTAGACGTTCGTCTACATCAAGGTATGATCGGTAGCTTAATTCACTTAATTGCTAGTGTCTCGCCCGCTTCCCAAAACTACAGAGGCGAAGCATGACTAAGGTCTGCTTAGGCTGGAGCTGTGAGGCTCAGACCCAATAAGCGTCTGTGAGGTACTCCAAAACAATGAAACAGGTCCTTGCATAAAAGTACGGAACAACAAAAGTACAAAAAAGGAAATGCATTCATTTTCTTCCAACAGATATCCAGAAATTACAGAGAGTCTAAACAAACGCCCAACACTGCTACAAACAGCTGAAATAAACTAATGGTGCAAGTACCCAACTTAGGTAGAAAAGTAAACGGTGCCACGCACCCAACTAGAAAGCAGTAAATCTCTAAATCAACAACATGAGGAACCTATAGCTCTGGTGCTCCTCAGGCATGTACTCCGGGTTGACGTCCTCTGGGTCCACATACTCTGGTAAGTCCAGCTCGTCCACGTACTCTGGCTCAATACCCGACGTACAGCACCCAAGAGAAAAGGAACTGTACGTCAGGTAAAGTCTACAAAGAAGGGTTAGACTCTACTGCAAGTGTAATGTAATAAAGAGCAACATTTTATTGATTGATTAACATGCTAGGGTTATGACATGTCAGTTATAGAAAGTAAAACTGTGCAGGAAAAATAAACGCGACAGGCAGTAACCATAGCGTGTACTACCAGCTACGGGACTAACCTAGACGGGACATGACAAGACAGGACGAGAAATACCGTGTGTGTCACGAAGGGTTCACGCCTTACGGTTCGAGGGGGATCAAACCCTCTCCCCGTGCGACTGCTTAACCCTACCCCAAACCCAAGTGCTCAAGATAGGACCACTCGCTCTAGCTTGGCGAGTGCCTCTATCCACACGGTCAGTAGCGTATCCCCCACTCCCTTGGTGGGCGACGAACGTTCCGTAGATGAACTGTAACATAGGTCCACTCGCTCTAGCTTGAGGAGTTCCTCTATCCCCACGGTCCGTAGCGTATCCCTCACTCCCTTGGTGAGCGACGAACATTCTGTAGGTGAAGCCGTAACAGCGATCACTCCCTCTAGCTTGGGGAGCATCTGAAACGCCCGGAGGCTTTTATATCGGGACACAACATGACTAGTATAAGGAATGGTTCTTTCTAGGGGGTCCACATGCACGCACACACAGAAAAACCCTAAGGTGTCAGTTGTTGTTGTTGTTGTGCTTAGACTTCGTCGTCAAGTCTAAGCTGTCAAAGGGGTCCCGGACACTATCATTTAACGTCCAGTTCTCTTAAAATGTTGTTTAACTTCTTAAGAAGGGGAAGGCCTAAACATGGCCGTAAGAACACAAGTGTAAACACTTGCCTGCGATGGCGAGAGCGTCGTCTGTCCAGAGCGTCTCGTCGAAGTGGTGCGTCAGCGAGGGTCCGTCCTTCGGGAGCATCTCGTCGTGGTCTGAGTGTCAGGTAAGGGTCGCTGAAATGAATTACGGGGACGGTATCAGGTTATTTTTAGCAATCCTATTAGGTGCATCTCTAGGTTAAGCATGACTACCCTATCAGTTCCAAGATGCGGTATTCAATCATCTGATTCTACTCTACAGTTCTTCTACGTCGACATCTACCCTATGTGCACAGTCAAAAGTCCGGTCGACGATCTAGATTAGCACATTTTAAAGGAGCACAAAAGTAAATTTAGTGGTATTAATTGTTGATTTTTAGTTAGGGTTCAGATGGTGTATTGTTTTGGGTTGCTACGAGTATAGGGACCAACCTGAACGACGTTCGTACGGGGAACAGCGACGGATCTAAAATGATAACGAAAACAGTGTGGCCGTCGACAATCTGTGAAGTAACAGCGTGTGGGGAGGTGCATCAGTGTTGGAAGGGCGTGTTGATTGCGGGGCTGACGGCTGTCCTCGAGGAAGGGAGGAGAGAGGCAGCAGCAAGACTGTTGCGGCGCACGTGATCGTGGGAGGTCGGAGTGGCCGTGGACGGGAGGTGGCCAGCGGCTTGTGGGTCAGTGGGGCTATGCATGGACAGTAGGGGGAAGCAGCCCGCTGTTTGCATGTGGGTGCGATGGAGGGGAGAGGGGGGTGACCTGATCTTGGCCGTGCATCGCTGCTACGAGGGGGAAAACTGCCGTGGGCGAGGGTGGAAGAGTGGAGGGTTCGGCGGGCAGCTGCTTGTGGGGAGTCGGGAGAAGAGATTGCCGGCCTGGGCGACGGTGTACGCTCACAGACGGCTAGAGGGCGGAGCGTAGGACTCGTCGACGTCACCGGCATGTGTTGAAGGGAAAAGGGCAGGGCGAGATTGCGTGCGAACCTATGGAAGGTGCTCTCGGGTTTTTAGCCTAGAGTTGTTTTGGGTTCTATTGTTTAGAAATGAAAACGACAGCTGACAAACTAAATAACCCTAGCCTTAAGCTATATAATAGTATAGGGAGAGATATCACCTGGGGAAGAGAAATTTGGGGTGAGAGAGGGAGGACGTGGAGGGGTGATAGGGGATCACGTGGGTTCGATTGTGATTTAGAGGGGATAAAAATAATGGGTGGTTATTATTGTATTTGATTTAGTATCAATTAAGATTTGAATTTTAATAAAAAGTTAGCATTAGTGTCATTCGGTTGCAAATAGGGAAAATATTTGATTGCCTGCCTTAACAAACACACACCCAGTTAAGGGCTTTTAGATTTTGAATTTTAACAAATAAAGAGAATTTATAAATGAATAGTGTTATTATTATTTAAAAGCTTTAGTTATAAAAAAATATAAGACTCCTTTTAAAAACAACCTGAGCTAATGGAGGGATTTAAGGATATCATTAAGTTTTTTAAGGGGAAAATGCACAGAACCATCGAATTAAAATTAATTATAAAAAATGTTTTTATTAATAAAAAGTGTGTTATGCAGAATAGGTCTACAGACATCCAAAAATAAAAAGGAAAATACTGGGTGATCGCGCCTCTGAGAGGATTGTGAATACGGGGTTCAGTCACGCGTCTGAACTACGGACAGCCGTAATAAAAAAACAAATACCCAAAATGCACATGAAACACAGCTACACGCTAAAATACGTACGGTCGGAAGTGACCGTTACATCCTACCCACCTTAGAAAATGATTCCGTCCTCGGAATCAACATCAACTACTGCTCAGGGAAAAGATGCGCGTAGCGCTCTCTCATCTCATCCTCCCACTCCCAAGTGGACTCTCCAGGTGATCTGTGACGCCACATCACTCTCACCAGGTCGACTACCTTGTTCCTCAAATGCTTCTGTCGACGGTCCAAAATCTGCACGGGCTGCTGGTCTTAGGTCAGTTCCAGACGGTCCGTGATCTCTGAGAAATCAACAGTGTGCGATGGATCACTGACGTATCAATGTAGCTGAGATACGTGGAATACGTCGTGAACACCCTCCAAAGATGGTGGAAGAGCAAGGCGATAGGCCACTGCTCCCACACGCTCGAACACATTAAACGGTCCAATATACCTCAGACTCAGCTTTCCCTTCTTCCCGAAACGAATGACTCCGCGGTTCGGAGAAATCTTCAAGAAGACGTGATCCCCAGGCTGAAACTCCAAAGGTCTCATCTTGGCATCTGCCCAATGCTTGAAGCGGTCCTGCACAATCTCGAGCTTCTCACTGATGTCTCTCATGACATCCACAGCTTCCACTATCATCTCTGGACCCAACAGCTCCCGATCTCCGATGTCATCCCAGCTCAGTGGCGATCGACATTTCCTCCCATATAAGGCAGCAAACGGCGCTATGCCAATGCTCGCCTGGTAGCTGTTGTTATATGAAAACTCGACCAAGTGAAGATGGTCCTCCCATGAACCCTTCAGATCGAGCGTACAAGCTCGCATCATATCCTCCAGGATCTGAATAGTCCTCTCGGACTGGCCATCGGTCTGCGGGTGGTACACCATACTAAAGCTCAGACTCGTACCCAAATTCTCCTGCAGACTTCTTCAGAACTGAGATGTGAACCTCGAGTCTCTGTCAGAGACGATGCTCACGGGGACTCCATGTAAGTGTATAATCTCCCGCACGTACACGGTCATCATCACAACTAACTCAAAGAGGAACTATAAAGAGAAGTAAAAAAAATAAAATTTACGTCTAGGTATTTCCTCGCCAAGACTTTTGTAGACTGTCCCACTCGGAAAGGAATGAAGTGCGTAGCATTGGTCGATCGATCCACGATCACCCAGACTGCGTCGTTCTGCTTCGGGTTGCGAGGTAATCCAGTCACAAAATCCATCGTGATATGTTGCCACTTCCACTCTAGAATAGGAAGTGGTTGTAGCAAACCGGCTATACAATGGTGGTCGACCTTCACCTGTTGGCATACTAAACACTTGGCAACGCTCTGTGCCATACTCCTCTTCATGCCAATCCACCAATAATTCAGACGGAGGTCCTTATACATCTTGGTGCATCCAGGATGTATAGAATATGGCGAGCTATGAGCCTCGCTCAACAGCTCCTATCAAATATCACCTGCAGGTACGTAGAGCCTACTGTCGTACATCAGCGAACAATCCTCATGAATCACGAACTCCGTCCGAAGTCCCGCTTCAACCTGCCTCCTGATCCTTTGCAGCTTCGGATCTCCTGCCTGTGCTACCTTGATACGATCCACGATCGTGGACTGAATCTGCATGTTCATGAATGAAAGAACCACTCCAGGTAGGACGACCTCAATATCCAACTCCTTCAACTCTTGCTGTACCATCCAGTTGGCAGTATGCATCATCACGACGGGGAGTCTACTGAAAGCATCCGGCACTACATTCACCTTCACCGGGTGATACTACAGATCTATCTCGTAGTCTGCCATCAGCTCCAACCATCGTCTCTGATGCATGTTGAGCTCCTTCTACGTAAAGATATACTTCAAGCGGTTGTGATCGGCAAAAATCTTCACGCTCTCACTCAGCAAGAAGTGTCTCCAGATCTTTAGCGCAAATATCACCGCTGCCAACTCCAGGTCGTGCGTCGGGTAATTCTTCTCATGAGTCCTCAACTGACGAGAAGCGTACGTGACCACGTGACCATGCTGATGCAAAATGCATCCTAAGCCCTTCCCTGATGCATCATAATATACCTCAAAGCCTCCACTCCGATCCGATACAGCCAATACCGGTGATGTGGTCAACCTTACCTTCAAGATACTGAAGGCATCCTCACAAGCTTCTAACCAATGGAACTCCACATCCTTCCTCGTCAGCTTCGTCATCGGCTCTACAATCTTCGAGAAATCCTAGATGAACCGACGATAGTAGCAGGCTAACCCAAGGAAGCTCCTGATATCTGACGCTGACTGCGGAGTCGGCCAATCTCTGACTGCTCTGACCTTCTCCAGATCCACAGATATGCCATCTCCAGACACTACGTGTCCCAGGAATGCGACTATGTCCAACCAGAACTCGCACTTACTATATTTGGCATATAGCTTATGACGTCTCATCGTCTCCAGCACTGTCCTCAGATGACAGCTGTGCTCCTCCTCAGACGTCGATTAAATAAGGATGTCGTCTATAAAGATGATGACAAACTTATCCAGGAAGTCATAGAAAATTAAGTTCATCAAATTCATGAACACCGCTGGAGCGTTGGTCACGCTGAATGGCATAACCACGAACTCATAATGTCCATACTTTGTCCGAAAGGCTGTCTTCTGAATATCGTCCTTCTTCACCTTCAGTTGATGGTATCCGCACCTCAAATCCAATTTCGAGAAGACTCTCAAACCTCCAAGCTGGTCAAAAATATCGTCGATATGCGGCAGCAGATACTTATTCTTCACGGTCACATCATTCAGCCCTCAATAGTCCACACACATCCGATGGGACCCATCCTTCTTCTTCACGAGTAGAACCGGTGCACCCCACGGTGACACACTAGGGTGAATGAATCCCGTCTGCAGCAACTCATCCAATTGCTTCCGCATCTCCTCAAGCTCAGTGGGAGCCATCCGATACGGTGCCTTCGATATAGGTTGCACTCCCGGCATAAGATCTATATTGAACTCTAAAGATTTATTGGGTGGCAAGCCTGATATATCTTCTGGGAAGATGTCGTTGAAATCTCTGACGACTGCAGGTCGGTAGATCTCCATTTGCATAGCTGCAACAACCAGCACCTCCAGCTTGGCCCGAAATCTGATGGGCCCAAGCGACCCATCTCTGCTACGGAACTCGAACTCTGGATGGCTTGGAATCCTGAATACCACCTTCTTACCGTGGCATTCGTTCGAGGCATGGAAGTCTCCCAGCCAATCGATGCCAAGGACGACATCGAAATGCGGCAGATCATGGACAATGAAATCTGCAAATAGTTTGTGTCCACTGACCACCAACGGGATCGATCGACAACCCAGATTCATTGTCACCACTCCATTCCCTGTGGTGATGTCCTAACACTTAGGAAGTGTATGGGTGGGAATAGAGTGCCATGTTACAAATCTCCAGGATATGATGCACATAGATGCATCGGAGTCGAACAAGGCCAAGTCCGGGTGAGATGACACTAGAATGGTGCCTAAGATATAAAGGAACTAAGGTCAAACAAAAATAATCTAACTAACAAGGCAAACAAACAATGCTAAACAATAAGGTCTAAACTATGAAATAAAAGACTAGATCTGAAGGAAGACCTGCAATAACTCCATCCAATTCTTCAGCCTCAACGGCTGTCATGGTGTAAGCTGGCCTCTGGGGTTGCACTTCCTGTTGAAACGTCTGCTTCTGTGGTGCCAAGGGTGGTCCACAGACAGCAGCTCCTCTCTGAACTAGGGCAGGCGTGATCACTCCACATTTTACACCTTTTTTCTGCATGTTTTCATGCCATTTCGATTGCTCATATTGCGATTTTCACGAGTATTTGACGATATTGCGTTACTTTTCACTATTTCTTGTTTTTGTCGGATTTCAGGAAATATGGAGCGATCGGGAGCAAAAATGAGCTTAAGGAACTTGCACCCACTCCGGAGCGTCACCCAAGGCACTTTTGAGGGCTATTCGGTGATGGGAGACGGGTGGAAGAAGAAGAAACTCCGTAGGAGCGACGAGGAGGAGAAACGGAGAAGATTGGGCATCTACAGCATGCCACTCGGCCGAGTGGAGCAGCCACTCGGCCGAGCAAGAAGACCACTCGGCCGACCAGACCGGACACGCTCCAACAGAAGGAATTGGGCGTGCACTCGGCCGAGGGATGATATCCCACTCGGCCGAGTAAGAAGATCGCATCGCCCGAGTGGCATGAGAAATCCACCATCAAAAGAGGCCGACTTACTGGAAATGTACAGGCTTTTGACGGTTCTGACTCGGCCGAGTACCGAATGCCCCTCGGCCGAGTGAGTAAAGCCACTCGGCCGAGTCACCTCCGAAGACAGGCCCCCAAGATCCCTGACTTACTGGAATTCTACATGGTCTGTCACTCGGCCGAGTAGAGAAGCCCACTTGACCGAGTAGAGAAGTCAACTCGGCCGAGTGATGCCGAGGACATGCAGCGCCCAGATTTTCAGACAGCCTCCCACTCTTTTGAAATCTGCTATCATTCCAACAAGCAAATTATTTTTCTAATATTTTTTATGGATAGTAGACTTCATGACGATTCCAACGCTGACAAGAACGCGCAAATCGGAGGTCGGATGAAATCTGGAGAATTTTTGCAAGTTGATGCTGCAATGCTGGAATTTCCACTCGGCCGAGTCACATTTTCCACTCGGCCGAGTCGGCGACGGGCCCAGATTTTAAGTTGCGGTTTGGGCTGTTTTTGGGCACGAATTTGAGGGGTTTTCTAGGGTTTCTTGCTAGGGTTTTGGGGGAGTATTTAAGGGTTTTGTAGCCACCATTAGAGAGGGATCCCACATGTTTTCTTAGTTTCCCAAAATGTTTTATTATGGATTATTTTTAGAGGTTAGGCCATGCCCTAGGCCCCCTCTTGGATCTAAAAGCTTGTATTTGGATTGAAGATCTTCATCAAGCTAAGTATTTTGTTCTTCTTATTTGAATCTTTGTTTTTCTATCTTTTTATATGCAAGCAATGATTTTTATTGATTCTTATATCCTTGTTGCTATGCTATAGTAGATTTATTGTTCTAGGGTTTGGGGATGAACCCTATGGATCTAATTTCATATTTTTGATGAATGGATTTCATTATTGCTAGAATTGCTAGGAGGTTAGGTTGTGATTGATTTACTACGGATAACTAGGGAATTCCATTGATTTGGGGTTTGCAAGAGATTGGATTCTGATCGATGGGAAGCCCTAGATATTCGATTTAGGTTTACAATCGGATTTCTCTAGGTTTGGTTTGCAAGAGATTGGACCAAAGCTAGGATTTTTAATTGTAAATCTATACACATATTCGTTTGCAAGAGATTGGACGAATACGAACCATCACAACCTAGATCGTAACTCGAGTTTGCACGAGAGTGGGCTCGAGGGGTGATTGAACGATGATGTCGATCCTAATGCTAGTGGCTTAGGCTAGGGTTGGCAAGAGATTGGGCCATATCCTAGGGTTGCTATAGACCGGCAATAGCGCGAGAGCGAGAGCTTGGTTCTCTATTCAGTTACGACTAGTTCACCTCAATGCAAGTCTAGTAATATTGAGATTCACTATTCACGATGATGCATGACGGTCCGTAGTGGGGATTCCCTAGCCCTAGACACTTCTATTATATTGTATTTGAATCGACATTTGACCGATTTCTCTATCTCCGACACCGACATCCACCACCATTTCCATTATATCATACCATAGCCATCTCCACCAATAAAACATTCGTAGTCAAACCAACCTAGGATAGATTAGAGCCAACACCACCTCCTCGTGTTCGATACCCGCTCGCCACTTTACCGTGCGCTTGCGGTAAAACTACAATCGTTCTCCGGGTGTATATCCGGGGCCGACCAAGGCGCTCTACTCTGCAGCGGGACTAGCGCTCTGACTACATCATGACGTGCTCTCAGACAATCTTTAGCAGCATGCGAGGCATCTCCACACACCAAGCACAAATCCCATCTTCCTCCTGCAATTGACCTGAACATGCCCTAGCTTGTCGCAGAAGTGGCATGGGCCCTTGCTCTGACTCTGCACAGGTGCTCCAGGCCTCTTGAAAGGCACTGTCGGAACTGCTCTCATAGCTGGCCTAGCAGGTGGCCAGTACTGCTCCATGGGACGCTTTTCTCCACCAGCTGGAGGGTCAGGTAGACGTGATATGCTCTCATGATTCCGGACGGCATTCAGCACAGCTCCCAAGGTTAAAAAAATCTACCGAGGACATGGAAGTCTGAATCTTCGGACGCAGTCCCTGATGAAACCGATCAACTCGGTTCTCTTCCTTCTTCACCATATGAGAGACAAATCGACTGAGCATCTTGAACTCTGCCATGTACTCATCAACCGTCATGTCCCCCTGCTTCAGATTCACAAATCGGCTTGTTACGCCTATTTGACCGAGACCCATAAAGCACGAGCCCAAGAGCCCGACTACTGGTCAAAAGCCCATCGGCGTCCTCAAAGCCCATTCGACAAAGGCCCTACAAGGGACCTTCTCGAACGTCGATCCGACCCGGCCCCAATAACCCGTTGGTCGCTCGCCCACTCCTGCAAAAACCACTCCCCCGGACGCGCGACCACTAAATAGCGATAATGGGGAGGTGCTGGCATGGCGGAGAGAGTGGCGGCGAGGGGGGACTGATGGGGCACGATCGATGGCGGGCGTGGGACGTGGGCCGGAGGCAATCAAGCGGGAGCTCTATAAAAGGGCCAGGAAGACGACAAAGAAAGGGACCGCATCTCAGGTAGCAAAACCTAAGGTACTCCATCAACGACCTCGTTCCCCCAATTCATCTCCTTCCTCCCCCGCTCGCGCCGAGAGACGCCGTTACGATCTCCTCACGAGTCGGACCGTCTCCGCCGGGCCCCCTTTCTCAGATCTCTATCTGACTTAGGCATCGGAGGGGATTTGGCCGGAACCAAGGTCCGGCCCCCTGACGAGCGTTCTCGTCTACGCAAGTGGACAACAGATCAACGGGCCGAGGCTACCCCTCGCCCCTCTCCGACCACTCGATCAACCGGACAGTGAGGCGTCCCCTCACCGTCAGCCTGCCGTGGCCGAGCACGTCCTACCGAGGCTGAGCGTCCTAATCGGGTCCGAGACTCTCCCTTGCCACCCGTCGGTCGTGCACCTACCCGGGCGACTGAGGCTACCCCTCGTCCCCCTTCCAGCCGAGGCCGAGCACATCTGTCCGAGGCCGAGCGTCTCAACCAGGGCCGAGGCTTCCCCTCGCCCCTTCTACACCGATTCGAAGCCCCCGAGGGACCCAAAGCGGGCCCCTTGACCACGTTGACCGGGTTCTCCACGGTCAACGCTTTGTAGTGAGAAAATACTCTAAAACATCTGGCGCCGTCTGTGGGAACGAAGACTGTCCCACAAAGAAGCAAACCACACCTACAATGGCGCGAGCCAGCAATGGAAGGAAGCGCATGACCCCCATCCCGAAGGAGGGGAATGGCGCATCTAATGGCAACCCCGAGGACACGCACGTCGACGGCCACCCCGCCCACTCAACCGAAGAGACCGGCGGCTCAGAACTAGCCACACAGGGACAGCTCCGTGCCCTGGCTCAGGAGACCAACGCGAGCCTCCAGACGTTGGTCGCGACGGTACAGCAGCTTGTCGGCTCCGCGCCGTCCGACGGAGGCACGTTGAACGATAGCCACCGATGGGCGGGGGGTCCCCCGCACTTGCGGTCCGCGGCGGTCGACGACCACGGGACCCGGAAACCGAACGCAGAGCGTCGGTTCACGCGGTCCGGCTCCCATCAGGCGAGGTCACGGGCCTCCTCGCCCTATCGTGAAAGAAGCCGAAGAGAGACCGAAGGGACGAACGGCGAATCGATGACGGCATCGTCCCGTCGATCACGGTCGTCCCACCGCAGGAGAAGCGAACGACACCACTCAAGAGACCGATCACGGCGGAGCAGGAGCTCCCGCAGGAGGAGTCGGGAGCATCGGGTCAGCCCGACCCCCAGCGTGGCGAAGGCTGCGGAGCCAGCCCCGCCGGCGCCGGTGCTACCTCCACCCCCGATCGAGCCGGAAGCAGGCGAATACCGCATCCCCGGAGGCATCCACGGGGACCGGTGTCCCTTATCACGGAGAATAACCGACGCCCGGGTCCCCTCTCGATTCAGGATCCCGGTGCTGGGAAAGTACGACGGAATAGGAGACCCGGCACACCACGTGATGGACTACGAGGGGGACATGGCCTTCCAGGGAGCTGAAGATGACCTGCTTTGCCAGGGCTTCTATTCTACTCTCAGGGGAGCGGCGAGGATCTGGTACCACAGCCTGCCCGGCCGCTCCATCGACAGTTTCGAGCAACTCGCCCAGTTGTTCTGCAAACAGTTCATGGCGGGGAGGCTGATCAAACCTGGTGCTGAACATCTGTTCAACATAGTGCAAGGCCTGGCCGAGCCACTCCGACAGTTCATGCGCCGCTTCAATGCGGAAAGGCTAAACGTGAACAACCCACCCGACCTGGTGGTCCAGATGGCTCTTAAGAAAGGACTTCGCCACAGGGGCCTCAAGAAGTCCCTACACAACGACCCCCCGAAGGACCTCCCCGGGATCATGGCAAGGGCTGAACGCTTCATGCTGACCGAGGAGGCCTTGGCCGAGGATGCGGGAAAAACCGCTCGAGGGACCAAGCGTGGCGACGGTGGACGAGCTAGCCCCGAAGGGTACCGGACCGAGAAGAGGCAGAGGAACAGGCAGCGGGGAGAAAGCGCGAGGGACACCACCCCAGACGCCATTCTCGCCCAAGTACAAAAGGAAGAGCGAGCTGATCGCCCCCCACCGAAGGCTAAAAGAGGCGAGAAGAACCGGGAGAAGTACTGTAAGTACCATAATGACGATGGTCATGACACGGAAGATTGCTGGCATTTGAAGAAGGACATTGAGAAGCTGATGAGCCGAGGGCACGCCAGGAATCAGGCCGACGAGCCGGCCCACGGAGAAGGGACCTCCACGCAGCCGGACAAGGGGAAGAAGATCAACACCATCCAAGGCCCCCTCCGCATCATAGAGTGAGCAGGCAACGTCCCTCCCCCCGGTGGCAGCCTAGTATGAGGGAGTTATCTAGTTTTACATCCCTCTGTCTAGCTTCATTTCCTTTTTTCCATTTCCTCCAAATGTACCGGTCCGACAGGACTCTTGAGAGTACAAATGCATCCCTTTTGTTATCTTCATTTAAAACCCCGATGGAGTTGACATGACGCCAATAGCATGAAAGGTTGGGGACCGCCGCCTCACTGAAGGAGGAAGAGGAGCTTTGCCCTCGCCGACCGACTCCAACGCTCATAAGTCTGGGGGCAATTCCCCCAGCAGGCACGGACGCCGACCGGTCCTAAGCCGAGGAGCTTTGTCCTCGCCGACCGACTCCAGCGCTCATAAGTCTTGGGGCAATTCCCCCAGCAGGCACGGGCGCCGACCGGTCCTAAGCCGAGGAGCTTTGCCCTCGCCGACCGACTCCAACGCTCATAAGTCTGGGGGCAATTCCCCCAGCAGGCACGGACGCCGACCGGTCCTAAGCCGAGGAGCTTTGCCCTCGCCGACCGACTCCAGCGCTCATAAGTCTGGGGGCAATTCCCCCAGCAGGCACGGACGCCGACCGAGGAGCTTTGCCCTCGCCGACCGACTCCAGCGCTCATAAGTCTGGGGGCAATTCCCCCAGCAGGCACGGACGCCGACCGGTCCTAAGCCGAGGAGCTTTGCCCTCGCCGGCCGACACCAGCGCTTATAAGTCTGGGGGCAATTCCCCCAGCAGACACGGACGCCGACCGGTCCTAAGCCGAGGAGCTCCGCCCTCGCTGACCGACTCCTGCACCCCTAAGTCTGGGGAGAATCCCCCCAGCCAACGCCAACTTCGTCCATTCCTAAGCCAAGAACGAGGCGACAACGCAAAGTACACAAGAAGTCCAAGTAAGTCGATTTCGTTTATAATAGCTAACCAGAGTACAAAAATGCGTCTTATTTACAGGGGATCAAGGTGAAGGAAACACCCTACAAACAATCTACTCACGACGAATGACAGAGTTCTTCGCCTACAGAAGCTAGATCGAC
The DNA here is from genome assembly GCA_030789695.1 of Scilla litardierei. Classification (NCBI taxonomy): domain Eukaryota; kingdom Viridiplantae; phylum Streptophyta; class Magnoliopsida; order Asparagales; family Asparagaceae; genus Scilla; species Scilla litardierei. The sequence goes on from CM061136.1 coordinate 70,688,559, forward strand.
ACCGACAGAGCAAAATCGGTTAACAAAAGACCCGAAGTAGGTAGCCCAAGCTAGCAACCATGCAACCAGCAATTATTGGCCATGGAGCCGATAACGAAGCCGAAGGAGATAGCAGGGGCCATGGATCCATTTCAAGTAGACTGGCCCAAAGCGAAGCGAATGCTTAAAAATTTGAGGATAAGGCCGGGAGGGACGGCTTAGGGAGCCCGAGCTCGGGAGGACACATCGTCGGGCACTTCGCCATGCTCAGAGCGAGGGGGATCGACCGGCGGTGGGGCTTGCCGAACACGCTCTGCACATTCCCGGAAAGAAGACTGGACGACTTCGACGATCCGAGGGGCGATGAGGTCTTCATACTTACCGAAGGCCTCCCTGAGAACCTCGAAGATCCTCTTCCCCAGGGTCTCGACGACGCCCTTCTCCACCTCCTCTGCAAGCCGCACCACCTGGCGCCGATCCGACAGTTCCCTCTGAAGCTCCTCCCTCTCCAGGCGGAACGACTCCGCCGCTTCCTCAGCCGACTGATGAGCATCCTCCAGCTTTCCCTGGAGGTCACCCACTCGTCCCTCCAACTCAGCCACACGGAGGTTGAGACGCCGAGACTCCATCTGGGCCTCCGTTATAGCCACCTCAGCCGCCCCGGCCCGCTCCTGAGCCCTCATGGAGGACTCCTCCAGCTCCCTCAAGCGGACGGCTCAACACTGCAACTCCACAGCGAGCGCTGAACCCTGAAAAGACGAGACATGGGCTAAGAAGAGGATAAAGAGAAAGAGAGGATAGCAAGATAACCGAACCTGTTGAAGGATCCAGACCAAGGAATCCGACATCTTGTCGGCCGGAATCTTCTTGAGGAGGCTGCGGTCCCGGGGAGGGACGGAGACCTCGGCAACCTGCTGGGCCAGGGCTCGGTCAACAAACATCGAACTCCCAGGGACGACGATCGAAGCCAAGTCGCTCGCCAACAAGGCCCCGACCCCTGGTGATACGGGCGAAGACGCTGCGAGGGGGGTGGCTGGCAAAGCTGTCGAAGGATCCCCGGCGGTCGCCACGGGAGGCGCCGAACCTGCCGGACCGGAGGGATCCACGTCCTCCTTCCTCTTCTTTCCACCGTGGGGCTCCGAAGGCGTCGGAGGGGAATGCTTCCGCCTCGCACCATCCTCACCCCCCGGAAGGGGATCGCCAGAAGAATAGGCGGGAGGCGCGGCCACCACCTTACCCACGGAAGGCTCGGCTCGGCGCACTTCCTCCTCAACGGTCCTCCGAGGCGCCCTTCCAGAGGTACTACCTCGGCTCCGAGCGGCTCCGCGACGGATCAGCTCGTCGACGTCACGGACGAATTCACGGCCTGCCATCCCTGCAAAGGAGACCGAAATCAGGATGAGTCATAGGGCGATCCGGGGATGAAAAAGCGACCTACCCGGAGACCACAAGACGGCCTTCAGGAGTAGGTCGTCCAGCAAAGACCAAATGGACTTCGTTTCCAAAGGAAGAGCCAACAGAAGCACAGCGGCTGCCCGGTCGGCGTCTGAGAGAACTAACGACGGGCGAGGATGGACAGAACTGCCCCAGCTTGTTAGAATCTGGGCCTCACCCAAGAAGACCACGAAAACATAATCCGAGTTCCAATCCCCTGACCAGCGGGGTAACCCGGTCAGGCATTCCCTCCTCGAACGAGCTCGGAGTAGCAGCCATGACCCTGGACCGACCGTCTGGACCTGGTAAAAGTAGAAGAGAAGGGGGAGAGTCGGCTCCAGACCACGGGTACAGCAGAGCATTACGAAGCCCGTCAGTACCGCGATCGAACACGGGGTGAACTGACATAGGGACACTGTGAAATGTTCCATGACCTGGATAAAGAAGGGATGGAGCGGGAAGCGAAGACCCAGGCGGAACATCTCGACGTAGACGCCGACCTCATTGCTCCTCGGAAGGCAAATCCGCTCGTCGACAAATGGAACCCGAACCTCGTATGGGAAGCAGAGATATCTTTCCCGGATCTCCGCGGCCACCGAAGGAGGGGTCCTCGATGGTGTACGGAGGACAACCGGGGGCACATTAAGCCGTACAGCAGCCGACGCCACGTCATCACGGGTGTAGTCTGGAAAAAGTTTCTCCTTCCCCTTATCCTGCAGAGAGCGACTCCCGGCTGGGGAACCTGATCCCCCTAGCCGGGGCTCACCCCGCCTGGACTCCGAAGGATCCCTTGTCCTTTGACCAGAACCGCCTATCCTAAGGGCAGCCATAAGATGAAAGCGAGGAAGGAATTACCTTTTTTCGACTAGTCTGGAGAAGGCGAAGAAGCGAAGGCGACGGGGAACTCCGAGTTGTTGAGGCTTTGAATACCGGGAGGAGCAAAGGAGAAGTGGAGATCAACACAACTGGGGATCTTATATGCCAGGGGAGAATTCGAAGCGCCTGACAAGAACGCGTGGCGAGGCTCGAAGAGTCGGCGGTGTTCCGAAATTGGCGCCAGTCGAAGTCCAATCGATCCGCCTCATCATGACCTGCATTTATGGCCTTGCCTCGATTGAAGCGCCGCTTGGAATCCCAGGAGACATAACGGGTGATCTGAGCGAGCCGAGGCTGATCGACCCCACCAATGGCGGCTCACGAACCCTTCGGCTTCTCGAACTTAAGGCGTCTCCGCGAGCGGCGGGGATAAGCTTGCCGCTACACGTGACAGCATCTGAAGGCTGACGGCGCTTCGGGACCCGCGCCTTAAAAGTATCGAACGGGCCAACTCATGATGACGACTAATAAATGAGTCAGCATCGACTGGCGAGCTCGTCAAAAACGGCAGAGATCACATCGGCCGAGCCGAACCGGCCGAGGCCGATCAACCCGACCGATGGGGGCAATTGTTACGCCTATTTGACCGAGACCCATAAAGCACGAGCCCAAGAGCCCGACTACTGGTCAAAAGCCCATCGGCGTCCTCAAAGCCCATTCGACAAAGGCCCTACAAGGGACCTTCTTGAACGTCGATCCGACCCGGCCCCAATAACCCGTTGGTCGCTCGCCCACTCCTGCGAAAACCACTCCCCCGGACGCGCGACCACTAAATAGCGATAATGGGGAGGTGCTGGCATGGCGGAGAGAGCGGCGGCGAGGGGGGACTGATGGGGCACGATCGATGGCGGGCGTGGGACGTGGGCCGGAGGCAATCAAGCGGGAGCTCTATAAAAGGGCCAGGAAGACGACGAAGAAAGGGACCGCATCTCAGGTAGCAAAACCTAAGGTACTCCATCAACGACCTCGTTCCCCTAATTCATCTCCTTCCTCCCCCACTCGCGCCAAGAGACGCCGTTACGATCTCCTCACGAGTCGGACCGTCTCCGCCGGGCCCCCTTTCTCAGATCTCTATCTGACTTAGGCATCGGAGGGGATTTGGCCGGAACCAAGGTCCGGCCCCCTGACGAGCGTTATCGTCTGCGCAGGTGGACAACAGATCAACGGGCCGAGGCTACCCTTTGCCCCTCTCCGACCACTCGATCAACCGGACAGTGAGGCGTCCCCTCACCGTCAGCCTACTGTGGTCGAGCACGTCCTACCGAGGCCGAGCGTCCTAATTGGGTCCGAGACTCTCCCTCGCCACCCGTCGGTCATGCACCTACCCGGGCGACTGAGGCTACCCCTCGTCCCCCTTCCAACCGAGGCCGAGCACATCTGTCCGAGGCCGAGCATCTCAACCAGGGACGAGGCTTCCCCTCGCCCCTTCTGCACCGATTCGAAGCCCCCGAGGGACCCAAAGCGGGCCCCTTGACCACGTTGACCGGGTTCTCCACGGTCAACGCTTTGTAGTGAGAAAACACTCTGAAACACGGCTCAAAAGCGTCCTCTTAGCAGTCGTGGGGAAATACTTCTCTCGAAACATGGACTTGAAAGTCTTCCACTCCACTGGCTTCTGCAGACACCTCTCCTCAATGTGCCATCAGTTCCTTGGATTCTCAGCCAGTTGCATCTTCGCTATCTCGACTCTGGTATCCTCAGGGATCTTCGTAGCTACCAGCTTCTCTTCTGTGCTCTGGATCCACTCATCAGCACCTAACGGTCCTTCCTTTCCAGAAAATGTCTTCGGCTGAAGATCATTGAACTGCTTTACTCCAGGAGTAGCTCGAGATGCAGCGGAGGCGGCGGCGGTGGTGCATCCGGAGGAGCCTGGGCAGCACGGTGGGACTACCGAACTAACTGATGCTGCATGTCTAGCATCTCCCACATCACGCCCAGAAACTGACGGAATTCACCGTCCTGGTCTTCTTGAATTCCATCGCCTGAGCTCCTGGATCGGGCGTTGCTTCGTCCTGCCATCCTACTGACAAGAAAGACACAATTTAGACTCGCACATAGAACTGGATATTAAAAATGAATGTTAATACTTTTATCGTTCTGAACTTGCAAAAAGGGGACCTACATGGGCCACCACTAAAACCTGTCACGCCCCACTTCCCAAAACTACAGAGGCGAAGCGTGACTAAGGTCCGCTTGGGCTGGAGCTATGAGGCTCGGACCCAATAAGCGTCTGTGAGGTACTCCAAAACAATGAAACAGGTCCCTGCATAAAAGTACGGAACAACAAAAGTACTAAAAAGGAAATGCATTCATTTTATTCCAACAGATATCCAAAAAGTACGGAGAGTCTAAACAAAAGCCCAACATGGCTACAAACAGCTGAAAGAAACTAATGGTGCAAGCACCCAACCTAGGCAGAAAAGTAAACGATGCTACGCACCCAACTAGAAAGCAGTAAATCTCTAAATCAGTAGCGTGAGGAACCTCTAGCTCTGGTCCTCCTCAGGCACGTACTCCGGATCGACGTCCTCTGGCTCCACGTACTCTGGTAAGTCCGGCTCATCCACGTACTCCGGCTCAACACCTGACGTACAACACCCAAAAGAAAAGGAACTGTACGTCAGGTAAAGTCGACAAAGAAGGGTTAGACTCTACTGCAAGTGTAATGTAATAAAGAGCAACATTTTACTGGTTGATTAACATGCTGGGGTTATGACATGTCAGTTATAGAAAGTAAAATGGTGCATGAAAAGTAAACGCGATAGGCAGTAGCCGTAGCGTATGCTACCGGCTACAGGACTAACCTAGACGGGACAGGGCAGGACAAGACGAGAAATACCGTGTGTCACGAATGGTTCACGCCTTACGGTTCGAGGGGGATCAAATACTCTCCCCGTGCGACCGCTCAACCCTACCCCAAACCCAAGTGCTCAAGATAGGACCACTCGTTTTAGCTTGGCGAGTGCCTTTATCCCCACGATCAGTAGCGTATCCCCCACTCCCTTGGTGGGCGACGAATGTTCCATAGGTGAACTGTAACATAGGTCCACTTGCTCTAGCTTGACGAGTGCCTCTATCCCCACAGTCCGCAGCATATCGCTCACTCCCTTGGTGAGCGACGAACATTCTGTAGGTGAAACCGTAATAGAGATCACTCCCTCTAGCTTGGGGAGCATCTGAAACACACGGAGGCTTTTATATCGGGACACAACATGACTAGTATAAGGAATGGTTCTTTCTAGGGGGTCCACACGTACGCACACACATAAAAACCCTAAGGTGTCAGTTGTTGTTGTTGTTGTGCTAAGACTTTGTCGTCAAGTCTAAGTGTCAATGGGGTCCCGGACGCTATCATTTCACGTCCGGTTCTCTTAAAATGTTGTTTAACTTCCTAAGAAGGGGAAGGCCTAAACATGGCCGTAAGAACATAAGTGTAAACACTTGCCTGCGATGGCGAGAGCGTCGTCTGTCCGGAGCGTCCTGTCGAAGTGGTGCGTCAGCGAGGGTCCGTCCGTCGGGAGCATCTAGTCGTGGTCTGAGTGTCAGGTAAGGGTCGCTGAAATAAATTACGGGGATGGTATTAGGTTACGTTTTAGCAATCCTATTAGGTGCATCTCTAGGTTAAACGTGACTACCCTATCAGTTCCAAGATGCGGTGTTCAATTTTCAGATTCTACTCTACAGTTCTTCTACGTCGACATCTACCCTATGTGCACAGTCAAAAGTCCAGTCGACGATCTAGATTAACACAACATTTTAAAGGATCACAAAAGTAAATTTAATGGTATTAAGTTGTTGATTTTTAGTTAGGGTTCAGATGGCGTATTGTTTTAGGTTGCTACGAGTATAGGGACCAACCTGAACGACGGTCGTGTGGGGAACGGCGACGTATATGAAACGATAACGGAAACGGTGCGGCCGTCGGTAATCTGTGAAGTGACAGCATGTGGGGAGGTGCAGCAACAACGTCGAAAGGGTGCGTTGACTGCGGGGCTGACGGCTGGTCCTCGAGGAAGGGAGGAGAGAGGCAGCAGCAAGACTGCTGCGGCGCTTGTGATCGTCGGAGGTCGGGGTGGCCATGGACGGGAGGTGGCCAGCGGCTTGCGGGTCAGCGGGGCTGTGCGTGGACAGCAGGGGGAAGCAGCCTGCTGTTTGCATGTGGGTGCAACGGAGGGGAGAGGGGGTGACCTGATCTTGGCCATGCTTCGCTGCTACGAAGGGGAAAACTACCGTGGACGAGGGTGGAAGAGTGGAGGGTTCGGCAGGCAGCTGCTTGTGGGGAGGCCGGAGAAGAGATGGCCGGCCTGGGCAACGACGTATGCTCACTGACAGTGAGAGGACGAAGCGCAGGGCTCGTCAACGTCGCCGGTGTGTATTGAAGGGAGAAGGGCAGGGCGAGATTGTGTGCGAGTCTATGGAAGGTGCTCTCGGGTTTTTAGCCTGGAGTTGTTTTGGGTTCTATTGTTTAGAAATGAAAACGATAGCTGACAAACTAAAGAACCTAGCCTTAAGCTATATAATAGTATAGGGGGAGATATCCCCTGGGGAAGAGAAATTTGGGGAGAGAGAGCGAGAACGTGGAGGGGTGATAGGGGATCACGTGGGTTCGGTTGGGATTTAGAGGGAAGAAAAATAATGGGTGGTTATTATTGTATTTGATTTAGTATCAAATAAGATTTGACTTTTAATAAAAAGTTAGCATTAGTGTCATTCGGTTGCACATAGGGAAAAGATTTGATTGCCTGCCTTAACAAACACACACCCAGTTAAGGGCTTTTAGAATTTGAATTTTAACAAAAAAAGAGAATTTATAACTGAATAATGTTATTATTATTTTAAAGGTTTAGTTATAAAAAATATAAGACTCCTTTTAAAAACAACCTGAGCTAATGGAGGGATTTAAGGATATCATTAAGTTTGTTTTAAGGGAAAAACGCACAGAACCATCTAATTAAAATTAATTATAAAAAATGTTTTAAATAATAAAAAGTGTGTTATGCAGACTAGGCCTACAGACATCCAAAAATAAAAAGGAAAATACTGGGGTGATAGCGCCTCCGAGAGGATTGTGAATACGGGGTTCGGTCACGCGTTTGAACTATGGACAACAGTAATAAAAAATCAAATACACAAAATGCACATGAAACACAGCTATACGCTAAAATACGTACGGTCGGAAGTGACCGTTACAGATAGTAGGCCCGATATCATGTTTTCCATATGCCTTTGTGCTAGATATCAAGCTAGACCTAAAGAGTCACACTTGATTGCGGTTAAACGAATTTTTCGTTACCTCAATCATTCACTAGATTATGGGTTAATTTACCCTAAGTCTAGCACATATGAGTTAATCTCATATAGTGATGCCGACTTTGCCGGATGCAAATCCGATAGGAAGAGTACTAGTGGCACTTGCCATTTTATAGGAAATTCCCTAGTTTCTTGGTTTTCCAAGAAACAGAACTCGGTATCATTGTCCACGACTGAAGCAGAATATATTGCTGCTGGTCTTGCATGTGCACAAATTCTTTGGATGAGACACACTCTTAAATACTATGGTGTCAATTGTGATACTTGCCCAATCATGGTTGATAACCAAAGTGCTATTTGTCTTTCCAAGAATCCGATACATCACTCCCTTACCAAACACATAGATGTGAGACACCATTTTATTAATTATCATGTAGTTAAGAAGAACATCATCTTAGAGTACATTGAAACCCAAAAACAAATTGTCGACATCTTCACTAAACCTCTTAAAGAAGATTAATTTGTGAGGTTGCGTGGAGAATTAGGGATTACGGGTGAATCTGAATGTATGAGTTCATTCTTTCATGTTTATCTTGTTTGAATTCATATCATCATTTTTACTTCTTTTGTTTTGATAAATTATATGTTTCACATATATTTGTTTTAAGAGATGTATTTAAGATTTTGATGATTTCGATAGTTTGGATTGATTTACGAGTTTTGTATGTTAATCGTTAATATTTTGATATTGATTTCTTGATTAGATTTAAGTTAGAGTATAGGTCCTTAGGTGAGATGTCTCTATCCTCTAGATTTTAATCTCACTGTGCATTTCTGGACCAGGACAGACGACTGTCATTCCTTCAACAGTCGACTGCCCAACTCTATTTTCTTATACAGCAGACTGTATTTTTCGCACATGCCACTGATTACGATTTTACAGTTGACTGTCTTTACGACAGGCAACTACAATTTGGTCATCAGGTGCTTGTCTAAATCTTCAGAGGTCTCTGTTTTTATCATCATATTTTTGATTCTCTGTTAGTCTACTGATGTGTAAGTTACAGTCGACTGTCTCTCTGACAGGCGATTGTGAATTACCCAACAGTCGACTGTCTGTCGACCCAAGCTTATTTCTATCTTATCAACCAGCCAACTGACGATTGTTCATCAGTCGACTGTCTACTGCTGTGGCTGTTCGTTAACTTGATCTGAGCCGTCGATTTTTCGATCCAACAGCCAAGATTCTTTGGACCCCCTCTTATATCTTCGAGAGCCGTCGATTCGTTTCAAATTCTCTCTTATCCGACGTCTTTTCCCTCGTCTTCCTCCGTTCAAAATCTACTGTTGCTGACATCCTATCTTTAGACTCTCATGATTGTTTAGTACTTATTTAGCACTATTGTTGTTATTCTGCTCACACCTTTTGGATAATGACATAGGGGGAGAGAAATAAACATATCATAATTATGTGCTAAGTACATTCTAATTCTAAACTTGAATCTAAGATTGAAGTTGCCTTAGATTCAGGGGAGTAAGATATAATGAACGTGGATTATAAAATCGTAGATTTCAAGATTTTTAGAAAATCATGTCATTCATACATATCTTACTTATTTGCTTCATTTGATCTATAGATGTCCTAATATTTATTGACTAACTTGATTGGCATATATGTAGGGGGAGTAAGTTTTCTTTAAGCACAATTATTTATCTTTTTGTTTTTGTTTGTTTGTCATCATCAAAAAGGGGGATAATGTTGAGTATTGGACTTCTCCCTACTTGGTGTTAATGATGAGAAAACATTAATACTTGTGACTAATCTCCTAATTGCAGTTAATCCATTGCCTAAGCATATCTTGAAGATCAATTAGCAATGGATGTCACCCAAAGATCAATGAAAGCAAGAAAAGTGAATTGGATGATCAAAGATGGTGATTGAAGATCCTAGAAGACTTCAAGCTCATACTTTGGATAGAAGAAAGAGTTCTACAAGATGTAATCTTCTTTTTCTCTTCTAGTATATAACTTAGAAGTAGAACTATGTTGGGGCACACACACATCTTCATTTCAGCCTTAGGAAATCAGTAGATCAACTTTCCTTAGACTCCAATTCATAATTCACAAGAATGTGCATGTTGTGATTTCAACAGTCAACTGCTGAACGATTTACAGTCGTCTGTCTAAAAACAGTCGACTGTGTTTTGTTTTAAAGTTGTCTATTATGCACATACTTAATCAGTTGATTTTTGGGCTTTCTAAGATTTGACTCTTTCAGGCGACTGCTGTACATTTTACAGGCATCTGTCCAAGTGACAGTCACTTGTGATTTGTTAATCAGTCGCATGTCTGTCTTCAGCCCAAGATCATTCTCAGTTTCATCTGGCTAGTCCACTGATGTTGTATTTACAGTCGTATGTCCAAGGCACAGTCGACTGTAAATGCTTCAACAGTCGTCTGTCCATGATTCTTCTGTAGAACTTGCTCTCTGAAATATTTCTAGTTCTAGTGCCAGTCGACTGATGTTGTATTTACAGTCGACTTTCCAATGGCATAGTCGACTGCCAATGCTTCAATAGTCGTCTGTCTTTAAGCTTCTCTTCAGACTCAACTCTCTGAAAAATGTCAGGGTTTGTGACAGTCGACTGATGTTGGTATCACAGGCGCCTGCCCATGGCACAAGCGCCTGTGCGTTCCACATCAGTCGCCTGCCCTGTCTTCCCAGAATTTTCCAAGACTTTCTCAGCTTACCCATATTGCAGACAGTCGCCTGTAGAAGGATTTACAGTCGCTCGTTGGATTTACAGTCGACTGTCTTCTCTTCATCAGTCGACTGTCCACGTGATAAGTTATTGTTTGAATTCTCACCTACCCTCTGATGCAGTATACTAGTCGACTGTGTTTTGTTCAACAGTCGACTGTCGCGTGTGCAAATTCTATCCGTTGAGTTTTTCTCCACGGATTTCAAAGGGGTTTTTGGGGATTCTTTTTAAGGGTTTTGAGAAACCTATAAAGGCAGCCTATACTGTTCCATTGTGAGGTTACTTATTTGCTCAACCATTCAAGCTTTCAATCTTCATAGATCAAAGCTCTCAAAACCCTAAAGCCCTAGAATTCCTATCTTTCAATCTCTTGCTCATCAACCTAGAACCAAAGAGAAATCTTTTAGGCATTTGGTGCTGTCAAGATAAAGGTCTTTCCTCTATTCCAAGAGAAACATCAACACACAACACACTCTCCATCAAGTTCTACTTCAAGGCATAGGTGATTGTAAGTGTTGTTATTTCATATTTCATAACTTTTGTTATTTTATTTACTCTTGGGTTGTGAGAGTGTTTTGCTTGCTCCCAAGTTGTGGGAGTCAAGGACCGTGTACTTCGATTTCACTTGTAGGGTTGCTACAAGTGGGTTTTAAAGGAAAGCTCAAGTTAGGGTTCTAACTTGAGTATCCGGGTAGAAGGGACGTAGGATTACCAAGAACAAGTCGGAAAGTGACTTGTGTAATCCGAACCCTTGAAACATCATTGTGTTTACATTGTTTCATTTTAGGGTTTATTTTCATTCTGCATTAATTGTTGCTTAGGAATTTAATTTGGTGTAATTATCATTTTATATTATATAAACACTATTCAACCCACCTTCTAGTGTTTTCCGCATAGTCATGGACCTTACGATATATATGTAAATCTTCAAATGAGAACATTTTGCACCGTGCAAAAATGTTTTTAGTTTTTTTTTTAAATTTATTTTTTCAAAAAAAAATTTTTCCACCTTCATTATATGTTGTTATACACCCCTCAAAAAATAATCCTTGGGAAATAATGTCATTTGGCCTTCGATCAAGGCATTTCATTAAATTCGCATGTTTTGAGACCGTTAAATTTGTAACGGGTGGATGAGTGCTTTACTCCGGGTTCACCCATTATTTTCCCTGGGGTATATAATTGTATGGATTAAACATCAAAAAAATTTTGAAAAAAATTTCAAAACAATAAAAAAATCATTTCGCACCGGTTTTCGCACGGGTTTTTCGCGCCCGAAGATTGACACACACACACACACACACACATATATATATCTCTATCTCTCTCTCTGACTTATTATTTATCACTTGAATCTTTTTTTTGCTACATCTTATATTCAAGCAAATTATATTGTTGATTAAGTACAAATTGAGGCAACTCGATTTGAGACTTAGACAACTCGTAGACGGATTTTTAGTTAGCTGAAAAGTTTATATTATTTGACAACCCTATTCAACACCCCTTCTATCTGCCATCCACAAGATCCCACACTTGGTATCAGATCTAAGTTAAAACAATGTCATCAAATTCTCACCACTCCGAAGGACTCAATACCCAGCGTCCACCATTGTTCGAGGTAACAGAATACACAAATTGGAAGATTCGAATGGTTATCCATCTACAGTCCGTGGACTGATGTATGGACCATCACTAAGAATAGATACACACAGACTGAAGCAGAAATGGAAAAATGGACTGCCGATGAAAAGAAGAGAGGTAATCTAAATGCAAAAGCAATGAATTCTTTATTTTGTGCACTAACAGGTACCGAGTTCAACCGAGTATCGCAATGCACAATGGCACACCAAATATGGCATACTCTCAAGGTAAGCCATGAAGGGACAGAGAAGGTAAAAGAATCTAGAATAAATATGTTATATTCTAAATTCGAAAGTTTTAAAATGGAAGAAGGAGAGAGTATTAGGAATGTTAATGCTCGATTTACTAACATCGCAAATGAGCTTATATGGTTATGTCTGAATATGATCAGGTAATGAAGATTGTTCGAACGCTTCGATTCGAATGGAAGGGAAGACCAATGCCATTCGAGAAGCTAACAACATGAAGACAATCACTCTAGAGGAGCTGATGGAAAATCTCATGGCTTATGAGATTGAGTTGGAAGAGGACAAGCAGATCGAAGAAAAGCCACGAAGAAGAACTTAGCATTTAGAGCAAACGAAGAGAACTCAGATTCAGAACTTCCGAAAGAAACGAAAACGAGATCCCCTTCATTACAAGGAAATTCAGAAAATTCCTTCGAGTTAAGTTCAGCAAACCTAAATCTCGTTCTACTAACGATATTATTTGTTTTGGATGTAATAAAACAGGACATGTTCGGAGAGATTACCCCTTAGAGAAAAATCACGACCAAGGAAATGTCAAAGAAAAGGAGAAAGACAGAAGACAGAGCCGAAGAGACAAAAAGTTCGTAAAGCCAAAGAAAAGGGCGTTTGCCGCTCTTGATCAAAGTGACATCAAGTTCTGATGAATCGTTGTCATCATATGACAAAGAAGAACCCAGAGGAGAACATGTGCACATGTGTTTTATGGCATCAACATCGTCCAATGTAATTAATTCTGATCTATCTTCACATCATTATAGTGACGCCGACATACTTAGTGATAGCGATGATGATAATGATAGTGACTCTGATTTTGATATTAAAGGTGCATATAAGGAATTGTGTAATGTGCATGAGAATCTCATTAGAGAACATCACAAATTGAATAAGAAGTTTAAGATTTGCACCAAGAAGAAGGAAGATCTTGAGAAAGAAAATGAAGAATTGATCAATAAGAATAAATCCCTTTTAGAAGAGGTCAATAGAATGAAAACTAGGATAAATGACCTCGACAATATAGTAGCAACCACAAAAAGAAAATTTAATGATTTATCTAAGATCGCGGAGAAATTTAACAAAGGACAGGGAAAGCTTGATGATATATTTGATGCACAAAAAGCTTCGAGGAGTAGGACCGGCTGAGGATATAAAAAATCCGACCCTAAGCATATAGAAAATCATTCTATGAATTCTCACTTGAAGAACATGTATATCAAAATGCGGATTCCCAGAAATGGCAGGAGCAAAGCAAAGGAAAGGTACATAAATGAATTTTTGCATAATGTTCATTTCAACAAGAATTATACTTATATATGTGTCGGAAGTACTAAACTGTATTATGTTTGGCTTCCATCAAAATGAGATTTAATCTCATCTAATCCCTCGGACCCAAAAGAAAAAGGGTACCAAAATTTATGTCTATTTTCAGGTACCAACAATTATGGGGATTAGCAAGGAAGTCTCTCTCAAAATCTGCGAACACACAAAATTGGAGAAAAGACAAAAACTAAAAATCAGTAAGAAAACTATGTTAAATTATTTTAAAATAAGGTAATACTCTTACTTTCCTGCAGTAAAATTAGGTTTTAAATGATTATATGTTTATATAAATCAGGTTGGCATAATATTAAATAAGATATATAACAGTTTTTGACCAAACTGCCAGATAACCGACAATTTTGCTAGATAGCCAACTATCTGAGTGTTATTTTATTTCTAATTACAGCCGACAATTAGGTCTGTGTTTTCAGGTTTTGGGGCTTATTATTGGGTTTTTACCATGTTCATTTACTCATAC